>CP137675.1:576822-839322 GCA_037976565.1 Mesocentrotus franciscanus | reverse complement strand
AGACAGTAGAGGCAAATGCGAGGTGAATCACATACAAATTGAATCAAGTTTCATGAACACTTTGTCAGACAATTCCCATAATGCTAATCTGTCGAAACAATTGGATGCGTGGTCGGGAAATCTTCATACAAATCCTCCGCGACACGAGCGGCATTAGCGCTATTTCCTGCCCCGTGAATTCAACTGTCTGCCGGTATATCCAGCGCAATTACTTACAAATTTAGCACCGCGTGGGACTACATTGCTACAAGCAGACGATCAGGGGCTCGTTGACAGATTTGGCGGTACGGACCTGGGCCAAAAAATACGATTGACGGGTGAAGCGCTGGGTGTCAATTCGCATGGAGTTTAACAGTCAATAGCCAACGCCCTATTACCTGGTAATTAGAGGCTTGATCCGGATATCTGGGATTACAAATAAAATAGGATAATCTGCTAAACTGACTGCATCAATACGACGCTAATGAGTCAATTATCATGCATGTTCATGGACCGCAGGATGGCAAAATCAAAACCTTATTAGACCCATTTGGAGCTCCTGTTGACCTCAAAGGCTTGGGTGTTGGTTTCGCACATGATGGGTTGAATAAGCCTGATTGGCAAGACCTTTACTTGCCAACCAACAGAACTTGTCATGTGCAAGTCATGATTTCTCTCCAAGCACTGATACAAGAGACATACATGATTCATGTTCGACTTATCGTACTCAATCATCTGTAGTGACGAAAGATTAAGCGCTTTCGTGTGAGCATGATGAGACCTATCTTCATGGGGGAGGGGGCTTTACCTCAAATAAGAAGAGAGTTTCCGCAACATCTTCGTGAAATGTAGTGAAAAAATAGGCAACTGTGATTAGAATAGGGCTCGAGTTAAATACATTGTGAAAGATCATCAAAAGTTATAGGATCTTCAAACAAAGGAGACTTCTTTTATTCAAATTCATCGATTATACCAGTATAGACAATCATTTATTAGCAATTATCTACACAGCAGATTCAAGCACCTCCCCGAAAAAAAACATAGTGAGGTACATTCCGGAAAAAATGAATGAATAGCTGAAAGTGTGTTCATACTGTTTTATTAATGTGTGGCACACTGCGTTGGGATACAGAACCACATTATGTTTACTTATCACGATGTGACCACAGAGAGTACATGGAACATTTTCATATCTCTGAAAGTGTGTTCACATTGTTTTCACAACATGTGACATACCATGATCAGATAAAGAACTACGGTGTGATGACAGAGAATATTTGGCCCATTTCAATATTCAAAGCGTCTTCACACTGTTTTCTTAAATACTGCGTAAAATTTGTGTCACATACTGTAGCTATATACAGAACTACAATGTTCACTCTATTATGTACCAATAAGATTGCAAAGCACCCTTTATATATGTAAATATGAAAATATTTAAATATCAATTTCATCATCACAAAGATGTTGTGTCTGTGTGGTTTAGGCCATCAAAATATTTTAAGAATGAAGAGAACTGATTCACCCCCTCAAATAAGCAATGAAATGATATACATGTACTAGTTAGATAGTATCGATAAGGGATGTTTTGGTGACCCCGTTAAGATTAAATGTTCTATGACAACTTGTGTTAGCAGGCCCAGGTATGATAGGCCTAAATTGGCTTTGATAGACATTTACCAAGAGGGGAAATGATCGCAGCCGTTATTTTGTAAACTCTCTCAAAACCACAATTATTACTGTTCTTTAATTTCTTGGTTAGGTGTATATCA
Source organism: Mesocentrotus franciscanus (assembly GCA_037976565.1). Classification (NCBI taxonomy): domain Eukaryota; kingdom Metazoa; phylum Echinodermata; class Echinoidea; order Camarodonta; family Strongylocentrotidae; genus Mesocentrotus; species Mesocentrotus franciscanus. The sequence goes on along the minus strand of CP137675.1, from coordinate 837,571 downwards.
TGAAATGCCTGTCCAAATAATTAGTATTTCTTTAGTCCCATCAAGCGAGCCTAAATTTGCAGAATAAAGAATCGCATTTTAAATGTCTTAAATATATGTTGATTAACTACAAACGCATTGTAAACCACGTTAATATGCCCGTACAAATGTCAAAACCCATTAAATTTTGAAAGTGTCAAATCTATATCTTACTTTTGTTTTTGCTAAATGACAGATATCGTGGGTGTTTATTGAGTAAAGCAGATGACCTAATTTTCGTCATTGTTAATGGCCACTGGCATTATAATCATAGGTGTATGTATGAGTGAAAATAACCTTACGACAAGGGCCCCAATAGTGAGCTAGTGGTCATAATGGACAAATGACTGACCGCCCAGATTACCATCCATAGAGCTGTTAGCGCTTTGAGACTTCAGTGGATAGCGCATGATGAGCGATAGCTCAGTTGGTAGAGCAGTGGTCTCGTAATCCGGCGACCCGGATTAGAAACCAAATCGATGCGCTAGTGCCCTTTGATAAGGCAATAATCCTCATTACCAGGTCCCTCCGAGAGGACTTTAAACCGTCGGTCCTCTGGTTGCTTACTATTTATGCTTTCTTAGCGGTCAGGTAAAATAACCACTACTTCTACTATACTATAACGAAAGAGGACAAAATGAGTTATATCGTTTAAAGGAAAGATCAGTTGGTTTCTTTATTGTTCGTGGCTAAATATTTACAATTTTCATTAATTTTTTCAGGGACCCCCCAATTAGTCAGATCAATGACGGCTCAAATACTTTTTCATTAATTTTTTCAGGGACCCCCCGATTAGTCAGATCAATGACGGCTCAAATACTTTTAAGACTATACCATGTCCTATTTGCAGGCCCAAAAAATGAAAAGGTTAAATTCCAACGGCATTTGAAAGATAATACTAATTTAGAACTTCCCTAAAAACGGGGGGCTTGAAAATGTCTTTAGGTGGGAAAATAATGACTATTAGTTGTCGAATCGACTTAAGTGCAACCAAGTCAGTAAGTAATAGTCTGATTTTCAGACCATTGTACCGAATGGTTGTACGTTTTGTGCTGCGCAAAGATTCAATCAGTTTAATTTTGGCCATTACAAGAAGTAGGTTATTGATGTAGACAAATGCTCATGTACCCTTTACAGCTCATTTTATATGTATGTTATTACCAAAGAAGAAAAAAAGCCAGTCAGTCGCTCAATAGTGTCTGACAGTGAAGTCTAGCAAGTAAACGGGTTTTTCTCGCATAATTTGAATATTAGGACACTGCTAATGTTTAAATTTCACAGATAGGACATACATGACATATTCATAATTCCTGCAAAGTTCTACAGAATTTTATGTTGGCTGCAAAAATGGACATAGTATCTTTAAAGGTACTATGTCCCATTTGCAGGCCCAAAAAATGAAAAGGTTAGATTCCAACGGCATTTGAAAGACAATACTAATTTAGAACTTCCTTTAAAAAAGGGGGCTTGAAAATGTCTTTAAGTGGGAAAATAACGACTATTAGTTGTCGAATCGACTTAGGAGCTATAGAGCCAGTAAGTAATAGTCTGATTTTTCAGACCATTGTACCAAATGATCGTACGTTTTATGCTGCACAAAGATTCAATCAGTTTAATTTTGGCCATTACAAGAAGTGGGTTATTGATGTAGACAAATGCTCATGTACCCTTTACAGCTCATTTTATGTATGTTATTACCAAAGATGAAAAAGCCAGTCAGTCACTCAATAGTGTCTGACAGTGAAGTCTAGCAAGTAAACGGGTTTCCTTGCATAATTTGAATATTAGGACACAGCTAATGTTTAAATTTCACAGATAGGACATACATGACATATTCATAATTCCTGCAAAGTTCTACAGAATTTGATGTTGGCTGCAAAAGGGACATAGAATCTTTAAGGACCAACGACTCCACCCTTCCTCTCCATTATGTCACGCAATAGTTAATGAGAGTTATTTGATTGGTCCTGTAAGAAAATTGTCGACACTCGACCCCACTCCAATTATCTTGGCGTTTTACTACAAATGTAATAATAATTTATCAAGAATTACACGAGTTGTGAGTTTTTTTTAAAACTTATTGTTTAAAATCAGAGAAGATATTATTACACGTATCAATCCGCTTTCATCCGTTGTAAAGTGAAGATAAAAAATCTGGGGCACTTATTTTCATTTCAAATGATATTTTCTTAAACATGATAAAGGTAAAATTAAAATCAAGTCACTTACGTTGCAGAGCATATGGCTTTAGAGTTGGTCCTGCAGAATTCTGGCGTGCATTTAGGTTCACATGTTGGTGGGCCTGGAGGAGGCTGGTCATGACTCCAGTCACCATGTGCTTCAACTGGTACACCTGAGTAAGAGAGAGAGAGAGAGAGAGAGAGATAGAGGGAGGGAGAGAGAGAGAGAGAGAGAGGGGAGCAGAGAGAAGACATGGGAGAAGATTGTTAGGACAAGATAGGTAGAGAGATAAAGAGAGATGGTGATAAAGAGGAGAGAAAAAAGAGGCAGAGGACAAAGATAATTATAGGAAGGAAGAGAAAAGAGACAGTTGATCGATAGAAAGAGAGAAAACATGACAGAGAACGAAAGAGAGAATGTTGGAGAGTAAGATAGGTAGAGAGAGAGAGAGAGAGAGAGAGAGGAAGAGAAGTAAATACAGAGAGAGAGAGAGAGAGAGAGGGGTAAGACAAAAAAGAAGATTATTCAGGGGGATACATAAGAGAGATATGGGAGAAAGACATTCGGGGGGGGGGACAAAGTGAGACAAAGGACAAAGACACAGAACGAAAGAGACAGAGAGAGTAAGAAAAGAGAGAGAGAGAGAGAGAGAGAGAGAGAGAGAGAGAGGGGGAGGTATACTGAAGATATTACAATTCTACCACATATCTCGGTCTAGATGAGCGCAAAATACCAAAGGTTGTCACGCAATTTCCCTGATTTATTTTAACGCTGAAAGGTGTGACCAATAATAATCAAATAAATTATATCCAACCTTTATTTATCAGCGGTCAGCCATTATCAATCTTTTATCAAGCCTATCAAACTCCCTTCTCCCAGTGCCAGTGTGTCAGTTTTTAATAGAAACCATTTAGAGCGATTAACCCAGAAATCAAATCGTGAATGAAAGGGCATTCTCCATTCAACTCCTTAAGTGTCAACATCACACGACATTTTACATTGCATTTGCTAGCTAGGTTTAATCATCAATTTGATTTTTCTGATCCCTCCCCCTTAATACAATTTACAATTTGTGACATATGTTCGTGTATTTGTTTGGTTACTATAAATAACAAATTGAAAGTGTTTTTCGCTTTTGCCGTCCATTAAGTACCTCTTTTGCACACTACACTTTTTTAACTTTTATGAAATTTGAGGAATTCAGTTTGATTAACAGTCAGTTTGATTTTCTTCCAGCTAATTCATTTTACATTTAGCAAGGTTTTCAATTGATATTGACAGAGTATCAAAAGTGTATTTCACAGAATTGTGTCAAAAACATATTTGGTAGAATAAAAATGGGAAAAAAATTCACTTTATAGAAAATTATCATGGTTTTATCATTGGTATTTCTTTTGGGTTGTGTATACAAGGTAAGTCATGTCATGTTTTCCCCCAATATGAATGGGAATATGAATAAAATACCTATTTTTCTATACATCTGAAAAGTGTTTATTATTTATACCATATGGATATAAAAGATCTATAACAAATATTTTATCAAAAAACCCAATATCCTTCTACAATCTTATTTCATGAAAAGACAAACATCTTGTTTTCTTCAGATGTAATATGAATGGGCTTCTCAAAATGAATTACTTATTATTTCGCTCATTCTAACCATTAAATATTGTATTTCTTTGTTTTATATCTGCATTCCTTTCTTCTAAACATTTTTTTCCTATTGACCTACTAACTGGCTTTCTCGTTATAAATCATTCCATTTCCTCCGTTCAATCTTTCATTAACCCTAATTCTTAAATGGGACGATTCATTGTAGTTTGAGGAGCATGCTGTCTTTGCGAACAGAACAACAAAATCAATTTTAAAGTATTTTGCTGTTTCCTGCACCCCCCCCCCTGCACCCCCTCCCGTCATAGATGAGGTTCGCAATATTCTTAACCTCTCACTTTTCCTTACCATAAATTTACCTTCCTCCCTCCTCTTCTCCCCTTTACCCATACCACCCCCGTATTTCTCTTTCTCTCTCGCTCTCTCCCCTCTCTTTCCGTGTCTTTCGTGCTTTCTATCCCCCTTTTCTGTATCTCTCTTCCCCTCTCACTCATTCCATCTTCTTATTCCCCCTCTCCATCATCTTGCATGCTATTACCCCAACAAAAGTCGACAGAGACTCCTCCTATATAGTATGCCTCCTAGACTATGTGAGAACGTGGAAGTTGATATAAACAGGCGCGTGCGAGACATGTATATCTCCCATTCGTCACTTTCCGATGCCAGCCGGGGTTAATAGGTCACGATATGATTGCGATTTGTTGATTTATTTATTGTTTTACACGCCTTTGATCTCTACCGATTCTCCGCAAACGAAAAAAATGGCGGGAAAAATGAAGCTCTTGCCGTTTCTTGACAGCTACATAACTATACCTTAGCTTAAATTTCTTTGCGTTTTTATTACCTTTAAGCGACCGCAATGTACATTTCTATAAAATAATGAATTAAACTATGAAACAAAATAGTCCAAAGACATCATACTTAAAGGCTTCACAACTTGCATTGATTTGCTAATGGAATTCTATTAATAAAAATAAAGGAATACTTTTAACAAATATCTTAATGTATCGAGGTAAAGGCAAATGTATTTTTTTTAAATCATTAACATATGTGAAATAGAAGAGGTAAATATAAATGGTTTCTTTTGAGGACGTAAGCGTAGAGCTGTAAGTTAACCAATTCTCTCCCAATTAAATACTAATGAAGCGACTACCAGAAAATACCGATCTCAATCGGAATATGACAAGCAATACAGAGACAAGCAGTCACGAGAAAATATCAAAATAAATAAAGGAAAGTTAGAAGAAGAAAAAAATCCAAGGTTACGACCAAAGACGAGAAGAAGACGTATCGGAGAGAAACTCAGTTTTCCTTTGAAGCAATTCCGCCCCGGCTTAAAATGCGTGTTTATATTTGTAAAGGCATCCATTCTTGTTCCGCAATTCCCTCCCCCCTCTCTCTCTCTCTCTCTCTCTCCCTCCTCCTCCTTCTCCATAAGTGTTTACTCTTAACGTTCAAACACAGGCAACAAGCAACAAATGGAATCTTCTACAGAGGGTACTGCTTTACAAATGGCGCCCGAATTATGTCACAAATCGTCAGGTAAAATACATTTCAACAATATATATTTGGTTAGAGAGTAATTTTCCAGCAGACGGACGGTGACATTTCATTTTTTAGCGGGAAATATCTGTTTAGTTTGTGTTGCGGGATGGGTGCAAAGGCGGAAACAAAACAAAAGTTACACAAAAGGCAGCTTCAGATATAACGGCTCAACATTGTATTCATTATGTTCGATTTGTTTTTACTTCATAATAACATGTAATTTCGAAACATTAATGATAATAATTTTGTCACAAACATTACCCTATGTGATAGGGCATAGTAACAGATATATTGCGAATAAAGTAGGCTTATGAGAAAGACGGTGTGAAAGTGATTGACGGCTAAGAATTAGTGCATTTCCCTTTCGTTCCTCTTAAGCTCAATGCTGAATATAGCCTCCTCGTACATTAATTGGCACTGGGTTCCCCTGTAAAGGAAATGTAATAGCTTATACAGCCAATTCTCATTCGTTATTAGTGTTACTAGTTATTTCTACATCTCCTTTACAAGATAGGAAACAGTTGTATTTTTGAATTATTAATTCCATTTCCGCAATCATTGGATGAAAATAGATTGAGATTTGCACAGTCACGCTTTAACAATACGGCAAAGTAGCAGTGGCGAGGCGTGGGTCCAGTTAGTAAGGGACAGGGATTTAATAGGGGTGGGGGTACTCGGAAATAATGGCTAATATGGGAGACAAAAGCCTTAGAGTGAAGGGGGAGCATCCGGCATGTGTGGGAAGGGGTATCATTTTCTTTTTAAGTAAGTCAGTAACTCATGAACACATATACTCTCCCCCCCCCCCTCTCTCTCTCTTTGTTTCTATTTGCCCCACCCCATATAGGAACACTTTACCCCACCCCTTCTCAACTTCGCCTCTCTAAAGAGGCTCTGTCCTTATTTTCTGAGAAAGCCCGTTGTATTAATATGTCCATTTCCTGGCCAAATTGAAATGTTATTTAGTTTCACGGCTGTCGAACAATGTTTCAGATGAATTTTTTGTTGCCCAAAACGTCAGGGTCATTATGGGCTTAGTCTACCGTTATTGATTGCTTCGCTTGTTTTTAAGAAATAGTATAGGAAGTGTCAAATGTTGAATCTGTTTGACAAAAAGAAAACTACCTTTGTGTTCATTCTGGAATCTGACATTTGTTGATGTTGTTGTTTTGTTGTTTCGTTGTTTTCGTTTTTTAATTTTTTTCTTAAAGAGTCCACAAGCAAACTGTGAAGCATCACATTTGGTACGAATTATAGTCCCCTAAAGGGGATCAAAAAAGAACTCAAGATGTCATTAGATGTCACATGATAAAATAATCAATATATACACATCGTCAGACGACCTGAGAAACCAATAGGACTTCTGCAGCGATTGAACCTTAAATGATTCCTTATGATAAAGCCTAACAAATTAAGCCTCACAAATATATTTTGTAGGAAGTAATCAGTGGCACTGAGGCACAGATAATGAATAATTTTAACCGAATTTCAATAATTCTGATTAGATACACACAGATAATAGTTAAATTTTAGAGCATTTATTGATGACAAGTAAATCTCCTTAGCCAAGTTTTGTCATTGTCATTCCATTGTGTACATGTACAAAGAAGAATTCTAAACGCCCAATTATAATCTTAAACGTAGAAAGTAATTGAATTACTTCCTGTGTTTGCAAGCTATTAATTATGACTCTTCCTCTTTAAGGTTAATGAATGAACTCGAAATCAATCAGTTACAAGCCCTAAATATACGGTATATAAGATAACTCTGGTCATGTTTGTTGGCACAATGTAAAAAATGCAAAGATCTGTTAGATACATTCAAAGATGATAGTATTGTTATGATTATGATTTCACAAACAGTTTGAGAAAATATTTGTAGGGTGTATTTTATTGGCCTTTTATTGAAACTGACAATTTTGGCTTATTTCGTTAATAAGAGATTACAAAACTTGTACTATTCTTCATGTTCTAACGGGGGTCCGCTCGCTCTTCGTAAGGACCGCTATTCATAATCGAAGGATATAGGTCGCTATTCATAATATGAGAAGGGGGTCGCTATTCATAATACAAAATCGGGGTCGTTATGCATAGGGGTCCCAATTCATAATACGAGGAGAGGGTCGCTATAACCCTCTTCTCGTATTATGAATAGCGACCCTCATTTCGTATTATAAATAGCGGTCCTTATGAGTAGTGACCCCCAATGTAAATTATGAATAGCGCCCCTTCTTCATGTTTATGAATAGCGACCCCAATTTCGTGTTATGAATAGCGGTCCTTATGAGTAATGACCCTTAATGTGAATTATGTATAGCATCCCTCATCTCACAATATGAATAAGGGTCCTTATTAATAACGGTCTTTATGCCTTTATGAATAGTGACCCCCTTTGCGTTTAATGAATAGCGGTCCTTCACGTATGGGAAGTTACACGTTATGAATAGTGGTCCTCAAGACTAGCGAGGTTACCCCTTCTACCGTACGTTTCCGATCTACTTTTTAAACATTTATATTGAGTTCATTGTGCATTATATTTAATATTGAGCGTGTTTATGAGTACTATTGTTATGGCTAGAATATGTGAGATCTTGATTTTCACACGTCTTAATTTCTTTTACTGTTATAATTGCATTCACGTCTTAAGTTGATAAGATTTATATATCAATACTTTAATCATGATCAGGAGCATTCTAAACACCATGGAATCTAAACATGCTAACATGATGGTGTTTTTTTTTAGTATTCGGTCTTACGCCTGAGTTGCTAAATGAAAGGCGGGAGCTTTCCCTCAAATAACTCGTCAGATTTGCCCACTCGCACGCACGACTTGCCATCTTCTTTTTAAATCCACTTGGATGACTTCATGGCGGGATATTTTTAAATGTGTGGTGAAGAAAAAAAAAGAGTCCTCATTTCAATCGATTATTCAAAAATCTGTCGTTGAACACGTGAGAAAGAGAAAAATATACTTTAAAAAAACGGGAAAAGGGGAAGTTGGTCGATTAGGTTTTTCTGCTTAATACGTATTCAACATAATTTTGTGTGATTTTAAGCATTTGTTCTCATCGATTTTTATCGACTTGTTTGTGAGGAAAGTGCATATTTTCCCTCCCTTCACCTTGTTCAGGTTTCAAGGAAAGCCTTAATCTTTGTCTGATTCATAATCATATTAAACCATGACTCCATCATTATTATGAAGAGAGAGAGAGAGAGAGAGAGAGAGAGAGAGAGAGAGGGGGGGTGGGGAGAGAAAGATAGAAAGAAAGAAAGAAAGATAGATAGAAAGAAAGAGAAAGGGATATAGAGAGGAGGGAAGACGGGAGAGGGGAGAGGGGAGAGGGGGCGGGGACAGAGACGGGGAAAGTGGTTAAGGAAGTAAAGGGGAGTCTGGAGTCTGGAGTCTTTTAAGGTATAAATTGCAGGAATTTGGGAAAAGGTGGATGAACTCAATCAGGCCTTTACAACCCATTACTGTTACATTATTGACTGGAAGAAACAGGGCCAATACTGAAAGGGATGAAGAGATATGGAGATTTTGGACGGGACAAGATTGGTAGCTCGTACTTGATAATAACAAACGTAATTGTTATTATCTCAGCAACTGCCAGGTACCCATTTACACCAAGGGCGTCAATCCGAGCTTGAGCATGGGGAGGGGGGGGGGGATACAATTACACAGGGGCGGATCCAGCCGGCGGCAACGGGGGGGGCACTTTAAAAAAAATGTTTGTATAGTTGTTCCTGGTGGTTCCCCTTCTTTTTATCTGACAAAACATGGGGGACATTTGATATGATGTCCCCCTCTAGGAGAAATCGTGGGGGTGGGGGACGTGTACCCCCTGCCCCCGGATTGACGCCCTTGATTTACACCTAGGTGGAGAGTGATAAATATGGCTTATTGCCACGCCAAATGATATCAGTGCTGGGCTCGAGATTCAAGCGAATGAACCACTATACCACGATACCTCCACAGTCCACACGCTTGAAAGAGGGTTGATAGATTAGCAAGAACGGCACAGCTCACCGTTTCAGGTACTGAACAAAAGAGTAAAATCGGTCACCCATGATACACCACCACCCAATAATAAATAAGTAAATAAAAGTCCTTCAGCAAGGTATATTATCTACATTGCTTTTCTCCACCCAGGAGTTCAGTGTGTACTCGGTAGCATACTGTATTTTGCTCAGCATGGTGAGCATCTGTAAAATGGCGCCTGGCTTGAATGCTCTGCAGTGAGTGGAGAATGTGCATACATTGTGACGACCAAGCCTGAATCTGATGGCCTGGGTAATAGTATTCCCGTAGAGACATCGTAGATGTATTAAGTGCTATATAAACTCAAAATATTATATTATTATTATTATTATTATCATAATCATTATTATTATTATTATTATTATTATTATTATTATTATTATTATTATTATTATTATTACTATTATTATTATCATATTCATTATTATTATTATCATTATTATTACAATTTAATATTATTATTATTATTATTATTATTATTATTATTATTATTATTATTATTATTATTATTATTATTATTATTATCATCATTATTACAATTTAATATTATTATTATTATTATTATTATTATTATTATTATTATTGTTATTATTATTATCATTATCATTAATACTATAACACAGAAAATGAAGAAGGGATCAATACTCTGGTATTAATGTTTTAAAGTAGTTCAATATAAGGTTAATTCATGTTGTCATGTTGTTTGTGTAAATGCAGTGTGAACATATATGAATCAAGAAATTAAATTAAAAAGTATTGAAGGGACACCAGAAAAATAGATTGGTATAGAGGAGGAGAAGAAGAAGAAGGAGGAGGAGGAGGAGGGTGCGGGTGTGTTTAAATCAAATTTGGAAAGAAAGGTAGCAGGGAGGAAGTGTAAATAAGTTCTTGTGAAAGGGGCACGTCGCCGATTCAGGATGTGAGAGAGAGAGAGAGAGAGAGAGAGAGAGAGAAAGAGCTGGGGCATTTACCAGCCCGCACACGTACAAATGTCATAATTCTCTTCGAAATCAAGTTTGCATCTTCCCTGATCAAATCAATTCGCGCTTGACCTTTTGTTCCGCGTGTGACATGCAGTAAAATGACGAAATGAATTTCAAGATCTATAACACACCGGTATAAACTATTCCCTTTCATTGTATGCGAACCATTATATCGATAAGATGTGATGTCATACCGATCATTATGATGTCATAAAGGAAAGGTAGATCGTGTCAATGACGTATATTTCGGGCAGAGGTCGAGCGCAAGCACTCAAATCAAATTTGTAGAGCCTACTGTGCGTGCGAATCGACTAATTCTGATAAAAACTTGCATTATTAAAGCTATTTTCGGGTCGTGACCTACTGGCTGAGTTTACTGGGCCGAAGTAGTACGAGAAAAACATATATTGAAGGTGAGAGTATATGTGAGATTTCTTCAATGGCAAATCAAGGGTTACACGTCCCCTTTTATGAAACACCCTTAGTTGCGTCCATTCATACGAAACTGCTAAAAGGGAAAAGTGTGAATATTAAAACTTCTTCAAAGAGATTTTAAGAGTTGTGTTTATTTCCACACAAAAAAGTCTTTGGATGCACTTTGGCTCATTTTAAATCTATGGGGCTTGACCTTTTCTCAATAATCGTTTGACTCTATCTCTCAATTTGTAATGTTTGGCCTATGTTATATTTCATTAGAGTATATGAATTGTGATAGATTGAATAGTATAGTGAAGTACATTTCCAGTGAAGACTATTTCCATTATTTTCATAGTGTGAAATAGATAACAATTTGATTGATTGATTGGTTAATTTTATTCGTCACGTAAAAGTTCATTTAATGTATGGCATATATACAAGAGAGATGAGAAAATACACATTGTATACCTTGACAGGAAACCATGACAGCTCATAAGTAACTTACTTTTCAGTAGGATACATTGCCATCAAAATCATCCTGAGCAATACTAGTTTCCACTACTCCCTCCCATCTATAACTTCTACAACTGTACATCATCCAACAAGTCCAAATTCACATTGTTTAATGAACTCGGGGCCTGTAATCAATAAATTGATCATCTTACGTCGGCAAATACAGCAGAGCAGAAAACGCGAGTGTAAAAACGTCACCGGATTATTATGACTTTTTTCATTGACAAGTCATGCTCCCAGCTTGGTCTATGAATGAAGTGTATAAATTATGTCAAGTGACAAAATTAGAGTTTTCGAATGTTTGGTGAGAAATGTACACTTTATGTCGGGTAAACATACATTTACATGTAGGTATGACGAACATGTCTCATTAATATGAATGAAGTGCCACTATTCTTTCATGCACCTGATAATTCAATATTTCATTTCTCACTACAATTATTACTGTGTATTTTGGCTTTCATTTTTAATACCCCGAAAAGAAATTTAGAAATCAAACTGATTTAAAACTTCCTGATCATCTGTTTTATGGCTGATCTAATATACACACCATGTCCACACTTAACTTTGCCGAGTGCAATAATTGTCCGAGCAAATGGCAGGATAGATTACAAATGTTTATTTTCTAACCTACCATAATTGCTACCCTGGGTTTGGAGTGGAAATATGGAAAAGCATGTATTTGGGGAATTACACGTATACATCTGCCCCATTATGTATGTTGATTGAGTGAATAATAAGATTTCTTTCAACACAATGTCTTTATCACACACACACACACACACACACACACAAAACACCATCAAACAAACTATCATTAAGTTAATTAGTTGAAATATAAGGAATACAGACGCTATAGTCTGGGAGACAGACTCACATCATAAGGAGTGATTTATGCGTGCCTGTAAATTCTATCCTTGGTTTGGAGTGGGAATAGAGAAAAGCATTAGCGATCCAACGAATAACCGCCGCCCTTCTATTTTGGTTGTTTATTTAATGAATAATGGATTTTATTGTAACATAATGTCTTCATCTCAAAGAGTAGTACCCAGACTTTCGAGAACTCGGAAAATGAGACAGTCAGAAAAATGAAATTTCCCAAATTATCTGATTAATTCTACCATATATACAGACTTCATATTGACCTGTTAGAATATCAAAATTACATAACTTAAGAAATCATATTATTCAAAATGTAAACGACAAGTGGGAACATTCTACTAATCCATACCATGTGAAGTATTGCATAAAGCAAAACTAATTTGTTATTGTCCCTGTGAATTGATACTGTCTTTGAAAGCAGCAGATTTTACCTCCTTTTTTAACATCCATTGTACTTCTCGTCAAGCATTATGTATGGTATAATAATAGTTATAAATGCCAATTGATTAAATATTTCATCAACACTTGTTTTCTTTGCCTGTTTCCCATTTCACTGGGGGGAGGGGTTATGTGTCATTACGATGGACGAGTTTGCCCTAAGGTTGGCACGTTTAAAACACTGTGTTTTAAAACGCGTTTAAAAAAGTGTTTGAAATCGCCCGTCGTTCTTTACGTTAAAAATAATGTTTTTAAACACCCTCCATAGACACGTAGATTATTATCCAATGTAATATCATTTTCTTGCTTAAATTACTTGGTTTTGCATAAATTTTGGCATGTACATGATTCCACGGTTGCTTAATAAAATAAAAGTGGAGTTAAATCTTTCTCCACCCTGCCTCTCCTCCTGTTGGGTCTTCTAATAAATTATCTGAGGGTTCTATAGCGATCGACAGTACATGATACCGTCGGCCCAAGAGGATAAAGCCCCTAAGACCAATAAGTTGGTCTCATTCGCCTGCTGCGTAAATTTCAAAGGATTTTTACATAATGAACATCGTTAATATTTTGGACTGTTGGTCTGCTGGGATGTTCCTGTTTACAATCTTTAAATCTTCAAACCTTTTAATTTGAGCCTTGTTATTATAGTATGCACATGCTGTAGTTTAGACAAAGCTATGTATGTCTGCCCTATTCGTCAGTACACTGACAGGGTAACCTTTCACTTTAATTTACTTAACCATTTCTGTAATGTGAACATTTTACAATTTTCAATTTATTATATATCTTCATCATAATATCTGATCCAAAAAAGATATTAATGACATAAAAGGCCCGTTACGAGTGTCTTACTCAGTGGTGTATATATATGGGGGAGGCAGAGGGGGCACATGCCCCAAGCGGAACTTGAATGGTTGCAGAAAATTAAGATATTAAAAAAGGGAGGAACGGAAGATTAAAAATCATAATCATAATCCTAAATTATTGAATGAATTATGGTTTGAGAAAGAAGTCAATAGAAAACTACATGTACTTAATCCTCATAATAGTGTTAAAAATTTGAAACCCTACTCTTCACATATAGCCAAGGATTTTTAAATATATATGCAGTGAGGTGGCCAAATTGAATTTATTGTGATATCGAAGTAACATTTTAGCCATAATGAACATTGTTTTTATATTTTCCTCGTTTGCTTCGCCCCCTCGTGACATTTATGGTTGACATTCAGCCATCAGGTCTTCTTGTTGTACTGAGCGAGGCGGGAAGATTCGCCCATTTTCATTATGATTTCAGAGCTCTCGTGCAAATTTTATGTGGGTAAATGCATAAAAGAAATTATACAGCAATTTCATTGTTTGTCACGGGTGCCATAATACCTCGTTACGCCACACACAGTCGCCATGCACTGCTGGTGTTACTGCTAACGACTTTGCGGGAATTACCGCAGTGAAAGCACGTTTCAGTTAAAAAAAAACGTTAAAAAAATTGATTACGTTTAATAATAATATGGATATTTATATAGCGCCGGTATCCGCCAGGCTCTGACGCTCATGGTGCTGTACATATTACAACCTCAAACATATCACTTTCTTAACTAAAGTACAGGTAAACTTAAACAACACAAATTACGCAAATATTATAACTGTCCTAATTAAATAGCACTGTTTAGAAAGAGATGGGTTTTTAGAGCAACTTTGAAGTCAGGGAGGGCTGTTAAATTACGAATACTAAGTGGTAGATTATTCCAAAGGGACGGACCAGAATGAGAAAAGGCTCTATCCCCAGGAACTGCGCGTCTTAGGGACAACTAAAAATGAGGATTGCGATGAACGAAGATGTCTTGTAGGCTTATACTTAACAATCAATTTCATATTGTAGGAAGGAGCAGAGTCATACAAGGAATGGAAAACTAGCAACAACAACTTAAAAATGATTCGGTCACATACCGGGAGCCAGTGAAGAGTTTTGAGGATGGGGGTAATGTGAGTTCTACGAGAAGAAAGTGTGACAATACGTGCAGCAGTATTTTGCAGTTTCTGGAGTCGAACAAGTTGTGTGTTAGGGAGCAGATAGAGAATGGAATTACAAAAATCTAAGCGTGATGAAATAAGAGCATGAACAAGTTTCTCTGTGGATGAACGATTTAAGTATTTCCTGATAAAACCTAGATTTCTCAGTTGATATCTGACTGACTACAAATACTAGACATATGAGTTGACAAGGACATAGAGGAGTTTAACATGACACCAAGGTTACGACAATGCGAGGAAGGACTGATTACAGAATCTGATATGGATATATTAAACGGCTGTATCTTAGCAAGGTTTGATTTCGAGCCAAATAAAAAATAGTTCAGTTTTACTGTCTTTCAGTTTGAGTGAGTTTGAGTTCATCCAAGTTTGCACATCTTTGACGCAAGCTTCGAGTAGTTTGGCAGTCCGACTTGCGTCATTTTGATTGGGAGGGAACGATACATAGATCTGGATATCATTTGCATAGCAGCGATACTTGACATCATGCTGCTGTAAAACTTGCTTGAGCCTAGTGATGTACACGGAGAACAGCAATGGCCCTCCGACTGACCCCTGCGGGACACCACACCTGAGCTGGACAGGATCAGATCTTTCATGATTTACACATACCAATTGCTGCCGTTCATAACAAACGTGTTTTTTGTTTGTTTGTTTGTTTTTTAAATCACAACCCTGGTTTGCCCCCTCGCATCCCCATCCCCCGCGTCCCCCACTAAAATTAGTAAAGAATTCTGCCGATATTTACCCGGCATAGCACTTTCTTCCTCAAACAGTTTTGTCCCTGCATGTTCATTAGTATTTTGATACGAGTAAAAACTTCTTTTAAGTTATTTAATATGGAAAGTTTGACATTAATCATCAAATAGTACCATCCATATTCTACAAGATATAAGAACTATGTATAGCTAGCTGCAGCACAATTCCCTATGGACAAATAGAAGATAATTCAAACAATTCATTTGTTTCTTGGAAATCTCATTGTTACTAACAAAGTGACGCTGGATTTACCGTATTACATGGAGATGGTGTCGTATGATATTCATTATTATACCATTAAGTTGATCTCTCTGGTAGTTCCAATGATTTATATGCCTCTACCGTCCTATGCATATATAATTATATCGGGGCTGAGTGGTTTCAAAACAACTATACAGACAGGATGCGAAAGCCATATCTGTGTTCGACACCTAGGATGGCACTGATGCCATTTATCAAGACATCAATCTACATTTACCTCTCTCGACCCAGGTGTATTAAGTGGGTCCTGGTAGGATTTGTTCTTTAAAATACGCTGTCGTGACTGGTAACGGTTGCCAGAGCTAAAGCTCATTAGCGGTGCATATAATATAGGGACATTATGGTGTTTCTTTTTTAAAGTACGGAGAGTTGTCGTTCTTATCATGCCAACAGGGTTTTTTTTTAGTAAGGGCTACATACTCACTCAATCTTCTCCTGCAGGTTCCTTCTTGAGGTTGGCTGTTAATCTGTAATCCCGTACTAGTATCGGGCACACATTCTGATCCCGACTCACAACGTCCAAGATAATCCCACTTTCCTCCGCAGCTCTCTCCTTCTACTTTGGCGCATCTCGGGCAACAGTTACATACTCCCAACGTGATCTCGCCCTTGCAGTTCAGTTTGGAGGCCTTCTTGGGGCTACAGTGAAGCCGCTCACAAGGCGGGCAATTAAGGCTTGTCAGGTCCTCCGTTCCCCGCCGAACGAGGCGGTGCAGGTCTTCGAGGTCCTGCAAGAGTTCTTCTTCGGTCAGCTGTAGCTTCTCCAACTCCGTATCCCCCGCAGTACCCCTCGCATGCCTCGTCTGTCTTGATGTCTCTGCCTGCTGAGACAGAGCAAACGACCCGAATATCGATAAAATAATCAGAGGAAATATATTTTGGATACACGCTAGAGGATTCATCTTTAACGTAGAGGATATAATTATCGGAAGCCAAGTATTCCCTCTTTTTTTAAAGAGAAAGTGCTCCAATTTCGCTTTACTACCTCATTCACGCGATAATATTGACGTAGGGAAGGAACAATGAGTGAAGTTCCTCTTGTTGGTCTGTTTGTCAACGTCCAGTAGTCAGACGAAACTCAAATAATCAAAGTCAATATTGGGATTCAAAAGTGACGCTCAGGTAATGTTGGTTCTTTACTTTAGCCCCTTTTAAAGCAATGTTCTTGGTCACTACCTAGATGATACTCCGGACCTGAAGTGGAGATGAAACAACATCTGTGGATGTTGAAAGCTTCCTGGAATTGGTGGTAGGAGAGGGACGAATTCAGTGAAAGTTGATCCACGAGGTACGGGTTAATGACCCGGTTTAAGAGGCAAAGTGAGCGAGAAAACCAGTGTTTGAAGGAAAATATTTTATTCTTTCCAGTTCATGTACCCATTGGTCATTTCATCTCTACCTTGACAATGCGGGTCTGCTCCCTAGACATGACCGTGATAACTTCCAGTCAGTACCAGCTAGCCTCTGTCCCTGAGGCTTGTATAAGACAATCGATGTATGTGCCTAAATAATGAGCCACTCCAAAATGTTTCATCTTCTTCTATCGCGAAGTATTTTATGCACTTCCAAAGCGGAACTACTTTCAAAGAAGATCATTTCTACTCACAATTATGTTAATAGGTTAATGTTCAAAGGTGGGAACCAGCTCTGCTGTGGTAGCCATTCATAGTCCATTGATAATCACATTGCTAAGTATATCCAGACGGCGGTTATGAACCAAAGTGAAATGGGTAATTCGTCACGTACTGCGAGGTAATAACGCAGGTTTCTTTGGGAACATGCTGTGCTGCGTAAATGGGACGGACTTCTTCATCGCGGTAAAGCAACTCGAGGCTTCCCCTCCCAAGTGAATGGATCGGTCTTCCTTCGCATCTCACGGTATTCAGCCAATCGTGTCTCGTTTAGCGGAACTGTCAATCAGCAACGAGGCGTATCATTCGTCACACTTCCAGCCAATCGCATGAATCAGTGTCTCGTGTGGCCACGCCCTTCTGACAACCTTTCACCAATCTGTCCGTTTTGGTGTGCTATGTCAATACACGCATGCCAGACCTCTTCGTCACCGATCACCGACGAAATGAACTTCCACCTTCACTCACTTTCTCCCTCTCTTTCTCCCTCCTTTCTCCCCCTCTTTACTCTTTAATCCCCCTCTCCCCTCGCTTTTTGTCGATCTGTCTGTCTTCTCCCTGTCACTCCCTCCCCATCACTTTACTTTGTTATTGTGTTATAATCAACTCGGAGATTGAACATGGAAAAGATTATAAAGAGAGTTAAATCAAATAAATCAAATAAATCAAATAAATCAAATAAATCAATTAAATCAATGAAATCAAATAATATGTATGTACATGTAAATACAGATGTAATTTTAAACATTCATATCATTTTCCTTAAACACCCCTCCCCGAATTCTGAAACATGAAAGCATGCCATTTGTTTCACCCAAAAACATTCCTATTGCATTAAAACCCTCTAGTCAATTTCTGTCACCCATCTCTTAGGAAATTTGACTAAATCCCTTGCTAATTGATGGATTCCTCAATTGTACTTGATTTCCCAAACTTTGACAACTTTTCCGAATGTCGGGCATGAAATTCAAGACCGTCCCAATTGGACTCTAATGATGGTTGGAAAAGGTCATACCTCAGTGTAAGTCCATAACAGATCCAAGATTATTTTACAGGGAGAGGGAGTGAAGGGGTCCTTGTCAAATTCCCTGACAAATCCCTGATATAGCTGTTCTCAAATTTGATCGAAAGATGCAAATATGAGTGCAAGTAAATATTCAGAATTTTAATTCAAGTACTGCAGATTTCACTTTGGTTGGTCTGAAGGGGGAGGTGCAATGCGCCTGTTCACCGCTAAATCCAACACTAGAGACAATCACGTGTAACGAGATAATAGTATAGGAATAGCCAGATATAGTTGAGGAAAGTAAGAGGGGTATATCACTAAAGCCGTGGTGCATCAACAAAATTGGGTTTTTGTTTCCACTTAATCAACTTTGTGAACTGTATTTTTGACACAATAAGTTTGATTTTTTGTTATCCTTTGTTAACAATGAAATTGAGAATGATCTTCCATGACTGGATTCTAATTTATACATTCTAATTTGAATTTGAAAAATGGGTAGCACTTAGCAGATTGCTCTCCATACAGTAAGGGGGAGGGAGGGGGGGGGGGGTCGAGCGTATTATACATGACTTCTCCGTGTTTTGTAGTTGCATTGGTCTTCAAAGCCTTACCTTACATACTACCCTGATATATTAGCCAGTAGCAAAGCCAGCATTTCCACTTTGAGGAACATTATCTCTGGCGAATATTCCTTAAATATCACTTTTTTTTTGGAGGGGGCAATTGTCTTCCCCGACACCCTCTTAATCAAGCTTAGAAGCCGAACATGTTAAATTTCTCTCGATTTTGTCGATGTTATATCCAGTATACTTGATTTGATCAATAATAATCCGTATACCTATATGCAACGTACATTTCACAAACACAATCAATGCAACAAAGAGTTATTAAAATACAGTACTGTAATCTATTATTTTGTATAATGCAAAAAGGTGTATTGAAGGGATTTTTTACAGTCTTGAACATTATTCTCGCATTTTGCTGGATACGCCATCGGTACAATGAGTGATTCGTCAAGATCGCCGACGGGAAATAAATTGTATACATCCGAATGATGCAAGTCGATGCTAGATTTCAAATGCCTTAATGCATGTGTTGTTTCAGATTTCAAGACCGTAATCGGATTGTCTCGAGACTCGAAAGGTCTGAAAACGGTCTGAACGAATGGGGATTTACAAATGTGGTCCAGACATCTTACGTCAAAGCTTTTAAGTCACAGAGAGTGAAATGTGTAAATACAATCTTCCCGTAGGCGTAAGGGCAGGTTTTGCCAAGGGATGACGTCGCTTGCCTAATTATCAAATGTTCAGTTTCTAAACGTTTCGAGCAAGCAGAGCGAGAGAGCAACAAGTTTGAAACTTTATAATGCATATGTGATTTAGTTGTCAAAATGTATTAGATAAGATACAAGAAGCTGCAAGTAAAAGAGATACGCTGTCTGAATATGAGGTCCAGGTTGCTCGAATATTGGTTATTTGAAAATTCTTGAAGTTGAAGCACTAGCCTCCTCCACCTACGCCTCGTACACCTATGTTTCACCCTCCCCCCCCCAAAAAAAATGAAAAGCACAGAGCAGAAGTCAAGCAATGCCTTGTGTCTTTATGATTACACTGTAAGAACACGAAGGTAAATTGGGCATTAATTGATGTACATGTAGCATTAAAGTCACGTCATTAGAAAGGCACTCAATCTCAGTCAGTTTATTAAAAGTCTGACATAGCATCCCATCTTGTTTTTAATTATTTCCCCTTGTTCTTTTCTGTTTGTACCTCTGTTATTGCCCCTATTTCGTTCAAATTCTTTTTTAACTTGTAATTTGTATATATTATGTAAAGTTTTTGGTTCTTATGTTTTGTTTAAAGTTGGTAAAAGGATCATACCTTTTATTTCCTCTTGTTCTGTTTGTCTTATCTGTACTTCTGTTGTTGTCGAAATTATCATCAAAATTATAATGTTTATACTTGTACAGTTTTTTTTTCAATGTGATTTTCTATTTGTATGTAGAATATTTTATTGTTGTTTTCTATTTGAATATATCGCGGCCTTACGAACAATCAGTTCTTAGGTGATGGCCGTGTTTAATTATTAAAAAATAATAGTGGGTTCTTGTATAGCGCTAATGTCTGTCAAACTTGACACTCCTGATGCTCAACAATTATTACTCCCGTATCCGGACACCTACCCCCTGGTCATCCACCCCCGGGTAACCACCCCCAGTAAACTACCCCCTAGGACATCCACCCCGGTAACCACCCCCAGTCAACTACCCCCGGACAGCTACCCCATATGACAACTACCCCGAACAACTACCCCATATGACACCTACCCCCCTGGACATCCACCCCTGGGTAACCAACCCAGTCAACTATCCCCTAGGACAACTACCCCTAGCACAACTACCCCTAAGACAACTACCCCCGGACAACTACCCCATATGACAACTACCCCGGACAACTACTCCCTATGATAGTTGTCCGGGGGTAGTTGTCCTAGAGGATGGTTGTCGTAGGGTGTAGTTGTCTGGGGGTAGTTGTCCGGGGGTAGTTGTTCGGGGGTAGTTGTCCTAGGGGGTGGTTGCCCTAGGGGTAGTTGTCCTAGGGGGTAGTTGACTGGGGGCGGTTATCCGGGGTGGATGTCCAGGGGGTAGGTATCCTAGAACCATTACTCCGGCTTTAGCATGGCTGCCATTTATGGCGCTTTAGCATTTCAAGGAATTGATTTCTGTCAGGTACCAGTTTATCTCACCTGTGTCGAGTGTGATAATTATAGATACATGTCTTACCAAAGAACAGCAGTTTAACCGTGCATAAATAAATAAATAAACTCAAACTCAATCTACCGTCATTATGCCTAACAATCATTCTTCTTTTCTTCAATTTTTTGAATAATTATACACTGTTTTCTCATATTAAAGAAATCAAATACAATTCATGAACGGTGTACTCGCCTAGAATAAGAAATGTGTATTACTGCCAGTCATACACAGGATATATGTAAGTATGAATAATCACGACAAATAGTTGGGGCTCAGCACCATTTAAAATTAGACTGTATGTTCATCTTGACCAAACTGTCTAGAGAATAACCAAAAAACGGGATGGATTTATTGCGTAAAATAAATGACAACATGACATAGATGCGTCAATTTGTCTGGAAACACGAAGAAAAGTCGAAGTGCCAATTAGGATTTCCGAAAGATCCCGAGGGAGTGTGAGTCTGCACTTACAAAATCATCTTCAGGAAATCGAGGAGCTTTCAACAGAAAATAGAGATGTCTTTGCAATGTCACGGAACTGGTGGCGTAGCCCCATGGTCCATTTGCACCTTATAGAATGATAACAATAAATAAATAGAGAAACAAACAAACAAACAAACAAACAAACAAACAAACAAACAAGCAAACAGAGAAAGAAACATAGAAAGAAAGACAGAAAGGATACAAGAAAGAAATGAAAAATAGATAGATAGAAAGAAAGAATGAAATGAAAGAAAGAGAAGGAGAGTACAAGAAAAAGGAAAGTGAAAAGGCAACATGAAAAGAGAACGAAAAAACAATTTTAAAAGCCATCTCCCTACACTCTACAGCGTTGTTCTTTTCCATGAATTTTTAGGTTTTTCGAATGTTTTGTTAATGCTAGTGCTATCTCATCAGGATTTTACTTCTATAATCTGCTTGAATTTGAATTTAATCTACCTATAGTATTTGTATTGCCTCCCCCTCAAGATCAACCACCATCTTCCTTTCCTCAAGCCAAACCCGAAAAAAAAAGTTTGTTTGATTAACTGAAAAAAAGATATTAGGCTTATACTAGATTGACTGTTTTGCACCCCTTCCTCTTCTTTACGCCAAGGCCTATAGCAGATACGTTTTTTATTTAAAGGTTGGGGGCTGACTATGTGATCGAGTATATTATTTTCTATTATATCCTGCATCAAAAATTTGTTGGATTTTGATTGGTTGAGAGCTCGTCACATGACCAGAAATATTTGAACTATTTTTAGAAAGTACTATATGAGAGTACTATTTGGGAGTACTATTTGGGAGTTGAAATTTTTTTTTTTTTTTTTTTTTTGAATTGATTTTTTTTTTCTTCAAATCTTAATTTAATGAAAACAAAATATTCTAAATCTGTTAAGATAAAAATTGACATTTTTCTTGTTCTAAATTTTGTTTTGTCCCAAATTTTTTTTTTTTTTTAAAATATTTTTTTTATAAAATAAATTTTTGATGCAGGATATAAAACAAATATACCATGCCTTCTATTCGAGGTACTGGTTAAAACTATGGGCCTCGGTGACTCCAAAAGTACCATTTGCTTCGGGGCTGCGCCCCTCAGCAAATAGTACTATTGGAGTCACCTCTTGCGCATAGTTTTAACCAGAACCTCTCAAGACAGTGTATATTTGTATACTATAATAAGCATTATATGACATGTCTACTCATCTACTCAGAAATGAAGGGTGCCCCCCCCCATTCCCCCTCCCGCCGGCGTTCCGTGACCCGTGTATAGATACGTCACTGAAACTGTGTGTTAGGGGAGGGGGGGGGGAGGGTGGTGTGTGTGTGTGTGTGTGTGTGTGTGTACTCATCCATAGAGGACCGAAGTGCTAACGCTATATTCGCTCTTCGTCCAGGTTACTGGTTCTAAACATAAGAACCTGCGTATGAGGTTCACCGCGAAATCATTCAAGCAACGGTCTGGACCAGGGAAAATTCAGTGTTCGGGAGCTGTTGTGATCACCACACCATGAACAAGCAACCTCGACAACTTGGCCGGTATGACGTCATACTTCAGTACTCTATTGACCCTAACACTGCTTAAATTCAGAAAAAACATTGGCCCATATTCATAAAACCTTACAAAGGTAGTTGTCAACTAATTACATAGGCTATACTTAGTTGCTAACTAGGCTTAGGAAGCTTTTATGGATACGATGATTCCTGAGCTTGAACCTTGAATTTTTGTTTTGGCGCATGAAACGCTGTGTGAGTGTATTTTCGAAAGTATCTTGCACACGTTGACGCGGTGTACACGCATTCGATTTTATTGAGAGGGCGCCATTCCATAATCATCCTCTTACCCATTGATTAGGAGAGTGTGGCCAGCCCGGTTCGAGTGAGGCATAATATGGTGAATATTGATTTGTTGGGCAAGCACAAAACAAAAAGAATAGGCCAAGTAGTCTGATTCAAATAATGTTTGAGTCTGATGCTTCAGACGGTGCATTAATCTTACTGGAATAATTTTACAGAATGTGTATATTATTATTGCATTTGTAGATTTTAATATTTTTGGAACTGTTATAATATATTAGAGTAATAAAACAAGATGTGTTACTCCGATAACGAGCTTCACCTTAGCATGAACATGCGTATAGGCCTATGTAGAAAATATTGGGGGGGGGGGGAATGGTTTTCAATCATCTACAAGTTCTGTGTCCCGGTAAAGGCCCAGAGTCAGACTTTACACATTTTCGCAACGATAAAATAGTAGGCCACTGCCAGGGCCCATCCACCTTTAAGATACATGTAGGCATCCTCAAACTTTTCTACATTTTCAATTTGATTTTGATACATTATCATTACCTTGGTGAGACCGAGGTCCAAGTGGTCAATCCAAAGGCATGATAGGCGTACGGTCGGTACGGACTCATTTTGCCGGAACCGGTAATAGTGAATTGATCGAACTTTTTATTTCAACTGATCACATTATGAAATGCATTTTATGCCTACTTTGTAGTTTGTAATGTTATTCCAAAATGTCTGGGGCCTGATTCCCTTTATTAAAGGAATGACAAAGCCTTGCAGAATTGTTCTTTTTCTTTGTATCTTAATAATTTCTTATTCTCAAATGCTTTTTGACCACTAAGGACCTATACTCATCAGTGTGTTTGCTGTGTATGCGTGTGTGTGTGGGTGCGTGTGCGTGTGTGTGTGTGTGTGTATTTGTGGGTTCTATATTGTAGCTCAGTATTTCCATCCCTTCTATATACGTTACATTCTTTTTATTCACCTTGCCATATTGTTAATGTATGTATTTTGTTGACTATAGGGCCCCGCTCACAAAGGGGTCCTAATTAAAACCCTTAAAAAAATGTAATAAACTTAATATACGATACTATGTCCCTTTTGCAGCCAACATCAAATTCTGTAGAACTTTGCAGGAATTATAAATATGTCATGTATGTCCTTTCTGTGAAATGTAAACGTTAGCAGTGTCCTAATATTCAAATTATGCAAGGAAACCTGTTAACTTGCTAGACTTCACTGTCAACACTATTGAGTGACTGACTGGCTTTTTCATCTTTGGTAATAACATACATAAAATGAGCTGTAAAGGGTACATGAGCATTTGTATACATCAATAACCCACTTCTTGTAATGGCCAAAATTAAACTGATTGAATCTTTGCGCAGCATAAAACGTACGACCATTCGGCACAATGGTCTGAAAAATCAGACTATTACTTACTGGCTCTATAGCTCTTAAGTCGATTTGACAACTAATAGTCGTTATTTTCCCACTTAAAGACATTTTCAAGCCCCCTTTTTAAGGGAAGTTCTATATTAGAATTGTCTTTCAAATGCCGTTGGAATTTAACCTTTTCATTATTTTGGCCTTCAAAAGGGACTATATGTTGATTAATGTACTATTTATTACCAGTCTCTTTTTTATGTAAAAGATTATATCATGTTTTGTGTGGTTTTGAATAAAATGAACTTGAACTTGAACTTGGATATATATATATGGAATAAGGCAGACTAATGGAACATGGTTGCTACTCCGAGTTTCACGCCTTGCAAGCGATCATTAGGCAACTGATATATATATATATATATATATATATATATATATATATATATATATATATATATATATATATATATTTCGGGGAGATATGAACGTCAAACTTATTAGATTATTATTAAAAGTTGTCACTTTCACCTGTTCCGCACGTAATTGTTCGATTTCAAAGGCACGCCCATTTATGAATCAGCATTCAATCAATAACGGTAGCGTACGAAGGTGCTAGGCTGGTAAGGGCTGGCGGCCTCATGAATAAACATGACTATATGACGTCACGAACGTCATCGCACTTACTCGTCCGCGCCACGCCTACTCCAGATCCTAGAGGGGTGCTAGGCTGAATGGAGAGGGTGCTAGGCTGGATGTAGTAGTACAAGTTTAAATGAAATCATGCTCGGAGATAGATGGAGTTAATTAATGTATATTTCTATGGCTCAATGGAGGGTGCTAGGCTGGATGTAGTTAGTGCACGTTTTAAATGAAATCATATGCTTCTTGGCCCCCTTCTTTTTATATTATATATTAATGATTTTTATCTTTCATCTGATGTACTTTCTTTCATATCTATCATATCTTTCATATTCTTTGCAGATGATTCAAGTGTATTTTTTCTCATAAAAACCCTGAAGTTTTATTAGATACAATTAATATTGAATTAAAGAAAGTTATTTTGTGGATTCATGCAAATAAGTTGTCCTTGAATCTTCAAAAGACAAACTATATGTTTTTTAGTAACTCCCTAAAGGATGTACCTGGAAATGTACTTTTTGATGATGTTAATGTTGCGAGAGTAACTTCCACCAAGTTTCTTGGGCTACATATTGATGAGAAGCTGTCTTGGGCATCTCATTGTACTAATATTTGTAAAGTCGTGTCTAGAAATACTGGTGTAATTTATGAATTAAGTTCTTTTGTCCCACAAGAAATTTTGCTTATTTTGTATTCTACTTTAATTTTGCCTTATCTCAATTATGGAGTGCTGGCATGGGGAAGTCATTGAAAACACAATTAGATAAGATTTGTGTTGCCCAAAGAGGGTGGTTAGAGTTGTTTTTAATGCGAGCTATCGTGCTCATACTAATGTTTTGTTCTACAGTAATAAGCTATTGAAGGTTGAAGACATTTACTTTATACAGTTAGGCGCAATTATGTATGGTTTTGAAAATGGTACTCTCCCAAATGCGTTAGTACAAATATTTCGAAAGAACAATCAAATTCATAGCTATAATACAAGGCAGGCAACTGCACTTCATATTCCACGTGTAAGAACTGCTTTTGCTCTGAAGACGCTGGCTTGTACTGGTCCCAAGTTTTGGAACTCACTTCCTATCAATGTAACTAGATCTGTCAGTGTCTTTGTTTTTAAAGTCAAATTGAAATTACATTTATTGAGTAACTATGTCGAGAATTAACGTAAAAATTATATCACCAGAAATGATATTAAGTAATAATTTATTAATTGTTATTGATAACGTGCATTATCTTTTTGTTTTTGTTATGTTTGATTATTCAATATAAATGTCAGCATTTCACATTCTCTCTCTCTCCCCCCTCCTCTCTTCTATTTTTCTTTTTCTTTACACCAAATACCATTTTCCTCTATATACATATAACTTCCTTCTTTCTCTGTTTTCTCTGTTTTGTTGTTTTTCTCGTTCCAGTTTGCTTTTTCCTCTCGATCCTTTTGTATATATTTTCATCCTCTCCTTTTCAAATTTCAAGCTATCCCTTTTGTAAATATTTCCCCCATATTTAATCATGTGTAGTTTTGATAACTTTGAAACATTTTAAAAAGTGAAACATTGATGGATTATGTTATATGGGGACCTTGCTCTTACAAGCCCAGCTTTTCTAAGGTCTCCACTTTCTTTCATTAGGATTATATATCGACTTAAAATTGCACTTAAATTGTTTTTCTTATGCTGTTTTTGTTCTATTATTATATGTAAAAATGTTGTGAAAGAAAGAAATAAAATGAACCTTGAACCTTGAACCTTGAACCTTGAACCTTGAACCTAGATGGAGTTGATATTTTTAAGGTTCAATGGAGGGGTGCTAGGCTGGATGGAGGGTGCTAGGCTGGATGTAGTTAGTACAAGTTTAAATGAAATCATGCTCGGAGATAGATGGAGTTAATATTTCTAAGGCTCAATGGAGAGGGTGCTAGGCTGGATGGAGGGTGCTAGGCTGCATGGATGTAGTTAGTGCACGTTTAAATGAAATCATATGCTCGGAGATAGATGGAGTTAATTAATGTACATTTCTAAGGCTCAATGGAGGGTGCTAGGCTGGATGTAGTTAGTGCAATTTTATATGAAATCATATGCTAGGAGATAGATGGAGTTAATTAATGTATATTTCTATTTCTTGTACTAACTACATCCAGCCTAGCACCCCCTCCATCCAGCCTAACACCCTCCATTGAGCCTTAGAAATATTAACTCCATCTATCTCCTAGCATATGATTTCATTTAAACTTGCACTAACTACATCCAGCCTAGCACCCTCCATCCAGCCTAGCACCCCTCCATTGAGCCTTAGAAATATACATTAATTAACTCCATCTATCTCCGAGCATGATTTCATTTAAACTTGCACTAACTACATCCACCTAGCACCCCTCCATCCAGCCTAGCACCCCCTCCATTGAGCCTTAGAAATATACATTAATTAACTCCATCTATCTCCGAGCATGATTTCATTTAAACTTGCACTAACTACATCCAGCCTAGCACCCCCTCCATCCAGCCTAGCACCCCTCCATTGAGCCTTAGAAATATACATTAATTAACTCCATCTATCTCCGAGCATGATTTCATTTAAACTTGCACTAACTACATCCAGCCTAGCACCCTCCATCCAGCCTAGCACACCCCTCCATTAATTGAAGCCTTAGAAATATACATTAACTAACTCCATCTATCTCCGAGCATGATTTCATTTAAACTTGTATTAACTACATCCAGCCTAGCACCCCCTCCATCCAGCCTAGCACCCCCTCCATTGAGCCTTAGAAATGTACATCAATTATCTCTTAGCATGTACATGTACTTTTTTTGCTTCTAAGTGTATTTTCTAATTTGTATTACTTTTCTTGTAATTCTATCCTTTCTATTTAAAGCGCATAGGGACATGCTATCCTGTAATGTGTTATGCGCTATAAAACTGAGTATTATTATTACAGTGGCGGATCCAGGAATTTCTGGCCGGGGGCACAAAATCGCATGGGGTGAAATATATGAAAAACGATGGAGCGAGGCGCCCGCGGCGAGAGCGGAGCGACCAAGTGGGGTGGGTCTGGGAGGGGCCCCTCCCTGAGTAGGAAGCATTTGCAATTTTAGAACCACATTAGGTGCATTTTCAGGCACTCTCTGGAGTAATATGACGTAAAATTGCTTTCTCCTACCCCCTTGTTGTTGCTATTTTGAACCCCGTAAGTGATGTTTTCCTTGCATCTATATACCAACACAATAGAGACCATAAAAAGCAGTGCATGATAACGTCTTTTAAATCACTTAAGTAACAGTTTAAGGGGTTCTACCCAATGACGATGCGGAACATTGTCCACGAGCCGCGAAGTCCGAGCCGGGTAGCGTCGAGACGATTTTTGTTGTTGCTATTTTGAACCTTCGTAAGTGATGTTTTCCTGGCATCTACTAACACAATGGAGACCATAAAAGAAGTGCATGATAACGTCTTTTAAATCAAGTAACAGTTTAAGGGGTTTGACCCGATGACGATGCGGATACTGTGTGGGTCTGGACACATGATGGCGTTTTTCTATTCACATCACATTTTCACTT
The DNA here is from genome assembly GCA_037976565.1 of Mesocentrotus franciscanus. Classification (NCBI taxonomy): domain Eukaryota; kingdom Metazoa; phylum Echinodermata; class Echinoidea; order Camarodonta; family Strongylocentrotidae; genus Mesocentrotus; species Mesocentrotus franciscanus. The sequence continues at coordinate 808,643 of CP137675.1, read as the reverse complement.
GGCAGCCCAAGGGGGTTAAACCCCTAACCCTCCCATCCCCATAGATCCGCCACTGGGATCTTTTGCAAACTGGAAGCAATAAGCATTACATGTAGGCGATGGAAAAAGTGCTTGCGAAACGGATAGAAACTTTGTGGGAGGCTCTTCGCGGCCACAGGGATGACAGAAAATAATATGACAATGAAACCAGCAACTGTGGCAGGATTAATGGCGGGAAAATCTGCATGCTGAAAGAGCACTAAGAATAGGTATATCGGAAATTAATTCAAGACTAAGTTATAAGTTATAAAGGAGATAAAATCTTTGGTATTAGTCATGTTCGACTTAAAATTGCACCCCCTCCGCCCCTTACCCGGTAAAAAACACCTTCTTATAATATTATCCCCTTTCTTTCTTTTCCCTTCTCATTATTCTCCTTTTCCCCTTTTCTCTCCTCCGTCTTTCCCCTTTCTTCTTTTTCCGCCTTTTCTCTCCTCTCTCTTCCCCTTTCCCCTCCTTTTTCTCCTCTCCCTTTTCTTTCCTCCCTCTTTTCTTCTTTCTCTCTTCCCTTTTTTCTTTTTCCTCTCCTTTTTCTTTCCCCTCCTTTTTCTCTTTTTCTTTTTTGGCCGGGGGCACGTGCCCCCTGTGCCCCCCTGGATCCGCCACTGTATTATTATTATTATTACATTTAAACTTGCACTAACTACATCCAGCCTAGCACCCTCTTCATTCAGCCTAGCACCCCCTCAAGCTAGGATCTGGAGTAGGCGTGGCGCGGGCGAGCAAGTGCGATGACGTTCGTGACGTCATATAGTCATGTTTATTCATGAGGCCGCCAGCCCTTACCAGCCTAGCACCTTCGTACGCTACCATCAATAACAGTCAGAAGAAAAGAACCGCCTTCTACGTTCACCTAGGGTCGTTCGCTGTTCCCCGTCTATTGCATTGTGCTCAACACAAATTCGAAATTCTGAATGTCATCAGCGCATTCAATTACTCACCCGTAGAAACAACAGACGCCGAGAGCTAGAGACGCCTAACGATATTTTCATATAGAAATATCAAATTTCACGACTGTTGTCCTGGAGAGCATCCAACAAAGAGTGACGTTTGATGTAAGTTAATTCCCTATTTTTCTCCGTAAAATGATCATTAAATGGTAAGCATAGACTATATGTGTAGACGTAGGTGACTGAAAGTGAAAGAGGGAATTTTCGTAACCGCCGCCGCTGTGCGAGCTGCGGTGAAAGTGCACAGACTGGAATTTAAATGGATTATCTATCGTAGTATCGGCGGTATAGACTATAGCTATAGACGGTACATGGGTACGGCATCGCGCAACAGGTGTAATAACTAATATAGGGCAATTGCAACGACAGGTGTATGAAAAAAAAAAATGATGGGGAATTGGGGATCCACATATCTGCATTAGCTGCACACCTAGCTTGTATGATGCGCGTATGTGCAGCCCTAGAATCTATGTGACTAGACTAGACTTAACTCCGGGGAGCTCCGACGCCGACGCCGAATCTGCTCACCTAACACATGTCACATGAAGTCTTGATATTGACCGGCCATGTTGACAGTAAAAAAAGTACAATGTCACTGATTGACAAAGATTAAAAGTTGGACATGAATAGTAAGCAAATTAAAAAAAAAGAAGATATTTTCACCAAATCGACTTAAAACTATAAAAGCACATCAGACAATTTTTGGGTGCTATAAAACTAAAATAAAGAAATCAGAGAAAAAATGACAAGATATTATTAGTACCAAAAATCGTTCTTGAATTGTCAATCAAAGCACATAGTCGTATTTAGTGCTGTGCAGTGAGTTTACGCACTCTAATTGGCCGATACGCTCCAGCTGTTCCGAATTTAAGTGAGAGAGGGCCCCCCACTTACGTAAGCTTACGTAAGTCCAAGTGCAATGTCAATACGTAATATTACATAACGCACTGACATGTCATGTCACAGGTGACGCATTTCTAACATAGGTGATGCACACTCAGCATAGGTACACACAAAAAATAAAAAAATCAACGAACATTTCAGTACAACTTGCAAGTTTGTACCTTAAATATGACGAAAATGAGAATTTTTCAAACTTAAGACTTAGCTAAGTAAGACTTAAACTTAAATGAAATACTTAACTTTTCAAGGACACATTTTAAAAATCGTACAAAATAGAAGATTTGACTGGAATATCATGATTTTGGTATCAGATCAACTGGAAAATCGCACGCTATCTCCTCGCACTAATATCTTATAACATAGAGCCTATGGCAGCCAGTGATAGCCAATCTGAAGGGCCCATGTCGGCTCGGCTAGGCGCCAACTTACAAAAATGAGGCTGAGACAGGATGAACGTAATGCACATGCGCTGGCTGTAAGCTAAAGTTCTACGTGCAGAGAATTCTATAACTTTAATTTAAGATATAATAAATTAGACCAAACAAAGAACCTCGGTAGATCTCTAATCTAGAGTCTAGTGACCATACTCGTGATATAAATGCTAGTTTATTTCTCCATTAGATATCATGATTTTCTTGGTCCTTCTAGTCGTCTGTTCAAGTGTAATAGTCAATACAATCTTAGACAGAAATAACCGTCTGGTATGGGTCATTCTTTAATAAAACTGACATTTGTCAAAATTCCCCATACACAGACGGTAACCCATACGGCTCGCACAACGGGGGGATCTGGTATTCTGGTACAAAAACTTTTTCCCCAGTTTTACCTAATTTAGATCTAATTTTCTGATTTATAAATCAGATAGAAAAAAAAATTTTTTTGTATCATTTGTATCACCTATTTCCAAAGTCGAAATTTACGGACTTACTTAATACGATTACGAGTTATCCAATTACGAGTTATCCAATTTTTATCTCAGAACTAATGAAACGGTACGTTCATGCATTCGAACTGGTAATCTATGACATGAACCGGCAGATATATTTCCGGGTCAACTTACCAAAACAATGCCAATGGCCAATCAGAGCACTTGGTTTGATATTGGGTTTATGAATATTCAAATATCACTGGGTCAAGCCGGGCTGACTCGTACGTAGCTATTGGACATTCGAAAATAAAAAATGAATATTCATAAACTCAAACCAAGATGGCTGACAACAACAAATGTTGACGACAAGACTTTCTCGGATTAATCCTTAATTTAGGATCTAAATGAGCAAGCTATCTCAAGTCATTTAAAGTAGATATTTCTGTGTTATTTTTAATTTTCAATAAGATTCAGTGTAATATTGCAGCCAAAGTGGATAAATGAAGACGTAAAGAGTGAAAAAACTCATTGCATATCCCATTCATCTTGGCCCGGCCGAACTGAACCATTCCTTTCACATACTACTGCATGGGACGTACTTCAGTCTATGTATAGAGGCGGTCAGAGGAGCAAGATGTAATCTCAGCGGAACAACCGTCGATATCAGAGACTGAAGCTTTCGGTCTAATACAATCTATGCATTATGCAAGTTTCAATAAGGAATGGGGAGCACTTGCGAACTTGGTATCATATTTGCTGCCAAAAAAAAATCAATCATGATTTTGAGTCAATAGAAAAAAAATTCCCCTGCGATGCACAGCTAACTAAAAACCTAAAAGCAACTTAGATTTAAGTACTCCTAAATTTTCAGAGAATCTTCTTCTTCTACTTCTTCTTCTTCTTCTTCTTCTTCTTCTTCCTCCGCTCTATCGGACATCAGCAGCTCCCAGAGTACTGCATGCAGATGTGTGATAGCAGGCAGGAATGTCATGTCAGGTAGTTTGTGTATTGGAGAGTGCGATAGCACGAGCATAGATGATATTGTATAGAAATGATAGTGATGCATTAAGAAGAAGGTTCTTTTAGTTAGGGCAGACAGTTGGAGCATTGGGAAGTAGGACTGCCCGGGTGAAGGTATCGGGGGTCATTTGGTCTGAATAGGGTGAGTTTCGACTGCTGAATGCCCCTGTGGTGGAGATTATATCGACCAGCTTCTGGTGGTGATTCCCGAGTGGTGGACACTTGGCTATGAAGTGTGTAATGTCCTCCTCTTCCTCTTTGCACACTTGGTAGCATCGGATTGTACCCTTCTTGATTTTGCACAGCTGCGATTGAGTTAGGTATAAACATGTCTGAGAGAGAAGTTGTGAGCATACAATGATAGCTTGACGTAGAAAACTTGAGGAGTTGGACCTTGGGTATAGCCACTATAGGTTTTTGGGTGGAGCTGGTGTTATTCTCGAAGAAGGAGAGAGATGGTTTGGCTTTGATGGCTTCACATACTTTCTTCTGCATAGCCGAGTCGATTGCAGACCTAGTGACTGATTTCCAGGGAAGGTAGGGGATGGGCTTGGAGAGGAGGGAGTGAAGGTTTGGGAGCTCATAACTTCTCAGAGTACTTTGGGGGTGAAGTTGGTGATTGCATGGTGTAAGGTGCGTATCTAATATCTTCAGTGTGGCAGGTTGATGAGTTCTGGATCTGTACGATGCAGGGCCCCACTGGGCATGAATTGGTTTAATGGGGTGTGCAGTTGGCCCACTACTCTTATACAAATAGTGCAGTGGGTTCTTAACGTGCAAATGTGGTGACTCTCCTGTACACGGGTCCTCCATTTAACGTCCTATTAGAGGGACGGAGTGTTTTCCACTTTACATAGCCTGCGTGTATGAAACAAGGGGAGGGGCACGTTAAAGGTCAGTCCCCAGACGTAAATAATCATATCTGATTGATACACAACTGTAAAAACCCAATTACACACACACACAACGCAGGCTTCAGTCATCTGCCTGGGTGGGATTTGAACCCGAGATCTTTGGTTCAACAGGCAGACACTTTACCGACTGAGCCAACTCGCCTCCCTATGATGAGGAGAGTTTCTTGGTCGACTCGCATGCTCGGAGGAATGAGGCCTGTGAGAAGATAGACAGCATCATCGGCAGCACTGTTAAGTGCCGGGACCGTGTACACCAACGAACCACCACTACACATGTAGCAAATTCACTACACGAGTAAACGAAAGAAAAAACAACTCACCTGTGCTTCAGCATTATAAATTGCTGAAGTCAATATTTCACAAAAATATCCATCAGTCTAAAAATAAAGTTTAAATTCCAATGCTACTTCATTAAATAATCATTTCCATACACTGTACAACTTTGATCCAATGCCATCAAGTCTCTTCTCTTGTTGTCATGCAAACAATGCCTATCATTGCGGTCTGACTTTCCCATGAGCGCGATGGTTTTGTGTGCAGTACAGTACTGTATAAGCTGATATTTTCGCGTACAGATATTTCGCGAATGACAGGCTAAGAGACATTTTCGCGAGTCATTGCTTTCAGTTGCGTAAATACACACACAAATTTAGGCAGCCCATCGCGCCACATACAGCTACATGTAGCCGAGTACCGTATAGCTCCATGGTATACTAGTACTGTATACCGTTCGAGGATTACGTGCGTGCGTCGTGTAGTCTGTGCAATATACACGCGGTGCGGGAGGTTACAGCATTGCATTACGAACATAAGACAGTTACTAGTATATATAGTAGCTAGCGATCGAGAGGATGCAAGCACATAAAATTATGCTGATATTTTCACGCTCCGGAATGATGAGGTGCCAATATTATCGCGTGTTGATAAATTCGCGAAATTCACGAAAAATAAAACCCTCGCGAAAATAACAGCAAACTTTTCTGAGAAAATCCTTGTTCTGACAGACAAGCCAAGACAAGCAGAGCATAATGTGCAATGTTTTCCCTGAGCGTGAATGCGCGATTGGTTTCCGTTGTCCGTTTGTTATAGTAAAAGATAATACTGCAAACCATTGCAGCATTGGGGAGCCACTGAAATACTGCTTTTGTTTTTTGTAAATTTCATAATCGTGTACACGAACGGATAAACTGCCTGTGTAAATGGATAGGAAATTACATGCTAACTCCCAGCACTAGCACTGTTGGGTCTTCTTGGATCTTCTTGAAGAGCTGGTATTGTGATCTGTCCAGTTTATTTAGCCTTGTCTGGTTGAGCTTCACGATGGCCACTCCGTACAGCATACGTGGGATGCAGTATGCTTTCCAGAGTTGTGCACAGTGGTGTGGTAGAAGTCCACCTGTGTATGCACCTGATCTAGTAAGGGCGTAGAAGGTTTTTGTGCCTCTGGAGATCATTAGATCTGTTGGATCATATTTGGAGGAGGACTTTTTGATTCCCAGATGTTGGTGTTGGGTAACTGATTTCAATCTCTCCAAGGATCCACGTGGGTTGAATCGTTGTGTTGTGCTCTTTGTTATAATCAAAGGTAACAATCTTGCATATCCTTGGGCTGATGCAATATCTTCAAGTCCCTGCATATTTACATGTTTTTTGTATCATTTTTTATTAATGGTGGTAGTTGCTGAAGTAATTTATACTCCAGGAACTTAGTAGATTTGCAGGAAGAAATCACAATTATTTCCATTTGTTGGTCATTTCTAGGCTAATGTTTTGAAAGTTATCAGTTATAGACCTAGTGTTTCTCTTCTTATGCAATACTCTTGTATTTTATTTTTAGACTCATTAAACATAGGATGGTTAGGGCAAGACCTCATAACACTATAAAAAAGAGATATTTTTCCACCTTGCCATATCCATGCTGTGGGCATTTCAGTACCAGTTGACTCACCACAAAAGGGGCATTCAGATTTCTGTAGGTGCGCCACAGCGCCATCTAGTGCCGCATCAAAGTGTCTAACATTAGTCATGCTTGATGTGATCAGGTATTCAGGGAGATGGGATCTCCCTGTCGCCCTGAGCCCACACCTTAAAACTAGAGGTCGAAATGTATATTGACCACTAGGAGCTCACAATGCATTAGAACAATGTATAATTTTATCATGTGTATAAAATAAATGGGGGTAAATAAAATAAACATTTTAAATGCCTTTTCACGAATATCACTCTCAAAATCACAATGATGCTTGTGCGCATTCTGCAGTTAACCCCTCAGTTACAGACCTAACAATTAACTGTGCCAGACTTATCAGTAATAATCATGAAAATCAGGGAAAGTCTTGCCTGTTACAACTAGGCGTGCGTCTGTAATCCAGCTAACAGTGGAAGTTACAAACTGATTCAGCCGAGGACGCAGGTTCGAAACTGAGTCACGTCTTTCGGATGGTGACGTTAAAGGTCGGTCCCCAGACGTAAATAATCATATCTGATTGATACACGTCAGTAAAAACCCAATACACACACTGTTACATATTTAGACCAATATATCTATCATATTTAATTATATGGCATTTTCAGGCTTTCTTTTGTACAGATCAAACAGGTGATTTTGCCCTTAATTTAGAACTCCAACTGTTAACTGAACGTGTGCTCAAATAAAGTTGCCGTATTATAGCCCTCTTTTGTAAAATGCTGTCCTACATAAGCTTGTACATGTTTGAGTAGCCAAAACTTCATTTTTCTTGCAGATTGCAGCATGCCATGTAATGTCCGTGGGGTTCTGTTGCTGCTGGCAGCATCAGTGGCCCTAACCCAAGCTCAGACGATAAGGTTTCAAGACACAGCAGTCAGTATAGCAGAGGGCAGTGTGGCTCAAGTTAGAGTGGAGAAGGCTGGGGCAAGCACTCAACCGATCAATGTTGCAGTAAAGGTGAGAAGAGTTCAAGACTATAAGTTGGGTTGTGGTAAAGATTACAAATAAGTAGTGAGCTTTTTCATTCTTTCCATTTCAGTGGGGAAGAATATCCTAGAAACAGTGTCTCCTGAAAAGGATCGCTTCTCAAATGACCTCATATTTGAAATATAACAAGAAATAGCTGCAATTAACTTTTATGCAACATGTTGTGTATAGTCCCATATACATGATATCCATTTCAGTTTAGAGTGCATGTAACTGATATCTTATCTGGTTGATGACTCTGAGACCTCAGAATATACACTTATTAGTATTTTTACATTAAAAAAACCTTGCATGAGCAGCTCTCAACTTTGTCTTTATCTTTGTCTCAGCTTTTAATGTAAAATACATGTAGCATATAAGTACTATTACAGGTATGATGTGCTTTAAATCCCCCAAATATAGAATAGACAGTTTAGTCTGAAGAAGGAAAAAGGAAAAAAAGGTTTATTTTCACATGAGTCATGTAGGAAAATAATCTATTACATCTTACTTTAAAAAGGCATACATATTGTTTTGTATATATGTTAGTAGAGAAATGAACAAAACTCACCAGGTGAAATCTATATATCATAAAGGAAATTTAAAAAAATCAATGTTGGAAAGTATTAAAGTCTTTAATATTTTTCGCCTCCTTTGCAGATTCAAGATCTGAATGATGATTTCTTTGCGAAATCAACGATTCTAATATTTGAAGCCGGTGACTCTTCTTCCTCCAAGACTGCATCATTCACCTCAAGGGATGATGCACTGCCAGAACCAGCAGAGATCTTTGTGTTAACATTGGAAGTAATAAACAATGGGGCTAGTATTGGGAGCCCCAATCGAGCTCAGGTCACGGTAGAAGACAACGATGATGCTTTTGGGATCATTGGATTTGATATGGTAAGTTTAACTTACGTATGTATGCATATCAGTTGGCCTATCATATCATAATAGGTGAATGCTTTCATAGTTTGAAATTTGAAAAGGTACCGATAATAGGCTTACATAATATGTGCAGTAGTGGAATTCTTCCTCTCTCTCTTTCATACTGGCTATTAATAAACCAATAATTGTCTTTATGATAGATAAAAAAGTTAGGTAGAATAGAAAGAGAGAGAGAGAGAGAGAGAGAGAGAGAGGCAGAGGCAAAAAAGAAGAGAGAAAAGATGTAAAGTAATTAAGTAAAGAGGGAGAGGAGAGAGAGAGGAGATCGAAAGTTTATCATCAGAGATTGGAAGAGGCAGAAAGGATAGGGATAGCAAGATATTGCACAATAGAACATAAACAAAAGAGAATGCTATGTACAATAACATGTCAATGTATAGCTGGACTTTTGTAAATCAAATGAGTACCATCTGTTATTAAGACTGTCAACTGTGTCAACAAAACATCTTCTCCTCTGATTAATATATATTGGACACACTGTTAGAGCAATGGCAGCTTGAATAAGGGGATATATGCTCTGTACATGTACATGTAATTGACATTGTTTACACAAAAAGGCACAGGTGCCAATGATTTCACATGGTACTGGTAGCTAGGGAACGATGGAGTACACATTTGCATTGCCATGGGGTTTGAATTGATATTTGCCCACTGTATGTATGTTATGAAAATTGGCATTGTGAGGGCATTTCATTTACTATGTGAAATTGTAAATCTTTGATACAATTGCACTCGTTAATTGACTGTTATGTTTTTTATGGTGTCAAAATCCTTGAATTACATAGTTATACAACCTCCATTTGAAGTGTTTGGTATTAAACACACTAGTCTTGTTTCCAGCATGCATGTTGATACATGTTTATCTTCTGTTTTGAGCCAAAAGGGTGGTAGCTCCATGTTCCAAACAGACAAAAGTTGTTACAAATTCAATATCACTACATATTGTACAGTATATGTTTTTTATTTTTTATTTTTCAATACATTTATGAACATAATGCATTATTGATTTAACCACACTATCTTACGTCCTGCTAATGTAAGACTTCTGTGTAAATGTAATATATATATATACATAGATATATATATATATATATATACTGTACATAGGGTACATGTATTTTGTGGTGCAATTACTGACCCATAACTGTTTTGTACCCACTTTGATTCCTTGTATCATTACAGGTATCACCATTGTATGTAAATGAAGATCAGGGTAGTAATAACCCTGTCCAGCTTTTACTGAGAAGAGATGCTGGTCTCTTTGGTACCGTAGTTGTTAACTATCAGGTAAGAAATGTTTCCTCATCTAACATTGATTGGGTAATTGACAGGGTTTAGAAAATAATGAAGTTAGAGTTTTCAAAGAAATTTATGTTGAAGGAATTGCCTGTAAATCTTCATCAGCTTCACTCTTTACTAGCTTCTTTTTTTTTTAATGCACTAAACATTTATACTAGAACCTTGAAACACCAAGACATTTGTGATTTTGGGGTACAAACTGAGTTTTAAAGATTTTATTTTGTAACCTAACATGTGCTCTATCCAGAGCACTAGTCTTGAAACTTCTTTCTGTACAGCAATCAGGAAATGGGACAAAGCTATAGTCATATAATATAGGCACTGTATACAAACAGTAATGATTTCCTTCCTGTTTACTCAGGTAAATTTGGTGAAGAAGCAATGTTGCTTAAAGTTTTTTTTATCAGTGTCATATACATCCTAATTGCAGATATCAGGTGGCCCCAATGCAGCAAGTAATGACCTTTCACCTGTGACATCATCTGTTACATTCCAAGAAGGGGATTCGTCAGCATCATTTATTATATCAGTACTAGCAGATCAGGTAAACAACATTGTTAAGTTATTGGCATTCTAAAATTATAACCATTTTGATACTAAAAATTCATAGATGTGTCATTTACTGTTTTTCATGATTAACCGTTTGGATACAATTTCATTGTGATATACCACACATTTTCACATACTGCATCCCAAGTGATCTTGGGCTTGATATTGAACAAGTTAAAGATGACAAAGTTTGATATTTTTCTTTTCATTTTTGCATGTCAGAGAAATAGTGATTGAAATTTTTGCATGCAATATCCTTGCTGAATTTTGCAGTAAAGCTGACATTTCTTATTTAAGGAAATGAATTGTTGTGATACAGCAGTAATTCAGCTATAATTATTCAGCCATTTTTATTGATTACTCATCTGTGCCCCTTAAGAGCCTCTAATGTCAGTGATATCATATTTCATTGAGGAATGAGTTAGCACTATATGGAATGACTATGACAGTTTGATTTATTCCTATGTGTGTTTTATTTGCCACAGGTACCTGAGAATGAAGAGGTTTTCAACATTGAACTGACTAGTGTAACCGGTGGTGCACGGCTAAATTCTTCAGCCTCATCTTTGCAATTGATCATCCAGGAGAATGATAGTCCCCTGCGCTTTGCCCAACCCCTCTACATCTTTGATGAGGATGCAGGAAATATCTTTGTGGAGATCTTGAGAGGGTTGGCAGCGGATGGAGAGACCAGTCTTGGCACTGTCGAGGGGTCTGTCACTGTGAATTATTACCTCACACCCAGTGGTGCCGAATTTGGTGTAGACTATGTGGCAACAAATGGCAGCATCACCTTTTCTTCAGGAGAAACCAGGATGCCCATCAACATTGGGATTTTACCGGACAGCACCCCAGAACTCAGTGAGGACATTGTTATTACCCTGATCAACCCATCCGATAATGCAGTTATCGCAACTCCATCAAGTACTATCGCAAGAATTCTTGCAAACGATGACCACAACGGAGTTCTCTCCTTCAATTCCTCAGGATCTCTGTACATTGTGGTTGATGAGGAAACAACACGTATCGTGAGAGACTTTGTGGTTGTGAGGACAGGAGGAGCATTTGGAGAGGTGACTGTTGGGTACCAAGTGCTGCTCAACACCTCACAGACTCAAGAGTCTTCTGGCATTGTCCGCTTCCAGGATGGACAGCGATCCCAGGAGCTCACCATCCCGATCTCCCAGGATAGCATCCCAGAAGAAGCGGAGGTATACATCATCCAGCTCTTGCCTGAGACTGTCACAGGAGGCGTCAGGGTGGACGGTGTCATTGAGGGGACATTGGTTGTCCGTGACAGCGACGATGTCTATGGAGTCCTGCAGTTCTCTTCAGATAGTGACCAGTCTATCTTGGTCAGCCCTCAGCCTAGGAAATTGCTGCTCCTCATGACCAGGAGCGGAGGAAGAGTTGGAGATCTGCTTGTCACGTTCAATGCATCTTATGTCTTGATGGATGGATCTTTGGATGAAACAGAAAGTAAGTGTATATATCATTTTATTGATTCTCCTTTGAAACATCTTATACAGGATTGAAATTTACTGGTATTTTAAAAGAATAACATGAATGATTAGTTACACTGTATTAACAGATCAAGATATATATTATGTGTCATTTGTTTACAAAACTGTTGTAACAAAGTAACAAATTACATTTTTGATGATGTTTATTAATTATTTATTAGTCTAATGGTTTATTTATATGAGAAGCTTTTTATTGTGAGATTTGCACATTGATATATATTTTTTGTGCAGTTTGAGAGTGGAATTATTTGATCATATTGATATGAAGAACAATTTTTAATTGCTAAAAAATGAAAAATGCTTTGTGCTGTGCTTTATTTCCTAATTCTCCTCATTTAGATGTCTTAGAATCTGTTGGCAGCAGTACAACAGTATTCTTGGATGGCACCTCTGTCCATCGTTTTGAGGTTCCTATACGGGCCAATGCTTTCCTGAGTCTTGGTGCGCAGTTTATCATCACACTGGTGGATGTGACCCTGCTCAGTCCAACGCCGATCCTCCCGCCCACCAGCCCTCGCATTGGGTCAAAGGTCACAGTATCTCTGCCAATAACGACAGCGATTGCTAATGGAGAGATTGGCTTCAATATGTTTGGCTTGGCTGTGGATGTTCAGGAACCAAAGGGCCCAAATCCATATGAAGTGAGTCTTATTTGAAATCCTTTATAAATCTTGAGCTTTAGAAAAGAAGGGCACAAGCTCATATTCATTTCCATAGACTTATCCACTCATCTGGCTGTCAACAGACATTATTATATATAATTAAATTCAGGATTTTTTTTTGTTGCCCTTTTGCCCTTTTGTGTGTACATGAAAATGAATATACTGAATATACATTTTTTTTCAGACCGATTCATTAAAAACAAGTCATATTTGCCTGATAGTACATGCACTATAATCCAAACACCACACATATGGTTTGGTTATGGGGGTAAATCTATTTCAAGAGTGTTAGGAAAAATTGTACTGTCCAAGCAATATTGTCTTGTTTGTTCAACAAAAATTTGACATGTTTTGGTGAATAAACATTTGAAACAAGGTTGATAATACAGAGAAGTATGCTCTAAAATTTTGCTTTAGATGTTTTTGAAATCTTCCACTTATTCTTAATATTCTTGTTCATTTTATTTACTTTAGACACTTACAAATAAATTTGCATCATTTCGTATTTATTGTTGATTTTTTTCCCTTGGATATATTTATCTGCTTCTTGTACAGCTGTCACTGAACCTGACCCGAGAAGGTACTTCAGGAGAAGCAGTGGTGCTTTGGAGGATCATTGATCCATCAGGTTCAGGGAACATTGCCTCTGATGCTGACTATGGCTTTCCTAATGGCTCTGTCAGGTTTGCTCCAGGTGAGAAGATGAATAGACTAAAATTATTTTGTTTATAATTGTGCCTTCAAAGTGAAATTTGTTAGGCTCGGAATGCAATTATTGAAGCCCATGTTTGATTTTGGTATTCCCAAAAAATGATAACAGAGTTCTGTGATTGCCTATAATAAATAGTAGATACTGTCAATTCTATAAAGCCGTTACAGTAAAACCTGTACAGTTAAAAACTAAATTATTTGTACCCTTACCAAGTTTTATAATTTTTCAAGTATGTGAAAATGTATTGGCCCAATTTATGTTTCTTGAGAATGTGGCATACATCGATAGGTATTCAACAAAGGCTCCAATTCAACCAGTCCACCTTTCATTCTTAAGTTACAAAATACCAAACACATCAAATTTACAAGGGGTATGAATAATTCTGTTGTTAACTGTATATAAAGACCACTCAAGGGAGACAAGAAAAGAGGTCTTTATAGGCAGGTGGTCTTTATGTACAGGCTCTGTAAGTACACATTTCAGTGAGAAACACTATTCAAGGGAAACAGAAATGTGGTTTTTATATACAGGCGGTATTGTTATAGTCAGGTAATTGCTAAAGCAGGTTCATTGTATCCAGTTTCATTAGAACTGCCTTTTTCTACCAGAAGGAAACGAAAACCTCAGTTGTAGTAATGTAGTTGTAGTCACTTTGCATTTTCTTAAATCTTATCTTATTGGGAATTAAATATCAAATTAAATTTTTAAGTTTTAGCATGTAAAGGTGTTTAAATTTTTTTTGTAATTCTTTGTAAGATATTTATATCAAGCTTTTGAAATGTTATCATTCATTTCATTTTTTAACATCTAGGTGAATCTATGCAGGTCCTCACTGTTGAAGTCTTACCTGATGAACTTGCGGAAACAGATGAGATGTTTGGAGTGGAACTTTATCAAGTCTTTCCAGAAAATCAGCTTCTTCGCTCTGGAGACACCATCGCCACTGTCACCATCCTTGAAAATGACAACCCTGGTGGCAGCTTTGAGTTTTCCTTTGCCACGGCTGGACCATACACCATCTCAGAAGGAGGAAATGTCATCCAGATCGAGATGGAACGTACCGGTGGAAGCTTAGTCCAGAGGAGTGTTGTCTTCTCCATCGAGGGGGGTGGAAGTGCAGAATTCTTTGGTGCCCAGGGCTTGGCAGAGTTTCCACCTGGTGTCCATACCTACACTATCACTCTTGCAGCAGTTGCTGATGACATCCCTGAATTAAATGAAATATTTTACCTGACTCTCTCCCCATACGGCACGCCTGCCAGCAAGCTTGGTAACCGTACCACGATAGAGATCACCGTCCTCAGCAACGATGACCCGTATGGCGTTATTGAATTCCAAGACGACCCAGCCTTGATCTACATCGATGAGAGCACTAGCAGTAGCAACCAGACGGCTGAGTTTGCGGTGGTGCGGTCGAGAGGTACCTTTGGAGAGGCTTCTGTATCTTGGAATGTACAACCTGCAGGATCATTTTTCGATCTTATTCCTACTCAAGGTGTTGTCTCATTTGGGAATGGAGAGAGCCTCAAGAACATTTCTGTCACAGCTCGCAATGACCAGGTATATAATCTGGAAGTTTACACAGATTTTGTTTGTAGAAGGTCAAAAATTATGGTTTTATTTTCATTTTGGAAATTAAGATTAAATATCAGGAATATAAATCAAGAATGGATCAAGCAAAATTCATTGGGCATGCATTTGTATTTCTGTTTATTTTGCTCAATATATAAATTAATACCAGCGTAGGCAAATGAGTAGCACAAACACCAGTTTCTCAATTGATTGTGCTCTTTGAAATTTGGACTGTCAAATTACCTACATGTATCAACTTGATTTTCGTAGACTCTATTCTCAAGATTCTTTCTTTGAATCTGTGACACATTGTGTTTCTTCCTAGATTCCTGAAGGATCTGAAAGTTTTACTATCACTCTCTCTAACCCAACTGGAGGTAGCCGTCTTGGAGCCCCCTCTACAGCCACTCTTAACATCAATAAGAATGATGATGCTGTGTTCTTTGAAGGTGAGTTGTAATCTCTTAATTTTTGTAGAAATTATGCATAGAAACTTTGTGTCATTTTAGACAATGCCAAAAGTTGTTGGATGAGTAGATAATTTGTATTTCATGTTTTAATCATAGCTTTGCCTAAGTCTGAGGTACATAAAGTACAATTTTCTTCACTTTTGTGGCCTTCTTGGTCTTTATACAATGTTTCAATTGTGTATATCATTGCAATCAGTCCTGATGAAAAATATCTTTCGTAGTAGTGCCTGCCTTTTATTTATTGTAATTGACTTTGCCAAGGTTTGCTTCAAATTATGATTAGGTCTGTTCTCTATCAATTGAAAACTTTAAATATTTACATGTTATACCTTTGACAAATTTGTTGTAATGATACAATCAGTCAGAATACCATGAAATGAACTTGATTTTCCTCTCCAGATTCTGTAAACGTCACTGTGAATGAGCCTGGTTCCGTGACCCTGACTGTCCGGCGAAACGGCACAGGAGACTCCGCAGCCACTGTAGACTTTCAGACCCTGCCAGGCACTGCCCTGTCAACCAGAGGCGACTTCGCGGAGACAAGCGGTCAACTGAGCTTCCCTGTCGGAGTCATGACGGCCCCTATTGATCTTCTCATCTTGGAGGATACAGAACCTGAAGATTCTGAAACATTCATGGTCCAGCTGTTCAACCCCATTGGTAAGAGCTATTTGTTTTAGGTGTAAAAAACATTGAGAAATTTGAGATCTTTTGTCTCTTTGTAGATATTTCTTTCATCTGTTTTTTAGAATAAATGCACTACTCTCATTTAATGATGCACGATTAGATGCATGTTGCTTGCATTGTTGATGTAGTCATAGTATTAACTGTTTCTGATATTTAGATTTTGGGACATTTCAAGGGGTTGGTGGGGGAGGGGGAGTGGTTTTATGATCTACATTTTACATGCTAACCAATTTGTTTTCAGTCATTGACCTAAATGCACAACATTCTTACATAGATATATTAATATATCATACAAATATACAAGACAGACCTTCATAAAATTACCTACATTAAGCCTATCCTATCTTTTTATCCATTACAGGTGATATTGTAGTGTATGGTTCTGGCATAGCAACTGTAACTATAGAAGCTAATGATGATCCAGGAGGTGTGTTCAGTTTCCTAGAACCAGTTGAAGATGTTGTAACTAATGAGGAGTCAGTCCTGAACTTTGTGTAAGTAATATAAAGAGAGAGGGAGAGAGAGGGAAAGAGAGAGAGAGAGAGAGAGAGAGAGAGAGAGAGAGAGAGGGGGTAATTGTGCATGCAAAGGGACAGGCCTAATAGATGAACCTTCCTTGTGCGTGCATGCATGCCTTGAATAGAGAGAAACTAGCAAACATAACTTGTGTTATCTAGTAAAATCTAGTCAAATAATCATGGATTTCTGTAGAGAGCTTTTGGATCATTGAAAGGAAGAGTCTCTAAATTGTTGTCTTCGTTGTTCACTTGACTTGCAATAATATGTTTTTCAGAGATTATATAACTGACACCACAATGACAATTTCTCTGTGGTCAGTTTTACTATCTGAATTCCTAACCCTGCCCAAACACTTTACCTAATCCTTTCCTTGTGTATATCTATCATCTAAGCTAAAAGCAATCCACACCTCTAACCCTCTCTCTTTGACAAATTAAGCCAGAGCAAATGTTGGATTTCCACATTTACAATCTATCTCATGAAATATTTTGTTGTCCTTCTTGTGTGAAATACAAGTTACATAATAGCCTTTCAGATGTTTGATGGGTACAAACTTTGTTCACTTCACAGAGTTGTGAGAGAGCGTGGTAGCTTTGGAATAGTCCAGGTCAACTGGGTGATCACATCCAACACCTCAACACCTCTCTCTGACAATGAAGACTTTGAAGAGGTCAGAGGGTACGTGGAGTTTGCAACAAGTCAGAATCAAGGGACTATCACCCTTCGGACCCTGACTGACGGTATCCCAGAGTTCAATGAACACTTCTTGCTTACGCTGACAAGTACAAATGGTATGGCTTATCTTATGCCCCTTTCATTGTTACACATATATATTTTAGTGAAAACTGTATAAAGGTTCTGTTTAACATCAGAACAATTGAACATTTGGCAGTAGCATACATGTTGAGGTGATAGCATTGTATTATCTGAATATGAAATTTGACAGTATGTAGCGTTTAATTGAATTGTAGCATTTTGTCCTGTGCCCAGTAAAAAGGTGTTACTTCTTTCATGCTACAGTATTATGGATGCCCCTGCTACTGCTTTTTGTGGGGCGCACAATGATTTTCCCTCTCGGTATCTGACTAGTACTTGGAATTTATGATATATCATTTTAACATTATTTTAGGAATAGGGGGTAATCATGCTGTGTCACCAGCATAGTAGTTTATGATAACCTCTGTATGATATGCACCCTCCCATTTCTTAGTTTCCCTTACTAATGCTGTCTATTTTTCCTAGCCTTATCTAACCAAGTGTACTGCAAGGCCATTGTGAGAGTCAGGGTCCCGTCTTATAAAGAGTTGCAATTGATTCAAATTGACCCCAGCTTGAAGTCAGTTGAAACTATGTACCGACGAGATAGGGGATTGTAAATTTATGATTAATTGGGAGGACTTGTAATTGATTTGGGTCAGACGCACCTTTGTATTAGACAGGGCCTTGATGATCCTTACCATTAATATGACTTCTCTATCTCATTTA
Organism: Mesocentrotus franciscanus; assembly: GCA_037976565.1. Classification (NCBI taxonomy): domain Eukaryota; kingdom Metazoa; phylum Echinodermata; class Echinoidea; order Camarodonta; family Strongylocentrotidae; genus Mesocentrotus; species Mesocentrotus franciscanus. The sequence goes on along the minus strand of CP137675.1, from coordinate 790,588 downwards.
GGTGGAGGACGACTGTCTCCAAGCCAGCCCCTGTTGACATCCATCGAGATATTGGTGAACGACGACCCGTACGGTGTCCTGGTATTCTCCTCCTCCTCCAGGGAGAAGGATGTTGCTGAGGATTACTATCCTGGTGATGAGGACCTAGCAACAGCCATCTTCACTGTGCAGAGACTTCAAGGGACCTCTGGGTCTGTTGGGGTGAGTGAGAAAAAGCATCCATCAAGTTCTTTTTTGTATTTATGGTGATTATATTTATTAGTTGTGATAATAAGAATTGGCTGTATGGTTCATAGATTGCTCTGGAAAATTCTGTCACCTTTCACAGACATGGACTATTTTGAAGAAAGTACACTGTTAAGTCACTGGATGAGATAAAAACAGTATCCACATTTAACAAAAATTACAAGGGTTGATTGCAACTGTCTGTACAACATAGTCCTGAGATATTGATGAAATTTAGCCAATTTCATATTTGGTCCTGAAAAATGGGGCTATAAATCTTTTGAAAAAAAAATGAAACAAGCATTAATTTGAAACACAAAATAAAACAAAACAAGACAAAACAATGAAACTAAACAAAATGAAGTTGTTTTACTGTGCAGGATTTTGGAGATGAGGAGATATACATGTATATGTATCTGATATGCAGAATATAGATTTGATGCCAGAATTTAATCTCTATAGTGATGAAATGTAAAGAATGAAAACACAAGTTTTACACTAAACATTTTCTCTCCCGGTAGGCTGTTTGGGAACTCTACTCAGATATCATCTCAGGAAACCTCCCTAGCGTCATCGACCTCCTCTTCCTTGGTGAATATAATCCTTCTAATGGAGTGACTCTAGAGACTGGTGAACAGCGTCAGTACACTGGTACACCCGTCTACTCCTTCAATGGGCAAATATGTAAGTAGCACTGAATCAGAATTATCTATATATCAGTAGGTCAGTGGTTCAGACTGTATTCATCAAAAGCTAGTATTAAAACATAAATACATTTATCTAGTTGACTTAAGACCTGTTCACTTATGCCACTGTGGTGGTCTTTTGTGAACTTCATGTAAGTTGGGATTCTATAGCCACTAACTGGTTGAGAAATGTAGCAGTAACAGCCCTTGCTTGGTACATGTACTGACTGACTACTTTTCTTTTGTCTTTAGTATCACTGATGACAGTACCTCAGGTCTACCACCCGTCCCGCACCGACACGGCCGCAGGGTTTACCATGAGCGCCTGGGTGCGACCTGACCAGGGCTGTGATGGGTTTATCATCTCAAAGGTGTCTTCATCTACTGCCCTCATGGCCTACTATGGCCTCAGGCTCCAGGTTCAGCCCAGGACTGTCACTTACCTGGAGCTGCGATACTCTACAGCAACACTGGTAAGTTCTTAAAGCTTACATTTAAACAAAAATTAAGTGTTGATTTTAGGCCTCTTTTTGCCAGTGTTGATAGAAAGAAAGCATTCATTAAGGTTACATTTTGCTTTAAGTTCTCTCTGAGGAATTGTTTTATGGAGAATATGGGTAAAAGGAAGATTTTACATTAGATGTCTGCTTCTGTTGATTTGTACATAAATCTGTTATTAGATGTGATTAAGAGAGATAAAAATCTTCAATTTTTTTCCCAATTTCTACTGTCAAAAAGAGGATTGTATTGTATATGCATCTACTTATTTTCTTGATAAAGCGGCTATAACTTTGCTGTGATTGTTTACAATTTTTTTTTGGTGAGAATCTTTCTCAGTTAATTGTTGCTGTTCTTGGTTTTGCTTTTACAGCATATTTTTTTATTCTTAACACACCTAGTTTGTTTTGGTACGATCTTTAAATTTGTATTGCTCTAATTCCTAATATGTAAGATAATGTCTCATTTTCTCCAGACCAACGTTGCCCTTGGGACAACCCGATTTGATCTGGAACTGACAGATGGTGCATGGCATTTTGTTGTAGCCACAGTGGACAACCAGAGACTAAAAGCAAACCTCTATATAGATGGTATAGCAGTTGGTCAAGATCTGTAAGTTTGTTATGTTTGCATGATACCTTAATGTTCCTACCTTATCGTAGTTCATGTTAGGATTTGTATAATGGTATACAGTATTGATTTGATAACACTTATGTTGTAAGCTTGAAAAAATAATGTGAAACTCTACATAGAGTTGTAAGCAATATGGGAGTTTTTGTGACTTTGTTATCCTGACAGTGATGTAATGCAAATTGGGATGTGGCATGTATTCTTTATCGTTGCTATTTTGTGGTGGTATAATTACCTTCATATAAAATTAACTTAATCTGAAAGTATTCTTCTGTTTATTAAATATATTATGTCATTCAGAGAATTTGGGAAAATTTTAAATAGAAAGGAATTTTTTTGTTGGTAAAGGCTGCAGTATAATGTGTTATCATTCAAAGGTTTGACATTTATTAAAGAAATGTTAAATAAGTATAATAATCAGTAGAATAGCATGGGCAACTTTGACACTATTGTAGTGTTTTTTTTACTCTGATTGTACATGATACATGTAGTATCTTCTTTTTCTTCTTCTTTGTTTTCCCTGTATGTGTGTGTTGAGGAGTAGGCTTTCATATATGGAATCCCTCCATTCTGCCTATCCCAAATGATCTCATAAATTGCCATTGTAGTTTTTATCACTATCTCTCTATTTTTTAATTTTTTTATCATTCCATTCTGTATTTGTATGTTTTAAATGTTTTTATGAAGATTGTTGAATAAACTTTGAATTGAATTGAAAAGGTTTGAAATTTGAGACTAAACACATACTAAATAGTAAAGCCCTCCGCACACTATACGATCTGTGAACTGATTTACAAAGATATGGCAATATATTAGATATGGAAATCTAAACAAACGTCATCTTCATGATGAAGGTTCTAAATAATGATAAAATTTTAACAACAACCAGAATTTTGTGTATTCAAAAAAAATGCTTTCTATTTACAATAAAAGCTGAATCAACTTCAAATCTTAGACAATGATCTGATGTCACTACAGTTCTGAGCCCATGTAGCTTTTCCTCCATGGAATCTTGAAAAACAAATCTCTTGAAATCTAGATTTATTAATCATATGACGAATGAGATCTGTAAGTCATTGAGATTTAATGTTTGAATGTTCATATCCAAAATGGGATCATAGTCAGATTGTATAGTGTGCTTTAGGGCTTTATTTTTCTTTGTTGTCACTCATTTTGATACAGTGCCCTTGGTAATGTTGTATTGGATGGTGATGGGCAGTTGTATGTGGGAGCATCTAGACCAGGGACTGAACTCTACACTGGGATGCTGCAGGATGTGAGGATATACAACAGTGTGCTTCAAGAGAGGTGAGAAATGATTACCAGTCTTTTCATGATTGAAGTCAAGTTCTTCTTGTGTTTAATATGGGAAGGGAAATTACCTGTCTTGTCACCTTCAAAAGATCCCTCAAAACTCACCTTTTTCCCCAATGATCTATGTGATATACTTCCTGTACTGTACATTTTTGTCCTCTTTTCATATATTTGTATTTGTAAGCGCTATGGTACTTATTGTTTTTAGCGCCCCTAAATATTCGATATTATTATTGTTATTATGGATTGGGAAAGGATAAGAGGAGATTTTGATTCATTTTTGCAGCTCAGTCCTCTTTAATGATAAGACTATTTCATTCCTGTATAGTACACAACAAATATGATGTATAGATACATTTCCAAAGTGATATAGAAATTAGTACCCTGGCTTTAGCTCTGACACCCATTTTCAGTGCACTGTTCACTTTAACAAAGCCTACCAAGTACCATACATTTTGGTTTAGAGTGGCAAAGGTAGATGCATGACCTGCCAGAGGATATTGGTGCCCTGCTGGGACTTCAACCAGTGACCTTTGCATGCCTAGCCAAGTATTTAAACCATGCACTCACTATTGTACACTTGGTAGAACTGAAAGTACTGTTTCCCATGTGTTGTCTTACAGAGAGATGATGGAGCTCCTAAACAACCCTGTTGCCCAGGATGTGACTCCCATATCAGGAACCGTGACCTTTGCCCCTGGTGTGACCTCTTCCAACCTGGAAGTGAATTCTGTACAGGATGTGGAGGAGGAAGGAAACGAGGTGTTCACCCTGTCTCTCATGTCTGTCAGAGGGGGCGCTGCTGTCAGTGATGGTGGAGATGTGGCCCTACTATCAGGTGAACAGTTGACCATTGTGATCGTATATGATTTTTTTATGGCAAACATGTACATGTATCAATCAAGTCTGATTGTTTATTTCTTGGGACTTTAATATCATCATCCAAAAGACATGACTCTAGATTAGACACTGGGTCGTTTAAAACCCATCTAAAGAGACAAAAGTTCCCCTGCTTTGATAGCATCATTTGTAACAAGTTTAATGTCAAGTTGGAATTCAAAATACTTGATTTTGAAGGTTGAACAGAATGTAATTAGAGAACACTTTATTTGGTACAAATTCTACATTTATATTTTTTTTATAGCAAGGAACTACCCACATTTGTATTAGATTTTCTTCATGTTTTTTTAAGTTAATCAATGTTAACACCCCCTTGTGTTTTTACTGACCCGACTAGTCTTGAAGAGTGATAATGCCAATGGACTCTTTGGCTTCTCTGGGGCGTGCACTTCCACAAATGCTTCAACTTCATCTACGGAGGCCCTTCATTTCACCTGTGAGGTCGTCCGTTTCCGTGGTGACCAGGGCATCGTAACCATCCCCTGGGAAGTACGCCTTCAATCCACAGATACGATCGCAGAGGAGGACTTTGTCAATGCCTCAGGGGTGGTTGTGTTTGGAAATGGTGTTAGAGAACAGGTATGATAACAAAGTTCATGTATTTCTTTATTTTAGCAGCATAGAATTTTCTATCGAAAGCAAGTTACAGTGACTGATATGAGCTATTGAAATTGTTGCGTTTGATTGTCTATGAGCAAAATTTGTCATAGATCTGAGAAAATTGTGAATAAAAACAAAATGCTGTGCATTTTACATAAAACACAAGTTTTCTATCTCTTTGAAGTATGAATGAGATTTTGTAGAAACAATTTGACAAGTGATGTGACGACATCAAGTTAACATATGACCTAATCTAATTCTGTTTGTAAATGACTCTTTCCTTCTACTTTCTTCCTCAAAGACTTTCACTTTTACTACCGTGGATGACCTGGCTCCAGAAGTGCTGGAGGAGTTCATTGTCCACCTCCTACCTGACCTTCCGCTGTCTGATGACGGATTGATTGGATCGACCAACACCAGTGGAGCCAGCATCGATCCCACCGCTGCCACTAATCTAATCTCCATCCCATCCAGCGACAACCCGCATGGTCTCCTGCAGTTTTCCATTGGTCAGCCACCAGACCAGGCCGACCCGCTCCTGCCTCCTGCCTTGGGACTAGTGGAGACCACGGTTAGGGAGGAGGAGGGTGTGGCCAGGCTCTTGGTAGTTAGAGCCCAGGGGTTGCTAGGGGATATCACGGTCGAGTGGAGGACTGTGGATGGCTCTGCAGTGTCTGCTGGAAAGAACCCTATAGATTTTGTGGTATGTACTATGTTGTCAGTTTTCATTAGGTCTGCTTAAGTAATCTGTGTTCCAATAATTTCAAATAATTATTTGAATTTCTGTACATGTATATGTATGTACTTGTTGAGTAAGGCATGAAGAGATGTGCCCAAGTATGGAATAGTTTATTTGACTTTATTTGGTAGAAACTTAACAGTTTCAACTACTATGTCATTGTAGTCTTCATTAGAATTAAACGTAAATGTACATCAGATAGCATTGGAGGTTTGTAATGTATTTTCATACTCTTCAAAGAAACAATAGAAAGGCAATAAGGTGTAGGATATATCAATGTTGGATTTACATTTCAGTCAGTATGATATTTCCTTCATTATCCATGTATGGTTATCGATTCCAATATTTTATACAATTCATCAAGTTTTACATAGTGATACTCTTCCTTTGTTCTGTGCAATTCTCTATGAATATTTTAAAACTCAACTGTATTTTAATGGTTTATATCTATTGTTCTCATTGATAGAGTGCAGGAGGCCTACTCCAGTTCACCGACCAGCAGCGCCATACCTACATCTCTATCAGTATCGTAGATAATGATATTGCAGAGCTTGAGAAGTCTTTCCAGGTTCAGCTCTCTAGTCCTACAGGGGGAGGTAAGAATTCTTAAATTGTTTCTTGCTTTTATCAGATTACAATGAAACCTGTATCTAAAGACCACTCGAGGGAGACAAGAAAAGTGGTCTTTATAGGCAGGTGATCTATATGTACAGGTTCCTGTAGTACATGTTTTACCAAGAAATGATGTTCAAGGGAAATGGTAAATGTGGTCTTTATAGATAGGTGGTCTTTTTGTACAGGTGGATGCTAAAGGAGGTTTGACTGCAGCATGAAAACTATCCCAAACTGCCCATTTTTAGTCCCAGACCTGCCCAATTCACCCATACTACCAGAGTTTTGCACAAATATGCTGCTCATAAAATTGAAAGAAAACATGCTGTTTGCTCTTAGATTAAAAAGATTCAGGTTCCATATACTGACATTAATACATGTTTAAAAGGGGAATTGCAAGCCAGGACAAGTATTTTTTAATGACTTTTTTTTTCACATCAATAATATCTGTACAGACGGTTTTGTTTGCATGTACTAACTGACAAGATGCAATGTACATCTACCTGTATAAATAGTACATTTCTATAGTTTCTTAATACCATTCATACAGTTGTGTATGTATAAAAAGAGAGAAGATTATTGTACGGTTCCTTCGGTACTAACAATTATTACCCCATCCTGCCACAACCCTACCCATGAATGCACTACTAAATCAAATTTAATTTGCCTTGTATCCCACACATTTACATGTACATCAAACTGCCATAGGCACAGGTAAGCATTTGGATACAAACAAATTTAACAAGAAATTTTTGCTGATAGCTTTGTACTAAAGAAAAATGATACTTTGCATATGATGACAGTCATTATAATTTCATTAGTCATGGAAATGATTCTAATTTTGAAGCTGCTTTGATTTCATGAATGACACATGCTTGATTGCATGTTTCCATTTTGCTTAGTAATTTTTATTATCTCTTATATTTTTATCCTTGTAGTTTACCTGCAGTTTTCTTTCAATTACATCCCTCATATTCTCTCCTTTAGATGTAGTTTTGAATATCTTTCAGCTTGAAGTGCAATCAATTAATTCTTATGCATGTGCAAAACTATTTTTAGCTTAATGGTAAACATGGAATGATAGTCATTTGATTCATGGTTTTTATATTCCTTTGCTTTTTTTTAAATACAGAAATCATTGTCATTCAGATTTTGATGTCAAGTGCTCCAATGGCTTGCCCTGTAACAATGTGCTAGATTTGTTGGGTATTTTGATTGGTTGTGTGTTCATATGGGCAAATATAGCTGTGAATTTCTGCTTTATTCATTTTGCTTGGAACATGGTGCCTTCTAGCATACATTAAAGACAAAAATTTACACTTTGAGCAATGGAGACAATACATGAAAACATCAACACATCTTGGAATAAAAGAGCTATCAAAAAACTCCAGGATGTTTTTAAAAATGAATACCTCACTATCAATAGTTTATCTCATAATAACAATATTTATATGTTACAGATGCATATAATACATGGTAAGGTACAAATTGATTCCCTCAAAATTAGAGATACATTTTTACGAATTATTTCAAGTTGATTTTTATGTTACAGGGCCCTGAAGGTAGATGTAAAAAGCATGCAATCACCCTTACAATAGTGATGTTTACTCTTTAATTGCATTTCTTTCCAGCTCAAATTGGACCAGCCTCCACAATTGAAGTAGTCATCCTCCCATCGGATAATGCATATGGAACATTTGAATTTGACTCTCAAGCTCTGTTTCTAACTGCTGAGGAGCCCCAACCTCTTCAAACTAATGCTGTCACCTTGCAGGTTATTCTGATTCATTATCATTTTGTTAAAAATAGATATAGTTTTATCTTAACTTTTATTTATAGTTTCAGTTTACTCTTAATAGTATTTAGGCACTTTTTTATGTGCCCCACAATTTATTTTTACGTTACATGTATTGAAAATGTTTAGTTACTTAAAAAAAAAAAATGTAATAGTGATACATACATATACCATCATCTGAGCAGCAGCGAACCAGTTTGATTGGTTTATTTGGTAACATTCCTTCCCGGGACTGCTGGTGTGACCAGCCATCAACAATTATCTGTTGATAGTAGCATGATGTAATTTTTGTTGTTGTTGTGTTTTTGCTAACCAATCTTCATCCTTCTCATTTCATCAGGTGATACGTCTAGGTGGTGCACTGGGTGAGGTCATGGTGTTCTGGTCTGTGACCTCTGACCCCATGAACCCTAATGCCCTGGTCAGCAGTGACCTGGTCAACTCTTCTGGCAATGTGACCTTTGGTGTGAATCAGATGACAGCGGACATTGTGATTAATGTTCATCCTGATGATGTAAGTATATTCAAGCTAGCTGAAACTAAGTGGCAAATAGCTAAAATGTATGTACTGTTAGTGATGTATTGTAGGTGATAAATGCACCCATTGAAAATGTGAAATGTTATATTGCTGTGTGAATATTTACATAAGGGCTGGAAGGAGTTCTCTGAAGACTTTCAGTGGAAAAGATGAGATTACTTTAGAGGCATTTTTAGGTTTTCCCATTTTATTAATGAGTTCTATTTGAGCTTTTGAAGCCTTTTCAAACCATTTCTTTTCATGCTGCTTATAAGTATCAGCTTGCATGGTGATGTAGATATACAGAAGGCTTGCGGTTGCACCATGTGAGAGAGAGAGGGAGGATTGGGGAGTCCTGAAAAACTACCATCAACAAATACCCAAGACATAAGATCAAGTCCGGGATTCTAGCCAGCAAGCCCCCAGCCAACACCAGCCCTGAAGAGAACCAACCGGCAGCTACACCACCGAAACAAACTGTTGTTCTACCCTATATCGGTCAAGTCTCTCACAAAACGCATCCTTCAAGCAGCAGACATCCAAGTTCGGCACAGTTCCTCCAACAAACTCCAATCGATACTCCACTCCCACAGAGACAGGCATCCAAACCACAAGAAAGCGGGAGTCTACAAGATACCATGCGAATGTGGAAAAGTCTACATTGGTGAAACTGGGAGAAACCTGGAAACTAGACTCAAGGAGCACAGAACCAGCTTCAGACTCAGCGATTGGGACAAGTCCGCCATCGTCAAGCACACCCAACAACATGAACACACCATCGAATGGGACAACAGTCATCTCATCTCCATAATGAAGCACTGGCACACACGCCGAATCCGAGAAGCCATCGAAATTCACCGCCACAACACCGTGCCCCAAGACTCAGGATTATACATCAACGACATCTGGAAACCTCTCATCAACAAGTACCCAGTCACGCCTCCACCACCGCCTACACCGCCGCCGCAGGCACCCGTACATCAACCACCGCCACCCGCCCAACCCACAAAACAGCCGCCAGCCCCACAGCTACAATGCATAGCAGACGACAGCAGACTACAACGCCGCCTACGTCGGGGAAACACACAGCGTCTTGCCGACACCACAACACCGCCTACATCGGGGACACACACAGCGTCTCGCCGACACCACACCCCACTCATGGATTCGAAGCACACCCAAGTCCGCAACCCAGAGACTCCAGCCCAGACGGATAAGCAGCCCACCCAAGTCCACAACCCGGTGACTCAAGCCCACACGGTCACGTATAGTTCCCCCACGTCCGCAACTCGGTGACTTAAGCTCACGCACGCCAGCTATTCCCCACTCTTGACGACGGATAGTCAACCTGTTCGAAACATCGAGCCAATCCTACCATCCCTCCTCTCCAATCAGCGCTATAGTTCTCCTTAGAACTATAAGCTAAGAAAGACAACCAACAGACTTTTTCAACTCCTTCACCAACAGTCCTTTTCAGGACTACATACCCTCACGAAAGAATACCGAGAGTCCTTTTCAGGACTCCCCAATCCTCCCTCTCTCTCTCACATGGTGCAACTGCAAGCTCCTGTACATTTCTTTTCAGTGTGAAATTCCTTTCTGTTGCCCTGTGGTGTTTTTTTTTTATTTTTTAAATATTTTTACTATAAGACATTTTTTGAAAGCTCTATGTTAGACATGTTTAGAATGGTTGAAAATAAATCCTAAGTCTGTATTAGATTGCTCCTCTTGAATATCACATGGAGAAACTTTGTGATAAATAGATTTGTATAATACTGTGCTTGTTTGTTAGATTTCCCTTCCATCAACATTTGATTTTATTAAATGACATGATATCATATCATGATATCATGATTTATAATACTTGGATGTTTGGTTATGTCATTAATCTAGGTTCCAGAGTTAGATGAGTTGTTCAATGTCAACCTAATTATTGTCACCAATGGTCAAATTGGCAATGCTTCGCAAGCAGTGCTGTCAGTCCTGGCCAATGATGATCCCTATGGAGTGTTTGTGATCGACCCGCAGTCTCGAGTTGTCATGGCAATAGAAGAAAGCACTGAAGTGACCATGCAGGTAGGTGACATTCGAATATGAAATAGGAAACAGTCTTCTAAGAATTGAGATAAAATTATGCTGTTATCACTTTAGCCTCCCCCATCATCACAGCATCATACATCAACTTGAGTACACACAAAGATGTTTTAAATGTCTTGGTTTCACTCATGATTTCAAAAACTTTTCAAATTGAAATGATGTGATGGAACCGACAATGGAGAGATTTTAGAACAAGAATATTAAGGCATGATACATGCTACATACATGTATGATTGTATTATCAAATTTACTTCAGATAGATTATATTTTTTGAAAGAAGATTTATTAAACATCTAAAAACTTTACTTTTTTTAAATTTGAAATTCTTTTTCCTGCAGATTTTCAGAAACAGAGGTACAGATGGAGATGTGGAAGTGATGTATGCCACCCTTAATTTCAACGAGGAGCTCACAAATCTTCCAGCCCACGTTAGGTAAATACACTTTGATATTTCATATACAGCACTCTTCATACTTTTAAAATGCTACAAATCAATGCAGAAGAGTTGAATAGTGTGCTGGTTGTAATTGTTTTTTTCAATCTTCTTTGCGACCATGTAAAATACTTGAAAACTGTCATAGGATGCTAGTCATATTATACTGTGTCAGTTAATTGAGAAGTTATGATGCATCAGCCCCTGTCAGATAGGTGTTTATATTTTAAGTGAAATTAATAATAATAATAATATACTTATTTAGTGCATATCACAATATGTCTCTATGCGCTGTAAGAAAGAGTAAGAAGGAAAGGTGGATAGAGTACCATAATAAGAGTAAGGTATGCTGAACATACTTCCTCTTGTTAAAATGGGAAAGTATTTTTGAAAAGAAATGTTTTAAGATGTGTCTTAAAGTTGTCAACAGTACCAGAAATTATAGATCACTCAGTACCTAAACTGTTTTGAGATTGTGTCTAACGTAACAAATGTGTTTGTAGGTCATGGAATAGCATAACAACTGGTGTTGTACATAAATGATTATCTACACACTGCAAAATTGTGAAAATGAATGAAACCCTATATACATGTACATGTATTTTGCTCTTTCAAAATGTATTTTGCTTCATACGATGTTTTCCAAGCATATACTGTAATATAAGATATATATATATATATATATATATAGCATATATTTAGTTCATCCATATGGGGGAATTACTGACACAAAAATGTTACCTGCAGGACTTTCCAGTTAATTTCCTGTTCTTTTTTTGTTCCTCATTTTTGTAGAAGAGCGGAAGAGGGAAAAGATTTTGAAGCCAAGCAAGGGACGGTGACCTTTGTGGAAGGTCAAGAGACGGCAAATATCACGATCCAGCTGCTCAACGATGATATCCCTGAGACGGAGGAGAGTGTCTTTGTCTACATCATCAGTGCTATGATTACCAATCCTGCACAGACCAGACCAGGTAATTGATTTACAATAGTATTGGACTTGTTTGAGAGAAGTCAGAGATTGGAGGTGCAACTAAATGTAGGTTTGGAGAAAGAAGGATGTTCAGTAACAAAAAGATTAAGATATTAGAGAGAAAATAGTAAACAAAATTTAAGAGAGAGTGGGATAGAAGGACTGTTTACATGATTGATATATGTTCACTGTATCTCCTCATTTCCAGCATGCTGCAATGTGAAATTAAATCAGTATTGCTAAAGAACATCAAATTTATTCATGAACATCATATACATGTAGAAACATTATGAAAATCCTTACGAATGAAGAGATCGAGCGAGAGAGTGAAAGAGAGAGAGAGAGAGAGAGAGAGAAAGGGATGATGATGATTATGAATGTTACAGTCAATATATTTCCAATTGTGTTCATGTACTTTTTTTGTTTAAAATTTGAAGAATGTGTGCTGTTTGAGTCATGTAATAAATTCACACTTCAAAATTCAGGTGTCATGATGATAGTCTTGTCCTTAAGAATTTAATAAAATACTTATGAGTTAAAAGCACACTACTGTTTGCATGTATGCTCTATCTATTTATTTTTCTTTTCTGCAGTGGATAATTCTCCACGAGTTGGAGCCGAGAACATTGGGGAGGTGAAGATCATTGCTAATGACAATGCCAATGGAGTCCTCCAGCTGTCCTCTAACCAGGTCTATGTGATGGAAGGACAATCACAGTCAGTTATCAATGTCACCAGATCAGCTGGTACATTTGGCACTGTAAGTGTGTAAACCATTCCTCAAATCAGTGAAAATAGAAATCTAGTCTTTATTTGTAAAACTTAGAAAAAGTAATTATCACGATGCCCCTCTAAGAATTCTTCAAGACCTTAAATATGAAAGCAACCTAAGATAAACTATCTGAGAAATGAGTAGATATTGCTGAGATAACTTGGTCAAATCAGGCTGATCAATGGAAAAGTTTCAATGATATGAAGTATATGTTAGCTTTACACTAGACCATTCGAAAAAATGTGTATCCATTTCAGGTGACAGTCAAATTCCAAACCATCCCTGGAACAGCAGAGGTCGGAGTTGATTACTCAGTTACCTCCACTGATGTCATACTGTATGACGGCGAGACTACTAAGCCCCTCCCACTAGAGGTCATCAACGATCAGACCCCAGAGGTCGCAGAGACATTCAGGGTCATCTTGCTGGAGCAGATCACTGGGGGCGCTGTGCTGGGGTCACCTGATGAGGCAGAGGTCATCATTGAGCAGTCTGATGATCCTTATGGGAACTTTGGTAAGTTGAATGACTTAAACAAAAATGAGCTGTATAGAAAAGATGATAAAATGAAATGAATACATGTATTTTGATATGAAATGCTACAAGTTGACAAGCTGTACTCCAGGTTTTACTCTCTAAAGAAAAAGTTTGAACTTTTCTTGAAGAAAACAAATTGAAGTGTAGTGCTAATTTAAAAGGAACATTCAGAAGTGGTTCATGGTAATAGGAAGAAAATGGGATAAAACATCTTAGGATGAACTCAAACTTTGCTAGTCCTCCTATCTGGAGGTAATCAGAAAATTGAAATATGCTTGAGTTTCATGCAAAATGCATTTCTTATATCTGTGGCTTAATTGTTCTTAGGCCAATTCATTGATTGGTTAACTAGTAATGTTTGCTATGTGAAATACATGTATCCTCTAAAGTGAACACCATGAAATGATTTGTTTGTGTTTTGTTTTCTCAGGATTTGGATTCTCTAGTCAGATTGTAACTGAGCCAGAAGAAGGAGAAACAAGGCAGCTGTCACTAAGCGTCATCAGGAGTGGTGGCACAATTGGAGTCGTGGCTGTTGAGTGGCAAGCAACAATCAATGGTACAAAGATTGTAACTTTTTCGTTGTTGATAGCCATTAAAAATATGTTATTCCAAGCCAACAAGAGAAATGTCCTGTGGTACAGTAGATAAATAATATGTACCTGTACATATACATGTATATCATGTTTGACCTACTAATTAGAACAGACTGTATAGAAAATTGAAAGGGCTCTAAGTACTTGTTTTAAAAAAAAAGGTGTATTTCTGTTTTTGGCATTTATAGTTAGTATGAAAAATGAAATTCTAGACGCCCAAATGGTTGGACCGATAATAATAGATGCAGTAATTCCTTATGGCTATTACTTAGGATGATTGAGCACCAATCTTGCCCATTTTATGTTAGATTATGCAAGTAGAAGCATTCATTATAAATTGTTTGATCATGTAATGAATTACCTCATATTTGATATTGATATTGATTTCCAGGTGAACTTGCTGTAAATGATGTCTTTCCCACTGGAGGAACTCTTTACTTTGTTTCCAACGATGTCACCAGGATTTTCACTCTTAACATCCTACCTGATGATGTACCAGAAGAAAGAGAGGTAATTACAAACACTCTATATTCTAATATTAAATGGATATTCACAAGACAAGCAAGGATACATGTGGGTGAAGGGGACTTGATCAACTTGAAAGTCAGAAGAAATCCCCCAAACAGCATTGTGGCAGTCAACTAATTGAATATTTGCTAATTCAAGATTTCCAAAGACTTTTGAGATAATGGTAATAAGTTTTGACTTGTTAGGCATATTTTTGCTGTGTTTATTCTATAATCTGTGAACAGGGAAAAGGAAAAGCAAGGGATTGTGGTAGTAAAGTGATGATAAATAATATGATTTTTTATGGGGTTTCCTGGAAGGCATTGTTAGATGGAGCCAGTTTCACATAAAATGGTGGTTTATCTCAAAGTGAAGAAGCTCTGTGTTCAAAAGAATACTCTTTGGAAATTTTGTGATTACATGGGGAACCTGTAGCACTGATTGATGAGGAGATTGTGTAGTTTTAAAGCGCCTCTAAATGTGAAATGTATGTTCATTTCCAGTTCATTAAAACTGTGATTGATTTGTATGGAACGGTCATCCTTTCTTTGCAGAATATTGTACTGCTTCTGGTGAATGCTACGGCTGGAGGAGTGGTTGGAGACCAGCCTGAAGCTACCATCACTGTTGAAGCTAATGACAATCCCTACGGGACAGTGGAGTTTGCCTTGGAAGATAACCTGGTGCAGGAGACAGATCTACAAGACAACATTGCTACTTTGAGAGTCATTAGAAGGTTGGTATTCTCAGTACATCTTCTGATTTGAATAATTTCTACCAGCATAGAAGTTGAGAAGAGACTAAGTCTTTCAAATGTAACCAAGACTAGGTCTCTTTGACTCTGCTTTTTGAAAGCAATATTACAATTGATTAAAATTGATTGTTAGTTTTCCAATCAATCACAGTGTTAAAATGACCTATACATTTTGATGTGCAATTGTTATGAAACACCTACTAGTAGACCAAATTGAGTCCATCATGGCTCTTCTTCAGACTTTTAAAGGTCTTGACCATATCATGGTTCCTACAAAGACATTGACTACAGAGTGTTGCATCCTCTTTATCTATTTTCTTGAGCATGTCTATTTTATATGTTTTTCCACATTATACTCTATATTACTCTAAGATATGAAGCAAAAAATGGGAAAATTGGAAAACGTACAACTTTTATAACTTATAAAAAAGAAGATACTAGACTTTAATTGTGTCACATGTTCAAATATTTGTATTTCTCTGCATCACAGTGGTGGAAACTTTGGTACACTTGAAGTGACCTACAGCACCGAGACCCTTGACCTCATCTCAGAAGCCATCCTCAATGGCCAGACTCCAATCAGTTACTACCAGACACCAATAGAGGGCAGTCTCCAGGTGCCCAAGGTGCCCTACGATGTCTCGTCCTTCTCCAACACGCTCCAGGGATGCGCCGAGACCTGTATCCGCCAGCAGGCATGCGGTGCCTTTGAGTACCGTGCCATGAATATGACGGTTCTGTGTCTGCTGACAGTGTCTTCAGGCACCGAGAGTGTTGACCTTAATACAGGGTTCATGCTCTACGTGAAGGACAGTGTCAAGGTCAGTTACTTTTACAGATTGATGCAGTTCAAACTGTTTTTATTAAAGCTTGGATAAGCCTGTTAGATTATTCATAGAGAAAATTAATATTTCAATTTCATCAACTAATGCCAAAGTATATTTTTAATGTGAAATGCAAAGAATAGGTAGATGTGCGATAAGGTTGAAATAAAATATTCATATGTGATCTCTTAAAAACAATGATATTATTATTCAGGGCAATGCTACTTCTTATAAGATTAGATTATGTGTCATTTAAAACTAGAACAATAGTACCTGATTATTACATATATCTTTGTGTAGAATGATAGCCACATTACTGTGCCTGTTTTTGAGGTTGCGTAATTGTTATGTGATGCGTCATTCTATTTTATGGACAGACTCAAGCCTTGTATGCAAGCCAGGCCATATCTGGAGTAGATTATGAGCCTGTGACCAGTGGAACATTCCTGATCAGAGATGGAGAGTCAGAAGGCCTTGCCCAAGTTACCATCCTCAATGACACTTTACCAGAGCAAGATGAAACTTTTGGGGTAGGTATTGTCTTGAAAAAAAAATTGTTGGTAGTGAGTTCAAGCGTATACAAAAATTTGGTATATTTATGTATATTCACAGGCAGTTGCAATTGTTTAAACTTGTACTTGGAGACTTTAATATACATGTTTTGTGATGAAAATTAAAATTGGAGGGTGGTAAACTGTTAAGAACTGGTGTATATGTGATATATTTAAACATGTAAACGGTAAAATTTAGTGCTTGCAACACAGTTACAGGGACCAAAATAATAATATCTGTATGCAAAGAATATCGTGCATAAAAAAATCAAGAAATGAAGTCCTCTTAAATAGTTTAATTTCATATTCCCAGTTGGAAACTAATAACAAAAAGTAAATAATGTTTATCAATGTTCTACCTCCCGCTTCCCAACCGCAGCTGAGCCTGATGTCGGTCCGTGTATTGAACACCAGCCCCGCCCCTCTTAACCTCCCCACCCTGGGTGATGGTCAGTCTACCCGCGTGACAATAGAGAACAATGACGATGCTAACGGTGTATGGAGGCTCTACAGTAACAGCCCGGAGGCCACAGACGGTGGTCAGATGCTGTCTATAGAAGAACAGCCTGGTCTCAGCGTCAGTGTGGAGCTTGTCATTGAGAGAGGGGGTAAGTCCAGGGTGTCCTACACTTCATGATGTTTCTGGAAGATAGTTTTCAAGGGTTCTAGAAATACTGGATGAAGAACTCAAATATGATGTCAACATAATGGTTCTTCTTTTGTAAATGAGATTTACATACAATTATCATGCCCTCATTACCCCCTCATCACATGGTTTTAATCCTGCTGCAAGTTATGTACCCAAAACCCTCTTCAGATAATATTTGTACCACATTTTTATTATTTACCTTCATCCATGTGCGGGCAATGGCTACCCGCATCTACATGTATGGAACAGATCGCAAATACATGTATGCTGTATAACAATTGTTTGCCAAAGGATGTGTAACTTGAACCTTGTCCAGGTGATTCAAAGCTCAGTGACAAATACAGCAACAAAAAACGCTCTACCTTCACAGTTCATGGTTTTCAAAGTTCAAAAGTAAAAGTGGAGTTTAGGAAAGTAACATTTATCTTCATCTTTCTTCTCTCATCGATGTGGTTTGATTAGCATGTGTGTCTAGAATGCTCCCCAGAAGAGTAGAGAGTGTGTACTATAATGTGTGGAATAAATGACTGGGATGATAATAATTGCATGTAAAGTGTTTAGAAGCATAGTATTAAGCACTGAACTAATGTGACAATCTTTGTTATATGTTTCTCTGTGTCTTTGATTGCTCAGGTGGAAATATTGGTGAAGTGACCATCTCATGGATGATATCTGGTGGGACCGCTACCAGTGGGCTGGATTACTCTGCCAGTGGAGGAACACTCACTTTCACCTCCGGGCAAACCAGACAAGGTAAAGGCGTGTGGACAGTATAATGCAAATTGCGATGATACAAATGTGAATGGTGGATTTTACATGTCATGTACAAAATGTGGTCCTTTTAAAGAGGTAGACCTTCTGTACAGTTGGTCATTGACATTGATTGCAAATTCATCTGTAAAGAGGCAGAAGGGTGTTAACTCACTGTTAAAGTATCAATTTTAATGCCCTTCTGGCTCCAAACAGACAACTATTACTGTATTTGTGCACTGGGTTGAAGCTTTAAATGTATCTTAATTTCTATCGCAATTGTCAAATTTGTATCTATGTTCCATTAATCAAATGAATTATATTCAGAAGTTGATCAGACATGGTCTATAATTTTGTTGCTGTTGTTCTCTTTCCATGAAGTTATCAACATTGGTATCCGTGATGATGACATCCCTGAGATTGATGAGTTCTTCTCGGCTCAGCTTTTCAACCCTGGAGGGGGCAGTATTCTTGGATCTGATAGTAATGTCACCATCATCATCCTCGCTAATGACTTTGTAGCTGGCATCCTACGGTTCTCAACGCTCTCCTACATCATCTCTGAAGGTTTGTGAATTAGGGTAGTGGGAAGGAAAAGATAAACGCTGTTATTTCCGCGTGATTAATTTTTCGCGCTGAGCTACCTCAAAACATATTCACGGGTTCTTAAATTCGTGTTGCACGCAATTCAGCCCGTTCAAAACACGCATAAGAACTCATGCTTATATTTTCGCGAGTTCTAAAATTTAAAAAGACACGGACTTTAGCGCGAAATCCGCGAAAATTAAAGCACCTCGAATATTACTGCGTTTACAGTATGTTATTGAATGAAGAGAGATTTTTGGGGGTTTAATTACATAATCATTTTGAATATTTCCAATATTATACAAAGCATTTTGTTAATTTATTTCATAATGATAATCAGAGTGACTGTAATTGATGAAGTATGTAAACATGTAAGTCATAATTTTCACATTGGTCATTGTACTGCATGTATCCATTATTAACATACATGTACATGTATAAGCCCATGTTGATTTGAATTTGTACCTCTTTTGTTTCACGTACTGTACAATTAAAGAAAACTTGATATAGTCACTTGACCATAATGTTTCTAAGACAGTTGAGTAATGTCTATCAAAATCAATGAGGAAATTTTACCAGTGGCATAACCCTTCATGTAAATAATTATTCTGTTTTATATACAACATCTTTGAAATAATCTGAATTGTTTATTATCTTTGACAGGCGAGGCCTTTAACGTGACTGTAGAGCGTTCTACCCTGGGATGGGTGAGGTGACTATTGATTGGTCCATAGAGAGTTCTCAGTCTCTGGATCCAGCTCTCTCCTTCAGACAAACAAATGGACAGATTATCTTCCAAGAGGTACAGTGCATTATGTATTACTTCAAAACATTTAATATTTGTTTTTAAGATATATGGAATGGTAATAGAAATGGTAATAGCCCATTTTTGATTGCCCATGTCACTTTACATGTGTATGCCCATATTATTATGGTTTGCTCATCACTAGCGGAGGGTAGGCATGGCTTTGTAAATACCCAATTTGTAGAATTTGTATTTCATATAAATCTGTATCCTACAAACTCAGAATTTCCTGTGCTGAAGACCTAAAGTGGAGTAAAAGTGTAGATATAAAATCCTGAATTCATCAGTGGAAGTATTATGCTATCTCAAACTTACCATTGTGCACTATTTATATAAGGTCAGTACAGAAATCCATAGATAGACTTCAAGGAGATTTCTATCTATCTATCAAGCTATAGTTCATCCAGACGTTGGACAAAGCCCTCCTCATAACATTTCCATTCTCTTCTGTCTCTAGCTGTCCTAGTCCAAGTGGCCGTTCCCATGTATGATGTTAGGTCATCTCTCCATCTTCTCTTCTGCCTTCCTCTTCTCCTAAAAGGAGATTTAATATGTTCTAAACCTTTATCTTTTCCACAGGGAGAACTAATGAAGGAAGTAACACTAGAATCTCTTCCTGATGAAACACCAGAAACCAATGAGAATTTCCAGATCATCCTCACCAATGTTCAAACCACAGGTATGTCTATAACTTTAATTTGACCCCACTGTTGAAATCTTATTACGTGTAAAGAATTTAAAATGCTGTCATTTTATATAAAACAAAAGAAAAAGAAGAAGAAGAATAGAATGATAGATACCTACCATTAAGTATTGCATAACACCCTCCACATATACCATTGTTTTCTGCAGAATATTTTTGAAACTATCATCTTGTTTTCTCAGGTGTATCACCTACTGGAGCAGCATCCATCGATCCCCAGGGGGCTAGTGCTTCCATCAACATTGGGGCTAGTGATGAGCCTCATGGGGTGTTCAGCTTTGCCCAGGGATCCCTGCAGGTGGCCACGCCCGAAGGGGATCGCTTGGTGCAACTCTTTGTGGAGAGAAAATATGGAGCCATCGGTAAGTCATTCATTTGAATTGAATTATCACCTTATCCTCTCTAACTCTACTTTCTTTTCATACAAGGCTTGATATACATGTATTATGGAATCAAGGGCAAATGATGAACTAAATCTCATGAGGAACCCCTCTTTTAAATATACCGGTATATTCTAGTATTGGTAGAAATTAATATTTGTATTTTAACCCTTCTTTTTGTTCAATCGTACACAGTTGCGATTAATTTCAAAGTTGTGATTGATTTGAATCAAGCACAACTCTTTTATTACAGGGCCATGATCTCATACATTTGTCTAGGGACCAACCTTAAATTATCCAAAAGACATGGTTTAAAATACAATCATGTATAGAACCTTGTATAGAAATATGGGCACACCAGAGAGTTTGACCACTAGAAATCTTATAATTTCAACTTGTACACATTTGTTTACAGGTCAAGTACAGTATACTATGCCATATCCCAAGGTGCCCTTGACCCCACCAAGCCAGCCAATGAGAGAGCTTTGAATGGGTCAGACTTTGTGGGTGTAGTAGGTTTTGTGGACTTTGCCGACGGATCGTCCTCAGAGCCCATCTCCATCCTGATCAATGAAGATGATATTCCAGAGCTGGATGAGGTGTTTCTTGTCACCTTGAACAGTGTGGAACTAATGGGAAGTGTAGATGTGAACACACCCCCTAAACTGGGTAAGGAATTTGTTGTCGATTATAGTCTGATTCACATGTGTTTTAATGTTACAGATATTCCTATGAAATTTCTGGTCACATTGAACAGTGTTGGAACTGATTGGAAGTATGGATGTGAACACCCCCCATTAAACTTGTTAAGTGACATGTAGATTATGAACGTAATATTCACATTCATATTCACATTTGTTCTATAGATATAATTCCTTTGAAATTCCTAGTCACCTTGAACAGTGTTGAATTGATGGGTAGCACAAATATTGCACACCACTTAAAGTGGGTAAGAAGAAGTGCAAATCATACTTCATTACATAAGGTGTTATGGCTTTATATTTACTTGAATACATAAGTGCACAGGAGCTCTTCTAAATAGACATGACTACACTGAGCACTTGTAAGAACTGTAATCTGAGTTTAGTATGTGAATGTATCTTTATGACTGGGTAGATTGATAGTTGACATATTGTGTTTGTATTCACAGTGACAGTGTTGGGGGAGGGGTCCTGTAGTCAATGCTTACTTGAAATTTCATGGACCGATGTCTTTAATCTTACTCCTGTCACATTCTTATTTTCAAATGCATAACCATTACCCATTTTAACTATTTAACATTGGAAAATGTTCTTCTTATAATTTTTTGTTTGACCTTTAGGCGCCACTGACCTTGTGTCAGAGGTCACCATCTCGGCCAATGACGGCACTCAAGGAGTCATCAGGTTCAACACCGTGGTTACCAAGTAAGTTGAGATCATCATCATTCAATCTCTTGTCGCGTAACCTGGTATTGCTAAGAGTAGAAAGTGCTTTAATGTGCCCCCCCCCTCCAGATTTAAAAGTACATGTATGTCTAGTTGAATTTGAAGTGAAATGAAATGGTTTATAACCTGCAAACCTATAAATGTAACAGTCATGTACAATGTACATGTTCATAATTTTTATATCAATTTTGGGATTGAATTTTTTTAGAGGAATTCTGGATAGGTCAAACCAACTGTTTTGCATCTTTGACACTTCATTGGTGAAAAGATGGTTTTCCTCCTTCAAAACATGACATCTTTGATAGGATGAAGCCAAAGTATTGTAGATTTGATGAAGTCCTTGTAGTTTAAAAAATTATTGCTTGTTTTTGTATTTTTTTCTTGCAGTAAATATTTGTAAAAGTATTTACCTCCTTGCATTGTTTTCTCTGTCTCTATTGCAGTATTGAAGTATCCGAGGATGTTGGGTCAGTCAACCTGACAGTACTCAGAGACCAAGGTACCTATGGAGAGGTGTCTATCTTCATCTACAGTCAGCCTATTGAAGCAAGGAAGGGAGAGGACTACCAATTTGATGATCAGGTATCCCTTGACCTCTCTTTATCTTTGTTTGTGTATCTCTATTCCTGTCTTTCTTCTCTGCTGTATCTCACTGTCAGTCACTCCCCTGCCTCTTACTCTCATACATAATTATGTATGTTATTTTATCGCTCATCTCCCCTCTACCATTTCCAGTCACACACTCTTTCCATTATCTCACTTAAAAGAGCTTTCACACCTATTCTCTCTTGTATATTGATCCAAATTCCTATAACACCTCTCTTATTTCATTCTCAGATATATTGTTCTCTTTGTCTTTTAATATTTGTTGTGCAATGATATGATAAATTGGCTCTAGCAATTGCTGCCCTAGGCATTGGGCAATATCATATGCACTTTTTTATACATTTTAATTTAAATTTGATACTTTTGTTTCCATTTATTCTAATTTGCAAGACTGTGTTTTCGAAATAATATATATTGGAAAGTTTAACTCCAAGAGCTACAGAAGCTCAAGTTGATAATACTTTTGTTTTCCGTCTCGTTTTTACTTTTTGTATGGCTAGGTGCTTGTGTTTAGAGATGGTGAGAGTACCAAGACAGTAACCCTAAACATTGTGAATGATGAGACTGCAGAGAGTGCTGAGACCCTGGAACTCTTCCTCAACAATCCAACTGGTGGTCTGGATCTTGGAGAACCAATCAGAGGTTAGTTCAAACAAAGATCATTGAACCCATAGAATACCAAGCCTGACAAAACTTGTGCTGGATTCTATGGAAAATGCATGTTAAATCAAATCCAAGGTAGGACAACTCCTTGAATATGTAGCTATAGCATTTTAGTGATATTTTCCAATTCCAACGTTTGAGGATGTATTTCATATTGTATGATATTCCTGTTCTGTTTTTTGAGAGTTTTTATTTTGGGTGTGAAAAAGATGTAAACATGATCCTACAGGTATAAGTTACCACATTGGGTCAAATATTGTTATACCATCTTTTCACATACAATCCATATATAGAATTGATTTAGAGAACCAGTATCTCAGTACAAAATTGAAGCAATGAAGTACTTGTTTATTAACTGTCTAATGATTAATACCTCTTGATATCTCTGTACAGTACTCGTAACAATTGCAGCCAACGATGATGCATATGGTATCGTGTACTTTGTGGGTGTAAACACAATCACCATTGATGAGCCTACTGTTACCTCAACGGCAAATAGCGTAGCTCGGTTTGCTGTCCTGAGAGACAGGGGCACCTTTGGTCAGATCGATGTACCATTTGAAGTGATTGGTGGAGAAGGTGACCTTTCACCCACGACCGGCTTTGTGACCTTTGGCCCAGGTGCACAGGCTGCTGTAAGTTCTGAGATCTTTGAGAATTTTTTTGCCATATGTAAGAAGGAATTTGGTCATGAAGAAAATGTAATTTTTCTTTTTGAATTATTAAAATCTTTTTTTTTCTTTAATTGTATATGTTCTGTAAACATAAAATATTTTGAAATCTAATTTGAGCATAATATAAAGAAGAACAAATTGGAAAACACCTGAATATTTACTTGTATATTGTGTATTTCATGTTAAGCAAAACGCTCATTTGTTAGAGACAAGCTTTTCCAGGTTTTGAAATTTATATAAGTTGCTCTGTGTTTTCCTTTGTTACTCTTTATTTTATTCATTCATTCATTCATTTATTCATTTATTTATTTATTCATTTCTTTTTTCATTTATTTGTGTTATTATTATAAATATTATTATTATTATTATTATTATTATTATTATTATTATTATTATCATTATTATTATCATTTTTTTTTGGGGGGGGGTGGGGGGAGGGGGTCTTAAAGGCAATTTTTATCTAGAGATTATTTGATAGAACTGAATTTGTGAATGTCAGGGATTGAGAACATTTTTCATGTTCATGTAGTCTTAATATAAACATATGTCAATTATCATTTTAAAAATTCATTATGCCATTATAAAACATTTTCCTTTCCTTTCCTGACAGGTACTTCAAATCTCTGCTGTGGCAGATAACATTCCAGAACTTGGTGAAGAGTTCAAAGTTTTTCTTCGTGAGCCAACAGGGGGCGCTCAACTTGGGACTGTAACCAATGTCACAATCATTATACAGGAAAATGATGCCCCTTATGGATCTATGCAGATCTTCCCATATGGATCAAGGTAAGAAATTGAAAGGAATAGTACTAAATTCTAATGAATTCAAAGGAATTGAATTGAATTAATTCCATTATATTGGATTGGTTCTATAGGGGCTTTATTTTGTAGTCCAATGGCTGAATTAAACATATTGTACTTAGTAAAATGTTGGGTACTATTGTGAGAAAGTACACACATAATATTTGAGTGACTTTAATGCAATTTTTTGCAATTTAGATATTACATGCATATCCAAGTGAAGTTATATATATCTAAGATGGATATAAACAGTGAAGACAGACAATAATTAAAAATATAAATGATATGACTGGTGTATAATTGTGAGAGTCAGCATATTGGGTGCTATTTGAGTGCATATTTTGTACTTTATATGTTACTATTATGATAATTCTGATTAGTTTGCATCAATTGTAATAATAAGGATGTTTACATTTTTCTCCTTCCTTTCTCTCTCCCTCCCTCTCTCTCTTTTTCTCTCTCTTTCTCTCTCTGTTGCTCTGCATTCTCTCTTACTCTTATCAATATCCATCCCATACCTCTTGACAGTTCTTCATTGGTTGAGGTGGAAGAGTCCTCAGGTACAGTTTATTTCAGCGTAGAGAGAGGAGGTGGTGATATAAGCACTATCACTGTAGATGTGTCTACACAACCTGGTACAGCTGTAGCTGCTGGTTAGTATTAACCTCTTGACTACTGAATTCTCTAAGTCCTATAGACCTAATACTGTATAAGCTGACATTTTTGCGAATGACAGGTTTAGAGACATTTTTGCGAGTCGTTGCTTTCACGAATAGTACACAGCAGAATTAATGAATGGGCATGAAGTATTCACAAACTTTCTCACGCCAACACATACACACACGGACTCAGTCACGTAAGTACACTCACACGTTTAGGCAGCCCATCGCACCACATACAGCCGAGTACCTCACCGGTACTTACGATCGAGGATTGTCGTGCAATTTGTGCAATATACGCCCGAGGGCGGGAGGCAACAGCAGTGCAATACCAACATAAGTTACTAGTAGATAGTGATCGAGAGGACGCAGGTGCAAGCACATAATTTTATGCTGATAATTTCGCGCTCTGGAATGATTTCGCGTGTTCATAAATTCGTGATAATATGCAATTCGCGAAAATAAGAGCTTATACAGTACAGGATCCATCCGGTTCCTGTAGGCAATGGGTTAATAATATATAAATTCACTTGTGTTCCTTCAGGTTGACAACGGTTTGGTAGATTGAATGAAAGTGACTTATGAAAGTGCAAATATCAGTTAAATTACTGCAAAGTTGTGTATGCCAAGCAGTGGGTGTTTGATGGCATGCAAAAGTAGGAAAAAAAAGATATTAGAACTTATGAGTTCAGGCCTGATAATTACCCGATTTAAATCGGTTTCCTGATTTTTTTGTGGATTTTTTCCTGATTTTTTTTTCTTCCGATTTTTTCTTCTGAATTTTCCCGGTTTTACCCCTATTTTCTCGATTGTTCCTGATTATTCACAATTTTCCCCAATTTTCTTACTAAAAAAGGGAGGAATGTTGTTAGATGCCATATTTTTCCCCCGAATGCTTTTTTTTTTTTAGTCAATAGGGTGGGTGGTTGGGAAAAAAAATTATTTGTTCAGTGCTCACTATCATCCCTGATGAGTTTCGAAATCTTCAAAATTTAATTACATGTACAAACTGTATTTACCTGTATGAACTCCATGTAGTAAATGATCAAATAAAATCTAGTGTCATGTATATTTCTAACAAATTTGAAATAGAATAGATATATACATGTATTATGCCCAGAAGAAGATGAAAACATTGAATTATAGTCAAAGGTCTAAACTCTTTAATAGTTTCGATCGTTATTACTGATGACAGTGTATTGTGTAGATATAGTGAAAATGGTCAAAACTTCATTTTTTTTCAAATGGACATATGTATGTTGTCCATGTATTAATCTTATAGATGCCTACATACATGTATTGTCAGCTTGGTTTACAATAATATGCAGGTACATGTACATGTATCTGTAAAATGTTCAGATTGTTTGTCATGTATTCAATGTTCCATTTCCAATATGTATGATGTCTACATGTATTTGTTTGTTTTACAGATGGTGACATTCCAGTCTTAGCAAACACCCAGAACATAACCGGGGTCGGCGTCCGGTCATGGCACTCCTTCACTTCCAATGGGGAGTCCTTCTTACTACTCATTAGCAATGCAAGGAATGATCCACTCACCACGGGGGTGAACAGTGATGGTTCAGATGGACTGCCTGATAGCAGTAATGTGATGGGATCCATGCTGTTCAGATGGCAGGGTGTGTTTATGCCTGTGCAGGTAAGTGCTTCTTGCGAGTCGGAACTCTTCTATCCTCAAAGTCTGAAGAAATTAATTTTGTTGTAGTGTTTACTAAGCAAAATGATAATAATATGTTAATATAATATGCAAATATTGAAGTATTCAATCAGGAAACTGGGATAATCTAAATCAAGAGAATCCCTATTCAAAGCCCATTCTGACTATTGTTTCCTGTGCACAATGTTTCCTAGACAATTTTTATTAGATGTTGTTCTATCTCAACCTTAACCTGCCATATAGGAAATAGCCCTGTCTAGTATGTCAGAACAGATCGATATTCTAATTAGAATACGCTGTACTAATTAAATGCATAATTATCATCTTTACCAAGAGTTTGACTGTATGCTGTGAAACCTGCTTTAGCGACCACTTGTTTATAACTATCACTTTTCTTTGTAGAAACTATTAAGAGAACCCATACAAAAGATCACCTGCCTATAAAACCACCTTTCTTGTCTCCTTGAGTGTTTTGGAGTGTTTTGAATGTAAGACTCTCTATGCATTTCTTCAAGTAATGTGTGCCCTGTGGGGAATTTTTACGTTGATTTTTAACAATAGAAAAAAAGTGAATAGATAGGTAACCTTTTAATAAATCACCTTCTCATTGTTTCAACAGACTGTGGAGACAGATGGGGCAGTAAGGGCTTCATCTACCACAGTGGAAGGTGGTACCACCCTCATTGCTATAGCTAACATGGGAGCCAGTGGGCGTCGTCAGACTTCTTCACGCATCTATAAACTCAATGCTAATGGGTCCTTGACAGTGGTAAGTGTGAGAGTGAGGCAAGCCTTCAATTTTAACATCAATTTCTACACCATCAAAATATGGCTGTTCATGCATCAATATGACAGATTAATTAGATTTGCAGGAATTGACTATCATCAATATACCAAACTTAAAGAGCCCATGTGTTGGATTGCATTTTATTGCATCCTGAAGCAGGTTGGTCCACAAACAAAAATTCAGACACGTAAAATTGGAACGTGGAAGGAGTATGGACTGATGTATGCGAAGAATAAAGTCCCTTGTGGCTGGATTCCAGGTTCTTAGATGCGCTCTGGTGAAATTTGATCCATTTTTGAAGCATTTTCAAACACATTTTATGACTAATATTTCATATATAATTTTGGTTGAGAATGAATATTAACTTGATTTCACAACATGTACAATCGAAATTCAAACTGGTATCTGATTTTGAAACCTGTTGCTGTTACAACCCTGCCTGAGGAAATATTTCTGTATATTAACAAATTATTTTTTATAAACAAATTTTGTCCTGGTCCCCATTTGTTTCTCATGTTGAATTACAATACTTTTGATATCTCTTGAAATTGAAGCATGACATGAGATATAAATGAATTATAATTATTAAATGCAATGCATTCATATTTTCTCAAAAGCAATGAATATGAAGGTGAATATGATCAGAATTTCCCAACTAAATATTGCAATTTTTCAATCCAATATGACATATGATTTCATGCCCTCTGTCATCTTTACTTTCTGACATTCAAACATTTTTATCTTCATTTTCAGATCCAAGACATCTCAACTGTTGGTGCATCGGATGTTGAATTCTTCAACCTCGGGTCAGACACTTACCTTGCAATCACCCAGCTGAGGAGCAACAATGGGCAGTCCCTATCCAACTCCATTGTCTATCTCTGGAATGGTGTCAGTTTTATCCAGAGCTCTCTATTCAACTCCAATGGGGCTTCTGCCATAGATTGTTTCATGATCAATGGAGACCAGTACTTGGCTGTGGCAAACTATTATGACTCTTCTCTTGCCTCTTATGAAACCATGTGAGTGTGAGCAGCTCTTCACCTTTATTGGTACAAATTAGAATCCATCTTACTATAATAATGCCCTTTACTGAGAAATTTATCTGCATTTATTTCTCTGAGTTAAGTGGTTTACACCTTTCACAGATTCAGAGATCTTGATTTCAAGCCCTGTCACGGCTCTTTTGCAGGATATTAATCTACATTTTCTGCTCTCTACCCAGGTGAAGAAAATTGTACCTGATATGAAGAAATTTTTGAATGCTGTGAGCACCAGAGTTTGTAGTCTAGCAAAAGCCAGTAGTATTGGAATGCCTTGAGAACCTTGTATCGTGGACATAATCACATAATGAAGTAATCCAATAATAATTATAACCCAATTACTTCTTGGAAGGAGAAAGGAAGCTCAATGCTTTGGGTTCCTAATGTAATGTGGCTTGTAATGCATTTTCATTGTATTTTTATGAGTCTTCTGGTAGTACACACCTATATTTATGAGAAAGATGTGGGTTGTACTAGATTGATATAGTAGAGGTTGTAGAGGTGTTGTGGTCGAGTGAATACGTCGCCGGACTGTCGATCACAAGGTCCGTGGTTCGAGTCCCGCCGCTGCACTAATGTCCTTTGGCAAGACATTGATCTACATTTGCCACACTCCACCCAGGTGAAGTAAATGGGTACCTGGTAGGAATTTATTCCTTGAAGCAGCGCGTAACAGCTGCACTGCTAAAGCCAGGGTAATTATGCTGCATTATTGTAGAGCGCTTAGAGACTTCTGATAAAGTAAGTGTTAGGCGCTATATAAGCACTATAATTATTGTTGAGTCTCAACCAAATGACTCATAGACAACATTGTGTTGATCTCTTTCAAGGTCTGTTGTATATGAATGGCAGGGTGGTAACCTAGTCCAGGTCCAGCAGATCTCAAGCCAGGGAGCTACTGATATCCAAGCCTTCACTGTGGGATCCAATGCCTACCTAGCTATCGCCAACAGTAGGAATAATGGTAAGATTTCAGATTATTATGATCGTTGCCTCTTAGAGAAAGTATTTATTGTGTTTAATGTTGCTTTACATTTTTTCTCCATAAATTCCTTCAAACCTTACAAACTTCAGGGGGTAAAATGTCTGATGCCTTTCTCAGTACTCTATAAAATGTGAGCAAAATGTTTAGGTACTTACAATAGCAGTACCAATTGAAGCCATGTGTTTATATAAGATTTGCCAATTTTATGTATTTAATTTATGCTCTATTTCTCCCACTCTTCCCTCCTAATATTTAACGAAGTTCTTGCTCATTATTTCTATTCTGTGCCCCGAAATTTAGAAGAGTATTACATGTCTGCATATGGATGCATACAGCCATGGAAGCAGTTTATTCTTGATTTGTGATGATATGACACCTAATCACCACAGCCTCAAGTGTTAATTCTCCTAAACTCCTTTTCTCTCTCTCTAGCTGGTAACACAGAGATAAACTCGGTCATCTACCAGTGGAGCTCTGTGACCTCTCAGTTCATCCTCCACCAATCCATCCCCACCCAGGGGGTCCAATCTGTCAGGGTATTCGTCACCAGCCCTGAAGACATCACTCACCTGGCCCTCGCAAATGCAGATGGCCCTTCCTTCGTCTATACCTGGAACACCTTCAACTCCAGATTTGACCTTCTGGTGACCTCTGACCCTGCCTTTGACCTTGTTCCACTGGAGGTCGGAGGTAGCACAAAACCCCTGCTTGCAGTAGCAAACTATGGAGATGGTGTTTCAGATGAGATGTCTGCCATCTTGCAGCTGACCAGCATTGCTGAGGATTCAGATTATGTTCCTTGGTAAGAAATGAGAAGCTGAAAATTATACGTCTTTTCATCTTTCCCATATTTTGCGTGATTCAGCCAAGTTTGATTTAGCATTAGAACAAATCATATTTCTCAAGGGCTCAGCCTGAATAAAATTATACTGTGATTGGGAATTTAATATGTAGGTGATTTGTGAGATCTTATTCTTCCAAGATTGTCATCCCGAACTTCAAATTTCTCTTGATCCTACTGTACAGGTCCACCCAGTTGACCTTCACACCCTCTGACACTGAACTCACCTTTGCCGTATCCCTGCTTGATGACATCATGCCGGAGGATGACCAGACCTTCAGCGTCTACCTCTCCAGTCCATCTAACGGGCCGAGCTGGGTTTCCAGAGCCGGGTCACCGTCACGATCATCTCCAACGACGATGCTCACGGCATCATTGGATTTGCGGCAGAGTCTCTATCAGTACAGGCAGACGAGAGGGCGACAGACACGCCCGCGGTGCTGACAGTGGAGAGGCTAGGGGGTACAGCTGGGGTAGTGGTGGTGGAGTGGGAAGCGACAGGACAGCTTGCTGCTACAGATGTCAGGCCCCTTGTTGGCCAGGTGAGGATAATCTTAATGATGGGGATATTACTTTGAACAAGGAGTCATGATGATTTGTAGAAATTACTGACAAAATATGTTAATTTTATACAAAGTTTGCACTGATCTGTGCTTCAAGAAAGTTTTCCTCATTAGCAGAGAAATGTTAAATCAATGGTCTATGCACTACACAAAAACAGTTTTGTTATTTTTATTACAATAAATCGCTCCAGATGTTGACTATTTGAGATTGTTTAAGATGGAAAGAATACATGATGGTATGCTTGAATTTTGACAAATAAAAGTGAGTGATTCTTCCTTTGAAAACGTCAAGGATTTTGTAGCATCTCATGGGAGCAAGAAGGATGTTAACTCAAACATATCATTTTACATAGTGTTAATATACTTCTGGCTCTCAGAGATGATTCTGGCTGAGACCCCAAAGGTACCAGAAATATGCAGTCAGTCACCTATCTTTCTTCTTTAAATACTATGTAAATTAAAGATAATTTATCTTAAGTTATTATCCCTTTTCCCATCAATCCTTGTTCCAGATTGAGTTCCTGGATGGCGTGTCCACGGCACCCTGGTCATCACCATCCTAGCCGATGACATCCCAGAACTTGACGAGACCAGCACCATCCGCCTCACTCGCATCATCAACCCAGGAACGACCCGTACTGACCGCGGAGCCACCATCAGTTCATCAACTAGTGCAGCAGAGCTTAGGGTCCTAGCCAATGACTCTCCTCATGGAGTGTTTGCATGGAACCTGGAGTCCCTCTACACGGCTGTGGATGAACCAGAAGGGTCACAGGGGTCAAGGAGTGTCACGATGTATATGACTAGGGAGCAGGGCTTTACGGGTGTGGTCAATGTGTACTACAGGTTAGTCAGTGCTGTCATGACAGATAAATGGTATGAATGGCTGGTAGAGAACATACACAGAATGCTTACATCAAATTCTATGATCTTGAAGTGATTGTTACTGGAAGAGCCCTTGTATGGGGAGCGCTTGTAATACTCCTGAGTATTTAAAACAGCATGGTTTGTTTTTTGTTATTCATTTAATCCTGTCATATGATTCACCATTTTCTTGCGAGCATATTCAAATAAATATTTCAGCAATTAATCATTTACATTCAATGAAGTGTGAATTTCATACTGTATTATTTTAATTGAGATTAACTGGTAACAAAGATTTCCTGTGTACTATGTGAATTACACGCAAATAACAAATTTTGAGCTACTGAAATTAAAAATGGCCTGTAGTTTTTGTGACGCTTTGTGGCTCATGAAGTGTTAATGATGTTTGCTCTTCTTTCAGTACTTCTGAAGCTGCAGGTTTACCCGAGATTCAGAGAGCTGAGAGTGGAAGTGATTTTGCTGCCAGACAAAACTTTGTCACCTTTGAAGATGGCGTTGATGTTGCCTCAGTGACTGTCAATGTATTACCTGTAAGTCATTATAATATTTGTATAGTTTTTATGCCTCCGCTACAACGTAGCCGGAGGCATTATGTTTTCTGGTTGTCCGTCCGTCCGTACGTCCCGTTCTCGTGATCGCGTTATCTCAAGAACTAATTGATGGATTACCGCCACACTCAGGTCATGTATGTATCTTGCAGAGCTAATGAAGTGATTAGATTTTGGGGTCACGAGGTCAAAGGTCAAAGGTCACAGGGCACATTATGTATGCATAAATAACTCGTGATCACGTTATCTCAAGAAATGATTTATGGATTACCGCCAAACCTGGGTCATGTATGTATCTTGCAGAGCTAATGAACTGATTAGATTTTGGGGTCACGAGGTCAAAGGTCACAGGGCTCATGTATGCAAAAATAGCTCGTGATCACGTTATCTCAAGAACCGATTGATGGATTACCGCCAAACTTGGGTCATGTATGTATCTTGCAGAGCTAATGAACTGATTTGATTTTGGGGTCACGAGGTCCAAGGTCAAAGGTCACAGGGCCCATTATGTATGCAAAAATAGCTCGTGATCGCGTTATCTCAAGAACCATTTGATGGATTACCGCCAAACTCGGGTCATGTATGTATCTTGCAGAGCTAATGAACTGATTAGATTTTGGGGTCACGAGGTCAAAGGTCAAAGGTCACAGGGCACATTATGTATGCATAAATAACTCGTGATCACGTTATCTCAAGAAATGATTTATGGATTACCGCCAAACCTGGGTCATGTATGTATCTTGCAGAGCTAATGAACTGATTAGATTTTGGGGTCACGAGGTCAAAGGTCACAGGGCTCATGTATGCAAAAATAGCTCGTGATCACTTTATCTCAAGAACCGATTGATGGATTACCGCCAAACGTGGGCCATGTATGTATCTTGCAGAGTCAATGAACTGATTAGATTTTGGGGTCACGAGGTCAAAGGTCTAAGGTCACAGGGCTCATTATGTATGCAAAATAGCTTGTGATCACGTTATCTCAAGAACCGATTGATGGATTACCGCAAAACTTGGGTCATGTATGTATCTTGCAGAGTCAATGAACTGATTAGATTTGGGGGTCACGAGGTCAAAGGTCACAGGGCTCATTATGTATCTCAAAATAGCTTGTGATCGCGTTATCTCAAGAACCATTTGATGGATTACCGCCAAACTTGGGTCATGTATGTATCTTGCAGAGCTAATGAAGTGATTAGATTTTGGGGTCACGAGGTCCAAGGTCAAAGGTCACAGGGCCCATTATGTATGCAAAAATAGCTCGTGATCGCGTTATCTCAAGAACCGATTGATGGATTACCGCCAAACTTGGGTCATGTATGTATCTTGCAGAGCTAATGAACTGATTAGATTTTGGGGTCACGAGGTCAAAGGTCACAGGGCTCATGTATGCAAAAATAGCTCGTGATCACTTTATCTCAAGAACCGATTGATGGATTACCGCCAAACTTGGGCCATGTATGTATCTTGCAGAGTCAATGAACTGATTAGATTTTGGGGTCACGAGGTCAAAGGTCAAGGTCACAGGGCTCATTATGTATGCAAAATAGCTTGTGATCACGTTATCTCAAGAACCGATTGATGGATTACCGCCAAACTTGGGTCATGTATGTATCTTGCAGAGTCAATGAACTGATTAGATTTGGGGTCACGAGGTCAAAGGTCACAGGGCTCATTATGTATCTCAAAATAGCTTGTGATCGCGTTATCATTAGAACCAACAGATGGATTACAATCAAACTTGAATTTTAAAAATTGCTTCCATTTTGGTTTGTAAAATTGCTCTATGGCGGAGGCATCATTTTCGACTGCGCGCAGTTGAAATTCCATCTAGTTTGTAAAATGTATTCCTTTCTCAGGATGGGTCAAGGAGCATTAAAGTATAGATGTATATGAACAGAGAGCATGGCTTCACAGTTAATGGGGGAGGGGGAGGGGTGTTGTTGCATTAAAGTGGCATTTGTTGCTTCTTACTTTCTTTTAGAAACCAATATTGTCATGATTCGTAAGATAGCCTAGCAAGTTTGTTGTTGCATGTGAAGATGTACACAGAGTGTAAAAGGCATACTTGTTGGTGATGTTGGCGCATCTAGGCATTTAAAAGTTTGTAAAGATGTGTCTGAATGTCATTTTTGGTATAATTTCCAACCCATCAAGTATGGAGGGGAATATCAAATCTAGATAATGTGGTTCTCTCTCTCTCAGCAGGTTTTAAACAGTTATCACCTTTTCATTACAACTCATCTTGAAAAGCTTCTATATTTTATTAAGCTACCTAATATTACTTCCTCATACATTTTAATTTTCTTTACACAGGACACTGATGCAGAGGGTCCCGAGACATTCTTTGTCAACCTGACGTCTGTGGAGCTAGTATCAGGTCAGCCAGTCAGCGGGGCTGAACCCAGCATCAAGAATGGACAGAACGTAGCAGAGGTTACCATCAGACAGAATGACAATGCTAATGGTATCCTGCAACTCAATGTCACTAAGGTATTTATACCCCCTGCAGACCGCGAAAACCAGGGAAACTGTTAATTAGTTAATGGGAAGGATTGGGTAAAATCCTGCATCAAGAATATACAGAATGTTGTAGAGGTCACCATAAGACAGAATAACAATACTAATGGTATCCTCCCACTCAATGTTACTAAGGTTAGTTTATCCCCTGCAGCCCAAGAACACCAGTGAAATTGTTAGAATTTGTTAATGGGGAAGGATTGGGTGGAACCCAGCATCAAGAATGGAGAGAATGTTGCAGATGTTGCCATTAGACAAAATGATGACATTAACAGTATCCTCCAATCAATGTTACTATTAAAGGTACACATTTGTCTATCCCCTACAGACAATGAAAAGGAGGAAAATTAAAAGTATTGTGGACTTTTGTGACTTATTTTTGTCAGTGGGGTAAGGGTTGAAAAGAATTTGTAAAAGAAAAAGTTTTAGAGCCCCCTTTTCTGATAAGTATTATGTATGATTGCAACCTTTTTCATGAAGTAGGGATGAGGTTACTAATCAGTGGCCTAGCTAGGAATGCCTTAAGGCTCGTTCAGATATGATGCAGTACCCTCATGTGGGTACTGCGTCATATTTTGCAGTCCGCAACCTTTGCCGTATTCACCCACAGTATGTTTTTCTTACCTGCCACATTTCTGTTATCTTATACCATAGAATGCTGATGGTGATGTGGAGGTCTATGAAGGTTCTGGTACCAGTGGCATCCTCAATCTTCCGGTGCTGCGTACTGCCGGTGCAATCGGTACTGTCGGTGTGAGCTGGTTAGCCACCACAGTCAGTGCCTCCACAGCAGACTTCAACCCTCTGTCGGGCAACGTCACTCTGGTGAACGGACAGGTAATATTACTGACAATGATTGCATAATGACTGGTTATAATGACAATGATTGCATAATGACTAGTTATAATGACAATGATTGGATAATGACTGGTTGTATGACAATGATTGCATAATGACTAGTTATAATGACAATGATTGCATAATGACTAGTTATAATGACAATGATTGGATAACGACTGGTTGTAATGACAATGATTGCATAATGACTAGTTATAATGACAATAATTGCATAATGACTAGTTATAATGACAATGATTGGATAATGACTGGTTGTATGACAATGATTGCATAATGACTAGTTATAATGACAATGATTGCATAATGACTAGTTATAATGACAATGATTGGATAATGACTGGTTGTCATGACAATGATTGGATAATGACTAGTTTTAATGACAATGATTGCATAATGACTAGTTATAATGACAATGATTGGATAATGACTGGTTGTATGACAATGATTGCATAATGACTAGTTATAATGACAATGATTGCATAATGACTAGTTATAATGACAATGATTGGATAATGACTGGTTGTCATGACAATGATTCCATAATGACTAGTTATAAGCACATGAAATTCACTCAAAAATACCAGACTCTGTAAGCTGGAACCAGACAAAAAATGTGATTAAAAAATCAGTTCAAGATGTAAGTAGAGAAAATTGGAAAAGGTTGATCGAACCATTACTTGTACAGGGGGAATTCATGAAAGTTGTTCATATGGAAAATACTGATGTAACCTGGAAGTCGATTATTTATAACTTACCTCAGAGTGTAATGAAGTTCACTGTTAATGCAGCAATAGATAGTCTTCCTACTAACAAAAACCTGTACCGGTGGGGAAAAAGAATCTCTGATAAATGTAACCTTTGTAATTGTACTGGCACTCTGCATCATGTTCTTAATAATTGTGAAAGAATGCTCGACCGATATACCTGGCGCCACAACAACATACTACGCATCATGCTCAAACACATTAAAAACACTTCAAACAATAACATCAAAGTATATGCAGACATAGAAGGAGAAAGCATCAATGGGGCACCATACCACCAAACATAATACGTACCCAACACAAACCAGACATCTGCCACATTGACAACAAAAATAAGGACATTATCATCATCGAACTCACAGTCCCCTTGAAACAAACATTGACAATGCACATCAACGAAAACAAGACAGATACACAAGACTCACACATGACATAACAGCAACAGGTTGGAAGAGCAAACTAGTCTGTATTGAAATTGGTTCACGTGGGCTCATAACCCCACAAAATAAATACCGTCTAAAAGAAATACTCAAAATCACTAACTCAGCTAGGTACCCGAATCCAGGGACGAAATATTGAAGGCCGTTCTATTTAGTTCTTATGTTATATTCCAGGAAGACGTGAGCCAGCATGGCAATTTGATCAATACCTCACACTGTAATTTATCAATCTCTATCCATTCATTTTTCATCATTTCCTGCTTATCAATGAACTTGTTACCATTCTGTACCAAACTGGCAATATTTACCGTAATACGTCACTTATGTCGATTTAATTATACCATTATTGATTAATGTATCATGTATGGGGATCTTTCCTTCCTCATCATAATGTTACAATCTTCTTCTTTTATCCTGTTCTGTACTATACCACTTCTGTTTTTCTCTCCTTTTCTCCTTTTCTCCTTTTGACCTCTTCCCTTTCCCTTTCTCTCTATCCCGGTGCTCCTTGTTATCACATTGTTGCATATTGTTACATTGTAATTGCAATGACGAATATCTTGTATTATTATTGTTAATGTACTTTGCTATTGTATATAGTTTTGATTATAACCTGCCGCCTAACCCATTGGGTTGATGGGCCTGGTTTTTTGTGTATGCATGATCTCTAATAAAGACTTGATTTATCATCATGATTGGATAATGACTGGTTGTCATGACAATGATTGCATAATGACTGGATTTTATTATTGGATTTATAATTTATAATTTATAATGTATGTTGTCTTTATTGTTTGTATAGTTGTTGCTTGTTGTGTATTTTTCACCCATTGCTTACCGGTACCAGATGATCCTCATACTATGCTGATGGGAATGAGAGATTTCGGTTGTCAATGGGTTAAGTTTGTTGTTTATGTTCATTTTAATAATATGTCTATCTTGTCAAAAGGAAGCAAGCCAATTGACACAAATTTATATCTCTGTCCAAATCAACATAGGCAATTCATTTATTTGTGAATATATGTACTGATATCGAGGACTTGTACATCAAATGCTTTCTTGCAGTTATTTACTGTTTTCTTTAAACTATAGGCAATCGTCACATTTCAATAATGATATGATCGTCATATATTGGAGCTTTCCGAATAATCTCAATAACACGTTGTACAACTATAATAATGGTAATGTTCATAGATGTACATATACCTTTGAATTATATTTGCTTTTTTTCCCACAGAGAGCTGCCACCATATCAATCAACATTGTAGATGATCGTATCTATGAAGACGATGAGGTTAGTATAATTGCTCATCTTATAAGTTTGTTAACCATTTGATGATATTGATATGTACTTAAACATGTACTTGAACAGGAATGCATGCCTACTCTTTAATACCAGACAGAATATTTGACAGTTTCTAGAGTACAATTCTTTTTCATCTCTCATATTATTTGATTTTTGTTCACTTGATTTATTTTTGCAGCGTTTCACAGTATCCCTCCACAGCCCAGCTGGGGGCGCTGTTCTAGGTAGCGAGACATCCATCATTGTTAAGATCCTCAAGAACGACTCACCAAAGGGACTCTTTGGATTTGCCTTTACACAGGTACAGTATAAACAAAATGAATCCGACATTAAGAAGATGTAAACCTTTATTTCCAAAAGTTACTGACTTTAAACTTTCTAAGTGTGTTGATTTCCACAATATTCATTAGTAATCATCATTAATTGAAGAGTGGGAAATGAAGTTTAAGGTTTTTTTGGTCATTAAGGGTTCCATACATTACCAAGTATTGCAGAGTTCTGAACATAAACTGATGACATATGTGTCATTTCCCTTCATATGTGGTGTGATCTGTGCTGTAGTAGGGCTATTAACTCAATACAATCATCAGATATATTAAATCTTAGATGTGGTCTGTAACTTATGAGACAAAATATTTTGGGCATGCCCGTAGAATACATGTAGAGAACTTTTGGGATATGAGGTGTTAGAAAACATGATAGCCATTATTTTCCTTCTGAATGATTTAGTAAATTGAACAATACCATATCTTAAGTTCCACATGTGAGGTGTTTTCAAATACAAACCAATTTTAAAAACCTTGTTGTTTTACAGGAGAGTGTATCTGAATCTGGTGGTCCTGTGACCTTTACAGTAGAGAGGAGTCAAGGTACAGAGGGGAACATAGATGTGAGATGGGAGGTAGAAGCAGCAGGAAGGATGGACCTGACTCCATCATCAGGATCACTCTTCTTCCAACAGGTAACTAATTGCCATTCTTACAGATCATAGAATTTATAAAAGCTCATGGATTTAGAGGAGTATTTATTGCTGTTGTCATCACTCAAAATTAATTTGATACATTTAGACTAATATATTCATCTTTCTTGTCTTTCTAGGAATTAAGACATAAAACCTTTTGGTTACAATTTGATTTTGATATTACATGTACAGTCCTAACCCTATATTTCCAGCTGGATTTATGTCTGATTTTATTATATTTTGTTATTTCAAATTGAGTGGCGTAATTTGAATAGTATCTATTTTGTGTATTTTCTTAAAACTAAAAAGTCATATTGTAGGGTAAGGTCATTATAGATACAATAGTAAAATCATTCGCATTTCATTTCTAATTAAAGTGCTTCACATTCTGTTTAAACAATTCTCTCTGTGCTGTACATCTACGTGTGACATTATTCTCTTTTCTTTCTTTCCAGGGTGATGCCAGAAAGTCCATCATACTAGAAGCAATCCAGGATAACATTCTGGAAGGAGAAGAACGTTTCACTCTTTCTCTCACATCAGCCACCGTCGATGCTGAGATCTCCCCTGTCTATGGTAAGATAATTCATTCTATTTAGTAATTTTAACATTTTCATGTTTCAAGTTTGCTGATACATGTTTCTACATGCTTCCTTCAGACCAATATATATGTAGTTGATAAAAGACCAATCTTACTATAATTGAGTTTTTGACCTAGGTATTAAGTTTGATAATCCTAAATACAAAATATGTCATAAGAAAAGACATTTCTAGATTTATGTATTAAGTTAGTTCAGAATTAATTTGGAACTGGATAAAATTGAATAAAAGGGTAGCATGGAAAAGTAACACATTTGATACATGGATCCGGATATCCTATTGCAGTAGTACCAACATATTGCAGTTTGCCATGAATATACATGGACCGATAAGCTTGACAACCAAATGTTTTAACAAATAGGCCTATAACAAGTATGTCATTCATGTAAGTCTAAGTTTGTGGACATTCCAATAAATTTGTGTTAAATTTTAATTGCATTTAGATGTGATTCCAGTGGACTAGCTAAGACACATGTTATGATGTCTTGTATGAAATGCTCCATCTTGTCTCCTTTTAATACTCAGGTACAGCTACGGTGGTGATTCTTGCCAACCCTGATTCAGCTGGTATGGTGAGCATCCTATCAGACTCAAGAAATGTTATGATTGGTGAATCCATGCAGGGATACAATGGACAGGCTATGATACAGTGAGCAATCCCATTGCATGCTCAATTCTTTTTTTGTCTTTCTTGTTACGCCTTTCTGATTACAAAGGGAATTGCAGGTTTTCTTGTCTTTATTCTCTTAATCCTCACTTATATTTTAATACATTACATGTAACTTTATTCTTTTAATGAGTTGAACTATTGTACAGTATGGTGTAAAACACACCCATGCATTCATTTTTTATGTTTCACAGCAGTTTTATGAACCAGAATTTTATGTTGGCCTATGACTTTTATTTGTAGAATAATGAGATCATTTGTTGAGACCATACAGTGAAAACATCTCTATGAATTCTTGTGGTTTCTTGAGACATGCTCTATCAATTTTCTATATTTCATGTTTGCTATAAAGTTGAAGAAAGCAATTATTCTTAAAGACATTGTCTTAGTAATACTGAAACCGCAAGCTGCAATTATTTCACTCTATATCAACAAATATCATGCTCTAACTAAGACATGTCTGACACTTATCTATTTAAAGCACATAGGGACATGCTATCCTGTAATGTGCTATGTGCCATAAAAGAACAGAGTATTATCATTATTATTATTATGTTACCTCAGTTTATTTCAACAATATTAGGTATTATGATTTGATTATCTTTAATACACAATTCAAAATACTTCCTGTGTAACTTCCATTCATCAGTCTGACTCGTGGTGATGGCATCTTTGGTGAAGTGACAGTCAACTGGCAGATCTCTCCGGCCGGTGATAATGCCTTCCTAGAGACGTCAGGACAGATCATTTTTAGAGACAGACAGCAGAATGCTACTATTACCATACAGGTGAGAATTGGCCAGGTGTCAGAGTCTTTGATAGTTTGTTTAGATTGGGTAACCTGTTTTGCATTTACCATTACACTTTTTTTTTTTTATACATCTAGGCTTTCAATTTTAAACTAGACATGTGACCCGTCTAGACTCATGTCTGTCTTTTTCATTCACTCAATCAATTTAATCAATTTAATCAATTTTAAATAAGGGGCACTGTAGGAGTCAATATCAGACCCATAGATGGAATGGTATTTCTGTATAAAAAGATTTTAAAAGTCTATTTATGAAAGACTAAGATATTGATTTAGATAATGTGAATTTATCAGATGTAAAGCTGTTTGGACATTTCTGTATTTAAAGATAATAGTAAATGGACTTTAACAAAGAGAATGGAGAAACCTGAAACCAGAAGAAGAATAGACCAGAGGATCGTAGTGCATGTAATTAAGTTGAGAATAGACTAGAGGATCGTAGTGCATGTAATTAAGTTGAGAATAGACCAGAGGATCGTAGTGCATGTAATTAAGTTGGCTTTTGCCTATAGGGCACAGTTGACTCAGAAATATAAATGATATGACAACGATAATGCCCAACAGATTTTTAATCAATATTAATTATTCTTTCCATATCCAGACCCTAGATGATTCAATACCAGAGCTAAGGACCACCTACACGCTGGTTCTAGCCTCGGTAACAGGAGGTGCTTCAATTGACACCGCCTCCGGTGGTAGCCAGGCAACCATCGTCATGGTAGCCAGTGACAATCCCTTCGGTGTCTTTGAGTTTGACCTGCCCTCTGAGATAACTGTCAGTGAGGATGATAATTTGGTAAGTCATGTTCTTTGTAACTTATGATACATTGATCTTATGTTTGAAAGGGTATCATTCAATTCATGTTTTATTTTACTGCACTTAAATGCTCTGTATTGTCAGTGGTGCTGTACACTTTATTGCAAACTGTAGAGAATTTTATTATATCTATGCAGATATTTTAAAATTAACACATGAGTATGTTGCCTAATTACTAGATAAATCATTAGATATGAGAGAGAAAGACAGTCAAATAGGTAAAGATTTGCTAGAGAGAGAGAGAGAGAGAGAGAAAGAAATAGGAGAGGGAAATGTATTGTTGAAGGAGAGAGATAGAGGCAACAAAAATCGTCAAGTTCATAATAATACAATTTAAATCTGAAACATGATGGTAGTCTGGCGACTAACAATATCATGTTTATATGCATTATATAATGGGTAACATACAAAGTAAACATATGACATTAAACATTAAAATTATGAATTAAATGTAGATAACCCTATAAAGCAGATTGTAGAATATATACATTGAATTGGTGAATATTAGATAAATGTATTATGCAATTTGAACAAAGCAAGAAATAGAAATAGGCCATAAACCATATTATCGAGAAATAAAGAGAGATGGGAATGGAAATGTAATTTAAAGAGAGAGAGAGAGAGGAGAGAAGGAGTACGAAAGGGGATTTTTGTGAACACTGAAATGAATACACCTGACTGAAAAATAAAGACACAAGCTGTATTAAGAATGTTTGAGAATCAGCTTCAGTTATCAAATACTTCTCTTAACTGCATCTGTTCCAGGTATCCATACCCATTGTGCGAAACGCAGGCATCTTTGGCACCGTCCAGGTCTCCTACTCCACCACTCCTTACTCTGCTGAGGAAGGTGTGGACTTTGCGCCCTCCACTGGAGCCTTGACCTTCTCAGAGGGTGTAGACAGCCTGGACATTACCATAGTGATTCTTCAGGATGCCATCCCTGAAGGACCAGAAGCATTCTGGCTCAACATCACTGCCGTCCGGCTCCTTGCTCCAACGTACAGTTCCCTTCTTTATACATGGGTTGCTTTTTTTAAATGTGCTTGCTTTTAGGGTATTGGTACATTGAGTTGATGTGGCCATGAGTCTAGTTTCTACAACAGATATAGAAGACAGTGGCATTGTCTGTGGTATCTGTGTGTAATTATTGTGTAGGTGCTTGAACATGGATTTGATAGTAGCATGCAGTAGCAAATTCTGAACTTGTCATTAAATTTTGTAATTTCTATTGAATGGCCAATTAGATATTCAGAAGGCAATTCCTATGTTGTGTATTGTATGATTTAATGCAAGGTCACATAAATGATTATGATAACAATAATTGGCTGCGTCATGCCAATATACTCGAAGTGCTTGTACTTCAGGAAAGTATGACAATGTTCAAATATTTGTAAAGGTCAACTTTAAAAAGTAATAAATGTGAAAGAGGAAATTACTGAGAAAAACAATTCTAAAAACCAGACAAGATGGTGACTACTTCTGCTGTGTTTTATCTCTACAGAAACACTGACTACACACCAATC
Source organism: Mesocentrotus franciscanus (assembly GCA_037976565.1). Taxonomy (NCBI): domain Eukaryota; kingdom Metazoa; phylum Echinodermata; class Echinoidea; order Camarodonta; family Strongylocentrotidae; genus Mesocentrotus; species Mesocentrotus franciscanus. The sequence continues at coordinate 746,729 of CP137675.1, read as the reverse complement.
AATGGAATTCAGCGCGACATGCCGCCAATGCTTGGTTCCCTGTCTGTGAAGACTGTGATCATTGGTTCCAATGATAATGCTGAAGGAATCGTTGAATTCGACAAGTCTCTGTATGAAGGTTAGTGATTTAAAAAAAAAAATATTATTATTATTATTATTATTATTATTATTATTATTATTATTATTATTATTATTATTGTTATTGTTATTGTTATTGTTATTGTTATTGTTATTATTATTATTATTATTATTATTATTATTTTTTTATTTTTATTTTTTTACTATGAAGGAAAAAGGAATGTGTTATCAACTGAGTGGACATCCCCTCAAAAAAGAGGAGAGCTGTAGTTCATAAAATTGTACATATCTCTGATTGTGTGAAATTTTAATTCTGGCAAGGGATATACATATATTTTTTAATAATGAACAACAAATTCTTTAATACATGTATGTATGTTTGAAGTTTTGTTATTTACACATTCCATGTTGATAATGAATTTGAGAGTGAGCCATGTTTGAGAGAAGTCTCCTCTACAACACCTGTTGTACATGAATTCAGCATGATTCATTAGTGGCTAACTTGTACATGTACATATACCTTTTGTTATGTTTTGTTTACAGTCCAAGAGGATATTGGCACCGCCATGATTCCTCTAGTCCGCAACGCTGGTAACTTTGGTTTGGTCAGTGTTTCCTATGAGGTAGAGCCGCTGGATGCCACACCCGGAGGCGTCGATTTCCTCCTCACCAGCGGAAAGATCACCCTGGCTGATGGCCAATCAGAAGCCTTCATCCCTGTTACCATCATCGACGACACCCTTAAGGAGTTCTCAGAGTCGTTCAACATCCGCCTAACGGGAACAGAAGGGGGCGCCCTACTTGGGGGTAATCTCACAGCGACGGTTGTAATATCGAAGAGCGATGGTCCTGATGGCCTCATCGGCTTCACCTTGTCTAACCTTGACAGGGTGATTGCTAACCCTCCCAACGATAGGGGTTTGACCTTTACTATTGAACTATCAGGGGGTCTGGATGAATACCTTGTTGGGACTGAGGTAAGATATGATTGCCATGACAACCACTATCAATAGTATAGTATAGGCCCCCTTCAGAATAATCTTCAATTGCTTTTTGCAGTGGAAGACAGCAATATTGCAAAATAGAGTACTTAGGCCTACTTCTAATATTTGAAAGAGTAAGCAATTAGCTTCAGCATTGTGTGAAGATGGTTTGGAATGATTTCAGACCACCAGTGACCATACATTTAATACATGTTTGTTCACATAATTAAAGTTTACATTTTCATGAATGCATAGTATACTCTATGTATAATAATCTATGTCTTGCCCCTAAACATCTGCTCAACAGCATAAGATAATCCTTACCTATGAAAATCACCCATCTTTATGACATTTAAGAGATGTAGCTTTGGCCACCAACAAAACCTCATCACAGATACAGTATCATCGGGACACAGAATATATTTCTTAAGTGTGAATAGTATAGTAATAATGACTGCTATGAGAGGCATAGTTGTTTTTATTGCTCAAGGGGAGGTTACATCGTGCCATCACCCGAGGCGTGCCGAGGGGTGATAGCACGATGTAACTTCCCCGAGAGCCAAAAAAACAACTATGCCTCGAATATTAAAGATACTATGTCCCTTTTGCAGCCAACATCAAATTCTGTAGAACTTTGCAGGAATTATGAATATGTCACGTATGTCCTATCTGTGAAATTTAAACGTCAGCAGTGTCCTAATATTCGAATTATGCAAGGAAACCTGTTTACTTGCTAGACTTCACTGTCAGACACTAATTGAGTGACTGACTGGCTTTTATTCATCTTTGCTGGTAATAACATACATAAAATGAGCTGTAAAGGGTACATGAGCATTTGTCTACATCAATAACCCACTTCTTGTAATGGCCAAAATTAAACTGATTGAATCTTTGCAGCATAAAACGTACGACCATTCGGTACAGTGGTCTGAAAATCAGACTATTACTTACTGGCTCTATAGCTCCTAAGTCGATTCGACAACTAATAGTCGTTATTTTCCCACTTAAAGACATTTTCAAGCCCCCTTTTTTAGGGAAGTTCTAAATTACTATTGTCTTTCAAATGCCGTTGGAATTTAACCTTTTCATTTTTTTGGCCTGCAAATGGGACATAGTACCTTTAAAGCAGTCATTATAACTTTTATATACTGAAAACAGGGTCATAGAATAATTTTTTTTGCGACTTACTGGTCAATCATGCATGGTAATCAAGTTTGTTTACGCTATCGAAGCCTGTATTGATAAACTTGCAGTCTCAGCTCCCTGCTTAGTTGGCCATTGAGATTACACGCATATCCCTATGCAGTCTACTGGGAGTACGTGCATTGTGCGATCATGCCAAATTGGTGAAAGTATTAAAAATCCAGATTCAAACCTTCATTGCTTGTGATCCTGAAGGTGATACTCAAAAAATGAGGCGTCATATGAAAGAGCAGGTCCAGCTCTATATTTCCAAAGGGGCGTCATCTCGTCATTACATGTAGATCTAGGCCTAGGTACAATTGAGATCGGCGGTCGTCTGCGATGTGTTTGTAGAAACCAAATTAATCGCACAATAAAATGTATGGAATGCCGCGCGCGCTCCACACAAACTAAGTAAGCCAATGGGGATCGCAGGAGGATCAGGATGAGGATAGGCCCTGTGGGCTATTGCTATGCCCTGTGAGTGGGGCATGGCTTGAAATCACGACTCCAATTTCGACCAATCAGATGGCTAGATTTCTAAAGTGAGGTATATAATAGTGAATAATATACAAATAATATGCAAATAATATGCATCTTCTTCAACTCTCTCCATCATTGTCATCATGTTGACAGGTTCGTTGGAGGATACTAGGCCCTAACACAGACTCCATCCTGCAAACAACTGATGATATCTCCACACCAGGTGGCTTCCTACAGGGGTCGGTGACCTTTGACCCAGGTCAGAGAGGGTCAAGGACCTTTGACCTGCAGGTCAAGTCATTTGTAGGACCAGAAGTGGAGGAGGTGTTTATAGTAGAGATCTACCAGCTTGTCAGTACAGGAGAGATTGATAATGGACGAAAGCAGGCTAGGCTCACTGTAAGTTTATTATTCAGTTATTTATTTTATTTATTTAGTTTTTTTTCTTTTACCAGGTTGGCTTCATCAGTGATTGCAACACTGTTTTACTGAGAGTCAGAAGGCCATTGACTAATAACACAATACATAGACTAAGCTCCTCTCTGGTTCTCACAAGATTTTTTGTTATTGTAAACTATTATTTCTTTCTATTCACTTGTAGACCCTACAAGCATTTGCATGAGAACTTCAGAAAATGTTACATTTTCTTGATTAAAAATACGTTTTGAATTATGGTTTAATTATTGTCCATTCTCATTAGCAAACAAGGGATTGTGAATATTAGGTGAATGATTAAATTAAAGATACATTTTATTGAATTCATCTGATAAAAGTAATTTGAATTCAGTTTTATTCCTTGAATGCTAAACTACAGTCTATAATCAATCGTTCATGATTTTCAATATTCATTTTCAAAGACACTCAGAGATACTCATTTAGAGCATATTTTTAACACCTGTAGGTTCTGAAGTATGGCGACCCTAATGGAATAGTTCAGTTCACAGCAGAATCTGTTCAGCCTCGATACTTTGATGAGCCGTCTGATGGCAGCCCGTCTCAGAAAGTAGCCTTTCCTCTGAGCAGACGAGAGGGACTGGTAGGAGACATACAGGTAAGATAATATTGTGGAGATGGAGATAATGATTGTGATGATGATGATGTTGATGATAATGATGGTAAAGTTGGTTTAATAGAGATGAAGATATTATTGGTAATGACAATGATAATGATGTTGGTGGTAATGTGGTAATGATTATCTTGTTATGTTCTTGTTGTCATCGGTGATGATAGATGTAGTGCTGGTGGTGGTTGTCGTGGTGGTGATGGTATGATGATGATGATAGCTGTGATGATTACAATGGTGGAGATGATGAATTCAATGATAATGATTATAATGATTATGATGAAGAAGATGATTATGATGATGATGATGACGATTATGATGTTGATAATAATGTTATTAGTGGTGGTTATGATGATAATGATAGTAATGATAATGATGAGAGTGATAATGATATTGATAATCTTGATGATATCAGTGACTGTGGTGTAGGTCATAGAAAAAGAGAAGTTAATTATAGTCTCAATGTCCACCGTATTTATACAGGTTTATTGGGAGGTAAGAGATTCCTTGGGCAGAACCATCACAATGGACATCTCACCTACCAACGGCACTGTAGAGTTCCCTGAGAACATTGCTACTGCATCCATCCTCCTGGAGGTGCTCCCTGATACACTACCGGAGCTAGAAGAGGGGTTCACTGTGACCCTTGTTTCTGCCGATGGGGGTGCAGAGATAGACCCTGTCCTCCACACTTCTGAGTTTTTTGTCAAGTAAGAAAATATATTTTTTTAGGGAGATCTTAGTTGGTCTAGTGGCCAACCCTCTTAGCATAATCCTGGATTTAATCCTGAGTAGTATCTTTTGGTCCCTGGATGTAATAATCAGATCATGTCTGTCAAAATGCAATTGTGTGTACATACAAACGCTACATCAACACACATTCTCAATTTATGCCAAATACTTAATGTACAATAATCAATCTGAATCATGATGGACATGCACACCAGTCCATCCAAATGGATGCTCAAGGCATTTACTAAGTAAACATTTCAAGCTGATATGCACAAAAATAAATTTCAAATCACAAGAATGAGTCTTCAATATTTATGTTGATGCTTTAATGAATATTTCTATAAAATTAGGGAGTTGAACAGGCAGGATAAAATAAGCATAAAAGTATGTTCATGTTTACTTTCCTTGTGAATATCAATGAAACGTTTCAACAGATTGTGAAGTCTAGAGTCTTCAATTTATGTGTGCTTTTTTTTAAAGACTAAAGGAGTCATACATTTGTATCTTTTTTTGTCCAGTGCTAATGATGACCCTCATGGCATCTTCAGTGTGACGGATGAGAGCCAGACCATCATCTTGGTTAGTAACAACAGACGTCGTCTAAGACTCACCATCGACAGGTCAGCTGGTACAGTGGGAGATATTCAGATAGGTTACCAGCTTCAGTACAATGATGTGAGTATGATTGCATTGATCTATTAATACTTTTGTAGTAATTCGTGATATTCTTTTTTTTCTTCTATTTAAAAACCTTTTTCTCTCCCCTGTTTATGTTCTTATTCTACAAATCTGATATAGAGTTGATTATGTCAGATAATGTATATCTTTGTAATTGCCCCTGTCCTTATTTATTCTATTTGTAGAAACAGATGTTAATGTAAGAGTGAAATCAAATTAGATAAAGGTAGAGAGAGAAGGAGAAAGGGAGACAAATAGTAGAGCAAATTGAACAGAGAGAAATACGTAAAGTGAGGATTAAGGTTGATTATAAGAGGTAATAGGAATAATGCATGGGGATAAAAACATCTTGAGAAGTAGAGGGAGAGAAAGTGACAGAGAGAGAGAGAGAGAGAGAAAAGGGAGTGAGAGGGGAGAGGAATGAGGCAGAACAGTTAAATGTAGGTAAATGAATGCCCAAGTAACTTTAAAGATTGTTTTTGGACCATAATAATTATTTCAAAATAATCTGTTGCAGCAGTCCTAATAAAAATTGATTTCTACAAGTATATTTGTTTATATTTTTTTCCAATCCAGGGTGTGACAGGTGCCTATGTACCAAGCAGTGGATCCGTTCTGTGTGGAGACGGTGAAACTCAGGTAATTTAAATTATGAATAAGTTTATTACTGTCACAGTAGGTGTGTTACATGTACATTACCTCATTGAAAAGTCAGAAGAGCTGCTCAATCAAGATATTACGTCACACTTTGAAAATTAATGTAAGTTGCTGGGATTTAAGTTTAGTTTATGTTTGGGTTTCTAGGTTAATGGTCCCAAACATTTGCAAAGGACTGTTTATTTACATTTCTCCTGAAGGACCTGGCACAAATTCTCTTGAAGCATAGAAGGAAATATTTATTGGATGTACCTCTTTAGCAGAGATAGATTCTGATGGATCAAAGAATGTAAAGGAACTTTAACCCTTTGCGTACTGGGACAGGGTGTTTCCTGTATTAAAGCCTATGGGAATGATAGAATTCAGTAGTAAATGGATTAAATATAATTCATTTCTCTTCCAATCTCCCTCTTCTTCTTATCTTAGTGTGAGGAAGAAGTTGCCCTTCTCAACAATGATGTGTTTTTGGCTGAGGGTTCCACCTTCACACTCAATCTCACTTCGGTCACCTACATGGGAGCAGATACACGTAAGTCCTACCGCTGATACATCTTTATGGTACTACTGGTACACATTGCTTGTATTTTTCAGATGTGATCATTCAAATCACCTTAGAGAATTTGATGGACAGTATTAAATGTTCATTTTATTAGCTATATATTTTTCACATGCTAGTTATAAATTGTGCAACTGCTTTGTAAAGATCTTTTTCAATTCGATTCAATTCAATTCATTTATTTCAATTTCAGCAAATACATTAGAAATACATACTAGGTAAATATATGAAATAGTTCCCTTTTTCTAAATGTGACATAATGAAATGTAATGCCCCGTGTAGGAATTACCGGTATTATTAATTTAAAGAGTTATACAATGGTCTTTGGTATCCATTTTCATTATCGATTATTTCATTGAAATACCTTGTTTATAAAAAATGTATATGCAAAGTTATGAAATGATTTTCATAGTACACAAAAAGAAGTATTTTTGTGTGAGAAATATAGTCTTTCTATCTTTTATGGTAGTCTTATTTGTGCTTGAACTAGTTTTGATAACTTTGATTTAATCATTACTTTGTAGCTGTTATACCACCATCGATAGATTCAACCAGTGATAGCGCCACCATTGTTGTGCCAGAAGATGTTGCTAATTCACAGGTTGGATTCAGCGAGACAGGGATCATGGTTGATGATGGTAAGAATATAAAATTTTACTATTCCTTTTTCAGACCTATTTAATTTCTTAGGCAATGTGATGAGAACTATCACATTACAGAGGATTTAGATAAATGGTGATTTTGATGATGGTGGTGATGATGATGGTGATGATTGTGGTGATGATAGTGGTGCTAATAGTGGCTGGTATTTGTAACAATGATAGTTTTGAAATGTGTTCCAATATTCATTAAAATTGATGTGATGGCATATCTGGTGCTAATAAACAGCAATATTGAACAGATAATCCAGTCAGTGAATTTCAGATTTTTCTTCTCTCTTCAATGGACAACATAAACCAATATAAAGAAAGAAAGAAACAGTAAGTTTACTTGCAATTTGTCATCCTCATTTTTGCAGCAACCCTTGAGGTCACTCTCTCCATACAACGATTAGGTACTTATGGCAATGTGGATGTCACATGGCAGATGGGTCACAAGCCTGGTGATATCCCGGCAGGATTCATGGACGGAGCTGTGACCCCTAGCACAGGTCAAATCAGGCTCGTTCAAGGAGAATCTACAGAGACTTTTACTGTTACGGTGAGTAGTTAATGCTTTTCAGCCACTGCTAAGACTTTATTAACACTCAATGTGCTGTGGTTACACTACCCATTCATTACCTGTTGAATAATACATGTACATGAATGGTTTTTGTCTCGCCTGCGTAGCAAAAAGCGAGACATAGGCGCCGCTTTTCCGGTGGCGGCGGCGGCGGCGGCGGCGTCAACATCAAAACTTAACCTAAGGTCAAGTTTTTGAATTGTTAATATAAGTTTGAAAGTATAAGGTCCTATTAAATGAAACTTGGACTAAAGGGTTATCAAGTATCCTCAATCATGTGAGTAGATTTTCAGCCCACTAGGTCAAGGTCAAAGGTCATTTCAGGTCAACAAACTTAACTATGTTGTGGCATCAGGCTAAGATTTTTTTAATTGTTATCATAATTTTGAAAGTATACATTCCTATTCCATGTAACTTGAACATAAGGGTTATCAAGTATCACCAATCATGTTATTAGTCTTTTAGGTGACAAAGTAAAGGTCAAATGTCATTTCAGGTCTGGAAACTTAGACTTTGTTGTGGCATCAACATCAAGATTTTGAAATTTTAGCATAATTTCAAAAGTGTTTGTTCAAATTCCATGAAACTTGTACCCAAGGGCTATCAAGTATCACAAATCATGTGACACAAATTCCAGGTCACAAAGTCAAGGTCAAAGGTCATTTTAGGTCAGTAGACTTGGATTATGTTCTCAAAATTTAATATGAGAATTAATAAATAAATTGTTATTATTTCATATTTCATGAAAGTAAATATTTGAATCATTCGAGTACTTTCCCATGAATATTCTAATAGTAATTTTAGTATTCGATCCCAGGCCTAGTATGTACATGATCAGTTACAGCTAGGTGACAATATTGATGTTTGGATAATATATATTGGAGTATATCTCATAATAATGTTCTCATTATGCTAATGAGACGTGATGTGATGTAGATGGGCTCTACCTTCCAATTGTTTTTACACAAAGTGCTGAAAAATCCTCTTTTCTTAAAAAGTTTATTAGATAACTTTATTTGTAAATTACTGACAAGCATTGAAACATTTATAGTCTTACCCATACACTAAATCTCATTATATTGTATTCTTATGATACAGTAAATAATTATTCTGATGATTCATAATCAATATTCACTTCAAAATGCTTATTATATTCAGAGGATTTCATTTTCGGGGGTCTGCAAATGGGCCACCCTGCCTATAAAAATAATGTCCCAACCTCAATTTTTCATCATATCGAATTGCGTAATGCCGAATTGCGTAATGCAGGCGAGACCGCCGAGAGCGTTTCACTTGTATATGTATCAGATCTTATGCCTCTTGACGTTTGTAGAAGATGAACATCATTTTAATATCTTGAATCGTCAAACAAACCTGCAGTCTTGATGGAAAGAGAAATCAAAGAAAAGGGGATATATAGGGAATGATTTGATTTTGGATGTTGATATTCATCTTGCTTGAATGCTGAAGAGCAAGCAGCACGTACATATACTTATAAATAAGCAACCAGTGGACCTATGGCTTCAATCCTCATCTGAGGGACATGATAATTGAGGATTAATGCCTTAATGGAGGGCACTCACATATCAAATTTGTTTCCAAATCCGGGACCTCCAGATTATATGTATGTGACTATTGTTCTACCACGGAGAAGAATAGACAAATATTAATATATCCATGTATGTTGTAGGGTACATTCAGGAGAGGTGATAGCCAAATGGGAGTGAGAATAACTGAGCCATTGTTGTCCCTGTTTCCTTTGTCTATGTAGCTGAGCCCTACTGGTATAGACACCGAGCTGTTTGCTGTACACATCACCAATGTATTCTCCAATGTTGCTGGAGGTGCTATAGCTTGGGATGGCTATGATACAGCTAAGATCGATCCGTATGGTATCGTGGGTTTCACTGATGACTCAAGACAGGTTGTGGTTCAAGAATCAGACCAGCAGGTAGAGTGGATTCTTTTGACTTACGATTTCTTGAAGATTATTAAAGGCAGTTCTTTCAGTAACAAGTACATGTACATTTTCCATTAAAGGTATTTGGGGATCAAGACTTCTTCCTAAACATCATCTTGAGGAAGACCATTTGATGAAAGACAGAAGACTGTCTGTTGATAGCCATAAGGGCATTAAAACTTTGTATAAAAAATGATTTAACATTGTTTTGGTTCTCATTTTATTTTGCCAGCAATAAATGTATGAATTATTCAGAAGAGGTAGGGAACAAAGACTAGATAAAGAAACATTTAAAAAGAGGTATCAGCATATTAAACAGATGTACAAAAATTCAGTCACAGCAAAAGGGAAAGCAAATTCCAGACATAGATGTAATAAACACATATCAGTAAGACAGAAGTTCCATAGGTGAAAGCTAAGTGAAACTAACAATGTTGTACATTACAGGTATCTCTGGTGCTGGAGCGAGCTGTGGGTACCCTGGGCAGTGTACGCATCACCTACAACACTGTTGCTTACACCGCTGTACCCGGTGAAGATTACACTGCTGTTACCAGTGGTGCCGTGACTCTAGCCAACACACAGCGTAGTGCTACCATCATTGTACCACTCCTGGAGGACATTGAGCCAGAGTTGGATAAGATCTTCTTTGTCAATATCACTGGTGTACAGAGGCTCCCCATCGGATCAGGCCAAGGTGACTACTTGTAGCTTAATAATGTGTACATGTTAGCTCCTCAGCAGGAAAGTTTTCAATCTAGGTTGAAATTTGGTAAAAATAAGATCTTGAAGCATCCTACATGTAGGAGGTGAGATGGAAGGATCAAAACAGTTTTCCAGTTTGAAAGTATGCATTTACACATTTAATAGTCCTTTCATTACCCTGCTGGGGAGAATTTTTACCCCTGGTAGTTTTTCTTGAAGTCCCACTTGTGTTTATCATGTTTTTGTAATTTGCACTGGTAAAATTCCTTTGTAAATGTACCTTGCCAATACCAATTAAAGTCATTTTTAGCTTTATTTTGTATTATCTTCTGCCTATTCATCATAACATTTTAGAACCATCTAAAGGAAACATAAAACAAGGCATTATTTGATTGCTCTGAGGGTAAAATTCCTTATTACACTTTTGTAAATGGCTACTAACATGACCATAACTGTTAGAAAGAGTGAATGAATGTTGATACATCTATCAGTTGTTCTGTATCTTGGGCTCTGTTGGGTTTCTACATACAGTCACAGTTGCAACATATCCATGAAAATTCCGTATAATTTGATTTTTTTATTGCATTGCACTATAAAGGGAAGAAATTAAAAATAATATGTTCATGTTTGTTGGATTTTATAAGGTCATGGCTCTGATTTCTGTCTTTTTTATGGCATGATGAGGCCAAAAGTCATTAACATTGATAAACAATCCAGATTATACCTTTGTATATGTTTTATTTCTAGGCATCAGCCCCAAGCTCAGTTCCATCTACTCCACGGCTGAAGTCACCATAGAGGGCAGCAATGATCCCTATGGTGTGATAAGCCTCGTCCCTGCTGCTATGGCAACGGATGAAGCGGAGACTTCTAGCAAGACACTCACATTCACAGTCCAAAGAACAGGTAAGGTCATCAAGCATAAATGATGACAAACCTAGAATACCCCTGGAATTGGAAAACAGGGTGTTGATTCATGAAACCATCATAACTACAAGTTTGCCATCATCTAAACACATGCCATGAAATTAACTTGTGTTTCAAATTTTAGTTGGGATGTTGGCAAACTGGTATTTATGACTGTTTCATGAAACAGTGGCCAGATTTTTTAATTAAAAGGGGGATATGAAATGAAATCCCATTTGTGGACCTGCATCTGAAAATTCTGCAGTTTATTGGAAAATGTATTTACTAAATACATTTAATGCATTTACTTGTAATTTTGTGTAATTTTTTTGAATAATTCCTTGTGGAGCCCTGTTTTACGAAGAATGGGAGAATATACATTTTTATTTGAAATTTATGTGATTTATTGAAATATTGAAAGGTGGATCCTATGGAACCATCCGCATCAAAGCTCGAACTGTCGGTGGTGGGGAATTGTGGCAGGCCGCCCTCATTGGTCAAGTCTCCAACACATCAAACACAATCGAAGAAGCATTGGCCAATTCACAGGGGCAGAAGTCAGCCGAATTTGATGCTGATTATCAGCTGCTTGAAGAGGAACTCGTATTGAATGTGAGTACCAGAAGACGAACAGTGCTCACACTAATTAAAACAAATATATATTTTAAAGCACCTGTCTGCAGGTTGAGTGAACTGACCTTTGAGCATCTCAGAGAGAGAGAGAGAGAGAGAGAGAGGGGGGGGGGGGTGAGATGTGGAAGCACTTAGGGGAAAGTACAAGTATAGGTAGTTCTTCTGATTTGCATTATTATTTACATATTTGTTACCCATTTCAGGAGAATCTATCCTCGATATATCACTTTTTGAAGTTCTCCACTCGTGATATAAATACCTATTTTGATATTTGCTTGCAAGAAGCCGGATCATGAGACGAATAAGATGAAATGCAAAATTTGTAATGCTATTCCAATGAGAGCAGATTTTACTTTGGGAAGTATGAAATATTTTTACTTTGTCCAAGAAAGTGGATGTACAAAATGTTTGTTTGTTTTGTTGTTGTTGTTGCTGCTGTTGTTTCTGCTGTTGTTGTTATTGTCTCAAATATCAGATGTGGCTATTTCATTATGTCGGAATAAAGCAATATTTTTGGTATACCCCAACATCCCTCGATTTAAATCTCTTTGATATATTTACAAGGAGGGAGAGACAAGTACAAGTATATACCTGACAGTGAACAGTGATGACATCCCGAACCAGATGAAATCTTCTTCATCTACTTGAGCCAACCTGAAGGCGGGGCTCGCATCGCTCAGGGGGACAGTGATGGAGGGTTGAAGGTAAAAGAAAATGGGATTATATTATGCAGCACTGTTGATATTGGTCAATATCCTGTATGAAAATGATTGGTGACCACTTATGCAAATCCTGGTGACTCTTTTATGTAACTTTAACATTTTGTAGAAATATACAAAGTCACAAGAGTAGATTGTGTTTATTTATTTGGCATACTTGGTATTCCTTAAAATGCTCTAGATCATGATAAAAGATGCATTCCTGCCCCTTAATCATATATCGATTAGAGTCTATGCATTCAACCCAGTTTTCTAACATATTGATTATTTGATTTTTTTATGTTGCATCTTTTTCTAATATTACTCACATAAATCTATCTCTTTCTACCTAATTTGAAGAGTCTTAATTTTGTCCAAAACCAAATGTATTTGAAATATGTGTTGAAGACAAATTGAGTAATTTTGTAGAAAAAACAAGTGATCTTCCAATAGTGCTATTTTGACAGTTTTGGAATCTATCAAATCTTATTTACATGATCGTGTTTTGTCTGGCATTCACAGGGCTTTACCGAAGTCGTCATTACCGGCAATGATAATTATAACGGTATCATTGGATTGACTGATGCATCCCTCTATGTCACTGTGTATGAGGATGTGAATCCAGTCGCTATGCTGACTCTGGATCGTGGAGAAGCTTTCTTTGAAAATGTTACGGTGAGTTTATTAATTTTTTAATTTTTTATTGAGATTTGGACCCTAATTTATAGCATGTGCATTTGCCATTGAATTACTCTGGACTCGTTGATAATGCTGCTAACAATTTTTTGCAGACTAAGTCTCTTCAAAGAAAAGAGCTAGAAACTAGTGCACTGTTGCAGTTTTCATATAGACTCTAAATGAAAGTTCTATTTCTTTTTGTCTTACTGTCATATTGCTATTCACAATTCACTTTCCAGAGTTACTAAATGTAATTACATTATCCAATGTATGATATGATATTATTTCAATAATTTCTTAACCTTTATATATAAAGAGACGCTATGGCAGTGATATGCGCAATGAAAGTTCTGTAGTATTACATCCACATGCATATTTACCCCTTGACCTACAGGTAAACTGGAGGGCAACCTACAGCCAATCTGAGGACCTTGCAGGTGACCTCGACCTCTTTGATCAGCTGACAGAGGTCAGTGGCGAGGTCACCTGTGAGGGCAGCGAGCGCTACTGCTCCCTTCCCATCACCCTCAGGAATGACGAGGATCCTGAGTTTGCCCAGTCCTTCCTGATTGAGTTGACAGGAGTGGGAGAGGGCGCTAGTCTTGCTGACAGCAGCAGGTTGTTTGGCAACGTTACCATGGCCGATAGTGACTTCCCAAATGGACTTGTGCAGTTCTCTCTAGAATCAAGGTAAATTTTTTAGATAGATCCTTGCCTTATTTGGAATCTTGACATTTGAGGGCAAATACACATATATACAAGTAAGAAATATCTCCCAACTGAACACAGCATTAAAACGGTTCATACGTATCAGCAAACTCAAAGCAAATATAAATTATTTATCTTTTTTATGAGATAGCATAGTTACTCAATAAACAAGAACATTAAAACAATTGCTAGGAATGTCCTTTGTTGATGCAGGTGAATAAGAAGCTGAAGATTTAGATCTATAACGTAAGTTTTTATCTGCAGCAACATTCTGATGTGGATATGCCATCACCATATTCACTTTACCTGATAAACCGTACAGAGATATTTGCTCCCTACATCAAAAAAGATATTGTCAAAGATATAAACTGATTTTCTTAGCTCCCATATCAATGTCCACCTGGATATATAGCATTACTTTTCATCAAAAATATATTTTTGTCTCCTCCTTGAAGGCTCATGAGTGTTGACACCTCCGCTGTTGAGGTCAGCCTGACCGCTGAAAGGGTCGGAGGGACCTCCAAGACGGTCAGGGTCAGTTGGTCCACTGGTCAGCTCCAGTCACCTACCACCACAGCAGGTGTGACCCTCTACCCAGCCATAGGGGGTGCAGAGTTTACCTCTCAGACTTCTACCTTGGTCTTTGCTCCTGGACAAGTAAGAATTCAGTATTTATATATTTTCTGTCAATTAATGTTTGATGATAGATCTGTCAAATATGTGTGATTCATCTAATCAAAGGAGTAATCAAATTCACATTTACAATTAAAGAATGAGTGACATCTTATTTATACAGACCACAAGTGTTTTTATGCCTCCGCTACAAAGTAGCCGGAGGCATTATGTTTTCTGGTTGTCCGTCCGTCCGTACGTACGTCCCGTACCGTCCCGTACATACGTCCCGTTCTCGTGATCGCGTCCCGTCCCGTACGTACGTACGTCCAGTTCTCGTGATCGCGTTATCTCAAGAACCGGTTGATGGATTACCGCCAAACTTGGGTCATGTATGTATCTTGCAGAGCTAATGAATTGATTAGATTTTGGGGTCACGAGGTCAAAGGTCAAAGGTCACAAGGCTCATTATGTATGCAAAAATAGCTCGTGATCGCGTTATCTCAAGAACCGATTGATGGATTACCGCCAAACTTGGGTCATGTATGTATCTTGCAGAGCTAATGAACTGATTAGATTTTGGGGTCACGAGGTCAAAGGTCAAAGGTCACAGGGCTTATTATGTATGCAAAAATAGCTCGTGATCGCGTTATCTCAAGAACCGATTGATGGATTACCGCCAAACTTGGGTCATGTATGTATCTTGCAGAGCTAATGAACTGATTAGATTTTGGGGTCACGAGGTCAAAGGTCAAAGGTCACAGGGCTCATTATGTATGCAAAAATAGCTCGTGATCGCGTTATCTCAAGAACCGATTGATGGATTACCGCCAAACTTGGGTCATGTATGTATCTTGCAGAGCTAATGAACTGATTAGATTTTGGGGTCACGAGGTCAAAGGTCACAGGGCTCGTTATGTATGCAAAATAGCTTGTGATCACGTTATCTCAAGAACCGATTGATGGATTACCGCCAAACTTGGGTCATGTATGTATCTTGCAGAGCCAATGAACTGATTAGATTTGGGGTCACGAGGTCAAAGGTCACAGGGCTCATTATGTATCCTAAAATAGCTTGTGATCGCGTTATCATTAGAACCAACAGATGGATTACAATCAAACTTGAATTTTAAAAATTGCTTCCATTTTGGTTTGTAAAATTGCTCTATGGCGGAGGCATCATTTTCGACTGCGCGCAGTTGAAGTTCCATCTAGTTTTTAAATGTTTTTAATAATTTTTATTATATGATACATCCAGGCCATTTTAATCTGTTTTCCTTGGTAGTTCTCAGCAATTTGGCTTGATAATGTTACTGGTTTTCAGTATAGCTAATTTTGAAGAAAAGTGTACCAGGTACAACCAATTAAGTTATTCAATATTTTCACAATTTTGTTAATGTATTGCAAATTGATTCTGTGATTGGAATATTTTGATCATTATTTGTTTATGAAAATTTTTTTCTTCATGACACAGCGTCGTTTACCAATCACCATCACCTTAACACCTGACAATCCAGCCTCGTCCGGGAATTTCCCCAAGCAGTTCCAAGTCAGGCTTACCACAGCTAACAATGGAGCAAGGTTAGTCCTTTATCATTTCTTTTTCCTTATTTCTCCCTCTATTATACATTTTTCATGTTATTCCCTTTTCTTTTCATTACTCATCTCATGGCTGAATAAACGGCATTGTGAAGGCTGCAGATATACATGTGTATATCAATGGTGAATCAACTTTCTACTTCTCATTTTTTCCCTTTTTGTCTATTTATCACTCTAGGTCAAATAAAAACTGGATGAGTGTGACATAATTTGTATTACTGTAGTATGAAATAATCTTTCCATACCATGTTCTAGCTATGAAACTGTTGCCAATTAACAAATAAGTAAATGCCAGTTCTAAATTAAATGCACTTCTATGTGGCCATATAGCAGCAAGGTGTTTAGCTTGTGGTACCATTTGATCTAACAATTAAATAGAGTAATAATTGTTATTATATCCTCTTACCAGTGTGGAAAGCTCTTACGGAACTGCCGATGTGATCATCAGCGGAGATACGACCTCCACTGATATTTGGGACACCTGGTACACCTCACTAACAGACACAAGCAATTCCGGCATTTACAAGTAAGTAAAGTGTATTAAACTGTTAGACATTTCAAAATTTGGGGGTCTAGATGTAGATTTTGATGGCCCAAGTGCCCTTGGCGCCTGATAGCATCGAGCCATAGCTATATACAGTACTTTATAAGATATATTCATATTAGGTATGAATCTGAGTGATCTTTAGTCTGGGCTTCTTGTGTGTTGTAGATAAAGCAAGGCACAGCTAGCATACCATCATAACTAGTCAAGCAAGAGGTCTCATTTGTAGTTCATGTACACTTAAAGAATGATAATAATAATAATAATAATAATAATAATAATAATAATAATAATAATAATAATAATAATAATAATAATAATAATAATAATAATAATAATAATAATAATAATAATAATAATAATAATAATAATAATAATAATAATAATAATAATAATAATAATAATAATAATAATAATAATAATAATAATAATAATAATAATAATAATAATAATAATAATAATAAAAACGGTGCTTATAAAGCACTTTCCACCGAAGTCTCTAAGCGCTATAACAAACATAGATGTTCAATACTTCATTTTATTTTTTCTTTGAATACCAGTGTTCTGCAGAGTCTGCCAGACCATGTGAGGTTAGAGCTGAGTAGCAACCAGCTTGCCCTGGTAACAGACAGTCTCAACAACATAGTAGCTGAGGGTTACAGGAGAAGGTAAGTTCAAAGTTCGGATGTAGTGGACAAATCTGTGTATACAGTCAACATTTGCATAATGTTCCAGTGACGTTTCTAGAGGTGTTATATCAAGCAAATGTATGATGCTAATCTAAGTGTGTTGAAGGGCCTTTCTGAATTTAAGTAGTGCACCCACCCTAGTTTTGTAACAGCTATGATAGTACAATTCACTCACTGATCCTTGTTTTTCTTATTTTGGAAGATGCATATTGTTCTCTCTGTACTTCAAAAAGACAATTATAAAGATAGGTCATAAAGGATTCCTGTAGACACTTATAAAGATAGGTCATTAACTGAAGGATTCCTGTAGACGCTTATAAAGATAGGTCATTAAGGATTCCTGTAAACACTTATAAAGATAGGTCATTAACTGAAGGATTCCTGTAGGCGCTTATAAAGATAGGTCATTAAGGATTCCTGTAGACACTTATAAAGATAGGTCATTAACTGAAGGATTCCTGTAGACGCTTATAAAGATAGGTCATTAACTGAAGGATTCCTGTAGGCGCTTATAAAGATAGGTCATTAAGGATTCCTGTAGACACTTATAAAGATAGGTCATTAACTGAAGGATTCCTGTAGACGCTTATAAAGATAGGTCATTAAGGATTCCTGTAGACACTTATACGATAGGTCATTATGGATTCCTATAAGCAGAAATATTATTTCTGGTATTTGAATTATTTTTGTGTGATAAGTATTTTGTAGGAGGCAATGATTTACAAGAAAGCGAGAGTTTTAAATAACCAGTAGTATAGGGCAAAAGACAATTAGCACCTGTTACACAAAAAATAGCCTTTATATGTCTCCCTATTGCCAACTCATTTGTTTGTTGAGAATTTGAAAACAACTAGCCAGCCCCCCCCCCCCAAGAATATATTCTAAGGGTTGATACTTTTATCATTATCTTGCGCCCCCTGTTCCACCTGCAGACTCCCTAGTGATATCCAGAACCAGATGATGAGCCTGTACTGTACTCTGATGATGCCTACTAGGTCAGACAGCCGTGGTGTCTATGCCTTGGCTGAATCCTTCACAGCCTTCTCCTACACACTGGTGACAGGGACAGAGTGTGAGACCATGGAACCTAGGATCATGGAATGTGAGATGGCTAAGATGGAGGTAGCAAGATGGCTGCCAGAGACCGTGAATGGGCATAGATTCGATGGGAAGTAAGTGTACAGAATATTTTATTATTCTATAGTGCATAACTCAGATTTGATTATGATATAAGATTGATTCCAAAGTGATTTATTACCTTGACTTCAGTATTAAACATGTAGAATTCTCAGTGAATGGTTTACGAACTAATACTGATTGATTGTCAAGTAATGCCATTGTAGTTGAGTTTTTATAGACGTGAATACAAACAATATTTTGAAGTTGTGTTTACTTCATTTCCAAGTGACTTATTTTAGAATTATCTCTGTTCTCTATCATGGTTTTCTCTTCTTACTTTGTCATCTTTCAATCCCTGTTTATCTCCCTTTTCACCATAATCAATAAAGGAACCAAACAAGGAAATAGTGGGACAAAAAATGTACTGTGTAGAAAATACAGAAAAATAAGGATGATACTCATACACTGTACACACACTGTAGTATGACAATAATGTAAATTAAAGTCTGACCATCCTTTTAATTTCTCTTTCTTTTTTTCCAGGGAGAACAACTTCTTTACCTTACCTACTGATCTACTGAATGAAGAACTCCATGGAAAGAGTTCTAATGATCCTAAGTGTGAGGATGTGCACTTTATTGAGTATACTAGTCAACAGTGGTTCTATGGTAATGATGACTTGGAAACTCTTAATAAACAGGTTAGTTCTACATGTACAAATACAAATGGCTTGTTTCAATTTCTCTAGTGTAGTGTTCATACTATCTATTGAAAATATATGTTGGGTCTCCTAATCTTTGAATTCAAGATCAGTTTTGTCTTTGTATAAATTGCTTAAGTGTTTTTGATTGTTAGGTTGAGAGTTGTAACAATTTATTGATTTAATATTGCTGATCATAGATTATTTCTATTTTGGATAATGATATTGTCCGTTTGGAGCTAGAAGGGTGTTATATACAGAGTTATTGCCCTTCTGGCTCCAAACAGATGCATTATGTGCAGTTTGGTATTGATAATCATTGATGTACAGTGTATTAGAATTGGTCAATCATCATTTCATATAGTCCCGTAACCTTCACCTTAAATACCAGTCTTTCAGGCATCTGATTGAAATTGATGAATTTTTGAAAAAGCCAGTGTATTGGGAAAGATGAGATGATCTACTGATAGAGCTCCTAACTTTTCCACTGTTAGGTAGTCTTTAAAGGATATTGTAAAAAGGAAGAAGTTTCTGCTTTATCTTCTAGTAATAGTTGGGTCTATCTGAATTTCAATGTCATTTGCCTTTAGATTCCTGTTAGGGTTTAGCATTGGTATAAAACTTGTACTAACAAAATTCAACATATTCACATCATCTATAAATCTTTTGCTCTCTTCAGGTCATGTCTGTTGGCATCAAGGGGGCAGAGACAAACTTCACCAACCTACTGACACCAGTACGATACCGCATCTACACCGGTGATTCCAGGGTCACACCCCTAGGAGCTACCTGTATCCTCTACAATGGCCCCTCACGTCAGTGGCTTACAAGCTTCTGTAATGTAGTGGTAAGTTTGTGATAGTTTCTATACCATGTTAGTGTTGTAAATGTTTGGGTAGTATAGAAGTTGAAGTCTACAATACATGTAGGTGTAACAAAAAAAGGTTCTTGGATTGGACGTTTATTTTTGTTTTGTTTTCCTCATTTCTTTCTGTCTCTGTCTGTTTGTCATACTGTTCAGTTTAGTCCAACTCATCTCATTTTCTCCCCTCTCTCTCTCCCCCCCCTCTCTCTCTCTCCCTTTCCTTCTCCCCCTGTCATCTCTTGTCTTTCCCTCTATCCAATTATTTGTCCTTTCTTTCTAATTCTAACTACATGTATTTTGTTCACTATTTGTCTCGATCTACATCTGTTTGAAGCCTAATTCATTAAAAAATGCTCTGATTTTTGTATTTGCGAGTCAAAGTGCTAGGTTGTATTATTATTTTGTTATTATATCTCTGAAACATGTCATCAACTTATTCTAACCTTGTTTCTCCCTGCTTTGCCTTGTCCTACAGTCTGATAATCGTGACTTTGTGGAATGTTCTTGCAATCATCTCTCAGAGTATGCTGCTCAGGCTGAAACAGACAATCTGATTGGTTACAATGAGTATGTCTACGCATCATGCTTTATCTGTATTGTAAGTATCAGATTTTAAACTTGTTTATAATATGTTTTAATGCACTATCTCAAAATCATGTCAAGAATTCAGAGTATTACATTCATGTATGAATATGTATGTCAAGGATTCAGAGTATTACATTCATGTATGAATATGTATGTCAAGGATTCAGAGTATTACATTCATGTATGAATATGTATGTCAAGGATTCAGAGTATTACATTCATGTATGAATATGTATGTCAAGGATTCAGAGTATTACATTCATGTATGAATATGTATGTCAAGGATTCAGAGTATTACATTCATGTATGAATATGTATGTCAAGAATTCAGAGTATTACATTCATGTATGAATATGTATGTCAAGGATTCAGAGTATTACATTCATGTATGAATATGTATGTCAAGGATTCAGAGTATTACATTCATGTATGAATATGTATGTCAAGGATTCAGAGTATTACATTCATGTATGAATATGTATGTCAAGAATTCAGAGTATTACATTCATGTATGAATATGTATGTCAAGAATTCAGAGTATTACATTCATGTATGAATATGTATGTCAAGAATTCAGAGTATTACATTCATGTATGAATATGTATGTCAAGAATTCAGAGTATTACATTCATGTATGAATATGTATTATCTTCAAAGCTCTCTGAATTCTTGTGATTTCATTCATTTAGTCAATCATATGACTTTATTTGTTTGATTTTTAAAAAAAGATGAAGAAAAACTATATAAAGATATAAGTCAGTTCATTTCATATGTCATGAGTTATTCCATTGTTTGATATTGTATGTTTATTTCAGACTTATAATGTATAGTTCATTTATTACCTGAAATAAATGCGTGTGATAAAAGAGAGCTGTTTAACTTCTTCTTTTTGTATTGAATGCTCAACATTGATGCTAGACAATTTTAATGCAATCACATTTTCTCTTCAGTAATATACCCTAGATATTTTGTAGTAAAAGAAGCAGTGTTTTACGGTAAGTACAGTGTGGGTTATTTGCCCTCATGTCTCTTAACAAAAGTCATGAATTTTCTGACTGATAAGTGACATCTTTCTTCCATCAGGGTGGGATGTTCTTGGCTCTGGTAGCTCATTACTTCTGTGCAGTCCAGTGTATGTTTGCTGCTAAGCTTCTGCTGCATCTGTGCTTTTCATGTATGGCACTTCAGGTGAGAGTTATCAAATAAAACTAGAATGCAATTATAGCAATAATGTTGAGACATAGAAATTGACTTTCTAGTCTAGATTATTTGTAATAATTAGGGTACAAATTGATGTAATATCTGCTGTCCTATGCTGTAATGCTATGATCCTATGTTCAACACTGACAAATAAGAGAGAAATTATAATTTTTCAAAATTAAAAATTAAAAGGTAGAACAATGTCAGAGGTGTGAGCAAATATTCAAATTTTGTGTACCCTATCAATTTTTATGCCTCCGCTACAGCGTAGCCGGAGACATTATGTTTTCGGGTTGTCCGTCTGTCCGTCCGTACGTCGCGTTATCTCGATTGATGGATTCCTGCCAAACTTGGGTCGTGTATGTATCTTGCAGAGCCAGTGAACTGATTAGATTTTGGGGTCACAAGGTCAAAGGTCACAGGACTCATTATGTATGCAAAAATAGCTCGTGATTGCATTATCTCAAGATCCGATTGATGGATTCCCTCCAAACTTGGGTCGTGTATGTATCTTGCAGAGCCAATTAACTGATTAGATTTTGGGGTCACGAGGTCCAAGTTCAAAGGTTATGGGGTTCATTATGTATGCAAAAAAAGCTTGTGAACGTATTATCAATAGAACCGACGGATTGATTACTATCAAACTCAGGACATGTACATGTATGTATCTTGCAGAGCCAATGAACTGATTAGATTTGAGGGTCATGAGGTCAAAGATCAAAGGGTCATTCATGTATATGAAAAATAGTTTATCACAATATTCTGAAAACCTGTTAATGGATTACAATCAAACTTGAATTTTAAAATTTGCTTCTGTTTTGGTTTGTAAAATTGGTTTATGGCAGAGGCATCATTTTCGAATGCGCGCATTTGAAGGTCCATCTAGTTATTTATTTATTTATTTGTTATTTCCAGGCAAGATGATAACAATATATAGAAAACATCACAGGGTTGACAAAATGATTTAACATTAACAGTATGATATTTAGCACCAGCCAATGCCTGGGGATCACCTAAAAGAATTTAAAAATTCTGTCGAGAGGCTCTCCACATTGGCTGGTGCATACATAAAACAAAATATAAAGATAAGGCAAACATATACATGAATGTGTAACTAAAATTAACCCTCATATTAGGCACATGTGAGGGAGATCAGAAGCAAATACTTTTATGTCTTACAATAATTTAAAAATAATCTATTCAGCCTAAATTTGGTATATTATACATCAATACAGCAAAATGTATGTTACTATATATGGCAATATACATGTAGATCAATTACAGTTAGGATTATTATAAAAAAGGATTTTGCATATTCAAGTGATATTGAAAAAATGTAATATTCCAGGAGAGACCTGTGGGTTTCAATAGTTCAGTTTGCTTTCCCCTTCCAGGTATAGATGCATGATGCTGAATACTTCATTGTAAAAACAATTTTCTATATCCTTTAATTCATTGTTTGATGTGATGGAAAATAAAATGCTGTATAACAAAATCTTCCTGTAATCCACTTCACACCTGAAGACAGTTTTTATTATATACGGGAAGTTATTTGAGAAATGATACAATATTCAATCTCTGTAAATGTCTTATTGTCATGTTGATTCCCTTCTTTTCACTATTTAGATTGTGTTTGTAATCTCTGCATACATCAGTAGTTGGGTTGGTGTCCAGGGATGTTCAGCTCTAGGTGTGGTCATGCACTTCTTCTTCCTCTCACAGTTTACATGGATGCTGATACAGGTAGGACAATGCCCTGCCTCAATGCCCTGCCTGGCCCATCAAACTTGTATTTCATTCTGACTTCACAACAACTTTTTTGTTGCTCAAGAGCAAAGTATGGTATTGTTTCAAGTGTTATCAACTCTTAGAAATGAAGAATCATCTTTAGTGGATGGGTGATGGGGGTGCTGAAATCACAAGTGTGATTTTGATATTTGCTGTGAATAGTATTACTTCTGATTTTTTTTTCTCCAGATTTTCTATGAGATTATGAATATATAGTGAGTTTAATTTGCAAGGGTTCTAATTAAATGCAATATTTCTTTGAGACACTGTAACAATCTTTTGCTAAGTAAATCATTTCATTGTCTTGAATTTGAATATTGTATAGAAAGCATGATGTACATTTGATGCAAATACAAGTGTAGTACTCTTAAAAATTTCACTTAGATAAGTAAATTATCAAGGATAAATGGAATGTTCTATTGTACCATGCCCATCTGATGAAATATTAATTCTCCATTTTCTTTGAAACAGTCTGTGAACTTCTGGAAAGTATTTATTTTGAATGATGAGCACACCGACCGGTTCTATGTACTCTTCTTTGTACTGGGATGGGGTAAGTTATTGTTTTTTGTCTTCCTTAACTATACAACTTTGCAATTCATATTAATGTTTATGTCTAATATTGAACTTTGGCCTCTGTGATTAATAATTACACAATGTTTGCCCTTTTTTCTGTATTTCAGATACCCTTAAGAGAGAAGAAAATGACCTTGAAAACTTAATTTGTGAAATTTCTTTTTCACAAAAACAATACATGCTTAAGAAGTGTTCATTTATATTGATTTGGATGTCTTAAAATCTCATTGTTGCTTACATTTAAACATACATGTCATACATGTAATATAGACAGTGATGGATGTTGCACCATACTTCGTCTTTAAAAAGCAATGGTTCCAGATAATGGGCTTACATGAACTAGCATCATTGTGATTTGAGGTCATATGTATGTTTGTTTAGCATGACATAATTTTTAAAGATATTTTCAATCTGGGATTAGTGTACATTTATTTTTCTTCTTATGTTTTTAAATTTATTTTATTGTATAACTACTTCCTCACATATGTACCTTGTCATTTTGATTTGTTTTGCCTTTTTACATCATTTCCAATTCAATTTTCTACCACATCATTCAACCATTCTTGTCTGGTTTTCTCTCTCCCATGCAGCACTCCCAGTGCTAGTGATTGTGGTGTACGTGGTGGTGGCCTATGCAGGCCTTGGATGGGATTTCTTCCAAGACGAGACATCAGGGATGCTACAAGCAATCTATGGGGATGTCCATGGCAATGGAGACATGTAAGTAGAAGTGGAATGGGATAGCTTTTCGACTTGCCCTGCATGATGGGTACATGTACCTGATCAGCTTAGCTTTCAACTTTTATTGGACACAATAGACCGTAGAGCAAAATTGTGTTTCCCAAATTCCCTTTCATGAGAACTATTTTAATCTTTCCCAGTTCTTGATTGTGTGATGCATTTATTACCCCCCCCCCCTTTCCCAATCATTTAGCATTTATGTCTTTGACATTGTGTTGTTATTATGAGGGCATATTGAAAGGCAGAGGAAGTAATTTTCAGCATGTAAATCAAAAGGACTTGGCACAACCCCTTCTTTGTAAGCACATTATGGATCTACTTAAGCTTGATCCTACTAAAGATTAGTCCTACCAGAGTATATTATTACCAGTATGTAGATTCTTGGGCTTGATGTTCTTATTTTGTTTACATTATACATGTAGATGTGAATCGTATCTATAACTGTAGAAAGTACATTGCATTTCATTATATACTCCGTATCCTCTTTCAGATGTTTCATGCCCAACGGCTATGCAGCACTGGCTACAGCAATGGCACCTGCAGCCTTGTCTATGATTGGTGTCTTTGTAGTCGTCATACAGGCTTATCAGGTCAAACCCCAGTGGAAGAGGTACGATGATGTCTACATGGGCAGCTATAACACTACAGGTAGGGGTTAACATGAGCTTAGTGGTGGTGGTGGTGGTGGTGGTGGTAGTGGTGATGGTGGTAGTGGTCATGATGGTTGTGGCGATGATGGTGATGATGATAATGGTGATACGTTGGGGGATTATGGTGATGATGATGATAATGGCGATATGCTGGGGGATTATGGTGATGATGATGATGATGATAATGGTGATATGCTGGGGGATTATGATGATGATGATGATGGTATTTTCACGAATGATATTCTATAGCAGTAGCGTTTACACCTTACATACAGTCAGACCCTTTTAAAGTAAGGAACTGGCAGCTTTAAATTTGTGAAAATATTTAGTGAAAATGTTCAAAGAGAAGAATCCAATACTACTTTATCCAAGTTTATGTTCCTTTCCAGTAAAGATAGCACATGGGGGAGAATCCCTGTCATTATCCTTTGTACTGATGTAATTGTTTCCTAACTTTTTATGTGCAGAGTACAAGTTGATGTTGGTGTTCTGGTTGATCATAGCATTCACCTGGCTATGGGGAGGTCTCCATATGGCATACAGTCAACTATGGCAACTTGTTCTCTTCTGTGTCTTCAATATATTTCAGGTATGTGGGAATCACTACACCAAAAGATGGAACAGGTATTACTCAACTGTAAACAGAAAGCATGCATTCACTTGCAGATCATTGTGTACCAAGTGGAAGGGCATAAACATAAATTTCGTGAATTTTAAACTATTCGATTTTGATAACTGAGGTAGTAATATCAGCATTCAAAATCTGAATAATGTACTGATGGAAATGTGTATATGTAGTATAAAGTAAAAAAAAAAAACCTTTGGAGTGTGTTTTGCGAAACTTGTACATCTGTTTCCAGCCCATCTATTAATGCCCTTCTGCACACAAAGAGATAACAAGTCAAAAGACCTTCGGCTTGGCCCTGTTTAAGGTACTTGCCTTGCCGAAGGGCAGATGAGAACCAACTTGCTTGGAACAAGACCTCTTCTCTATCCCTTGAGTAATTGTACATTCTTATTAGCATAGCATTAGCTTTGCATGGTTTGTAGTTATCTAAATACTTCTCTCTGGTCTCCTCTTTCCTCAGGGTCTATACGCCTTCTTCTTCTACACGGTCCTGCGCAACCAGCTCTGCCGACATCCTTCCAAGGGCAACTACACATTGAACGCTTACGACAACACCGGGCTGATCCTGGACAATAGCCACACCTACTCCACCCAGAACCTAGTGTCACTACCGAACGAGAAGGGATCCATGTCAAGGAGTGGCACCCTGACCAAGCTGGAGGCTCAGCAGATGATTGATAGGGCTATGAGTCAGATGAGCCAGCATGGAGAGGTAGGCTAACAATCGCACAATTTTCAAGCTTTTCTATATTCTTTCAATTTAACAGTTTGAATTTATTTCACAAATCTTCAAGAAAAAAACGGTATTTGATAAGATAGTGGGTTGTGATGTGAAAGAAAATTGCTTGGAATCAGTTTGGTTCACTTTTATCAGTTCTATTGAAAAAAGGAAAACAAAAATGAACATCTTTTTCTTATATTGAATGAAAACTTGTTGTTACATGGTCAAATACTGCTACCTACACATGTAGAAGATAGATGGTGGGATAAACAAAGATGTGAGTATTTTTGGTTGCTGTAATAAAACCACTAAAATATGTGGAATATATGATATCAGCATGACCTGTCTGAATGTCCAAGGGCAGTGACTACAGTACATGAATGTTGCATATAATGTGTACATAACTCTGTTGGAGAAAGCTTGTTATCTGTTTAGTGCCACAAGGGTGCCAGTGCATGTACTTTAACACAGAGCTACCAGATGACATTACGATGTTTATCGACTCTAGTATTTATTCACATTTTGGATCATCGTTTTATCACAGCTTGAATGGGATCGCCAATCTGTACGCAGCAGTCACCACAGCATCCTCAATACCAAGACTCCATCCATCCAAGGTAGCAACCTCTATGCTCCTACCCCCTTCCAAGATGCCCTCCCGACCGCTGCTCCACCCCTCCCCCAGCTCCGCCTCCATCCCTCTCCGCCCGTCCCTCCCCCGCCCCCAGCTCCAGTCATCATGGAGCAGGATGACGACACAGAGTCGCAGGACTTTGATGATCTCATCTTTGCGCTGAAGACGGGCGGGGCCTATCAGCTCGCCGATTCACAGCAGGAGAGACCCCGATCGAGCTTCCAGCGCACCGCCAAATCAGCCGTGGAAGGAGCAAGATGAAATCTCGCCGGTATTGAGAGTATCACCCGACAGTGAAGATCATTATCAGATGAGAAGGATTAACATTGCTGATACCCATTTATGATCTTTCCCTTTAATTAAAATGACTATATTCCCTATAGTACAACATTCAGGTGACTCATAATCAATTGTACCTAGGAACAGACTTTATATTGTATTAATTTGCAATGGAAAAGCTGCCTAGTGACAGACATTACAAAACTTATAATCAGTTTTTTTTTAATATATAAAAAATATTTTAAGATGAATTTATGATTGAATAATTTATAATAGTTTGTTTATTCCATGGAAGATCAATCATGAAAAGTAATTTTTTGAAAGATATGTAAAGAAAACAGTAAGCAAATAGTATATTTGATAATAGGTTTTCTTCCATTTATATAGAGCTTGACAGCAATTTTCATACTCTACTGGGTTGAATATTATATAAAATGGTACTTTTGCTACATATAGTTTTGAGATTTATTTAAAACTTTACAATAGATTTGTAAACTTATCATGATCATGTATTGAACTACTACTCAGTACTAATATAATGAGCCTGAACAGTGTAGCCTTTAAGCCAGTGCTATTGAACTCAAAATGTATTCAAGATGTACTTCACTTTCTCCAGGGAAAAGATTGTATTTAATTGTGTTGATTATTTTCTTGCCTCAGAATCAATGTGATGTAAGATGTTCAGCGTGGTGCAGATGTTAACTGTAGTTGTAATGCTACTACCATGTTTTTGCTCTAGTGATAGTTTGATTTTGAAATTTGAATAATTCACAAATTGATTGAGCATGTGAACTGAAATGTGTGATTTTTAGAATTACGTTATCGTAGCTGTTTGTGTAAAAGTTAATTTTATTAATGTATGCATAACTACCAATAGGAAGACGAAGTACATGTATCAATTTAGAAAACTGTCGAAATATTTGCAAAGGTGAAACAAATTTTTAAATCTTTATTTTTATTGCAGTTGTTTTGCAAATCATGCAGATATATTATTCATGATAATATCTAATATGCTTCACCTTACCGGTACTTCAAGCAATTCCATTTGATAATTGTCACACAATGACTTTGGATACAAGTAGTTTCAACGGGTCTCAAATTTGTGAGGTCAGATTTTCATGATTTTTGTGTGTGAATTAGGAATGGCTGAATATTTATATTGTAATGGTTATGTACTTTCCATAGAATGTCTTTCAATTTTCTACCGAAAAGTATTTTACATACTATTCTCTATAGTTTAGAAACAACTAACATAGGTAGGAATTGATTTATGCTGTATCAAAGGTGACCAAAATACTTCATACTAAATGACACAAGATTCATGATTTCTTAGAAGGAAGTTTGCAAGAACAGTTGAAAAAAAAATCACAGAACACCATATTAATTGAGTGTCTGCAACAAAGAAATGGGTCTTTAGTGACTAAATGTTGAGATTAAGATCCAAGAGTGTGCTAGGTGAATCATTAGCTCACAGCAAGGTACAAAAACCATACAAATCTGGATAATTAATTGTATACAATCCTACTTTATTTCAGAACACAAAACATAGCAATTATAAAATTGAAGGCATTTGTCAGTTGTTCAATGCCAACATCCGTCCATACTGGCAATAATAAATTTGCATTTCAGCACCTTGATAAATCGTTGAGACACAGTATAAAAATGTATGTGAAATTAAATGACTTGAACTTTCAATAATGTAAAAACAAGAAAATTTAAATTCTTATAAATGCCCAATATATCATGAATACAATGATTCCATTCACTTTGGTAAATTATGCACCCAGACTTAAAGAACTGTTCATATTTTGTCTGTTCAGAGCCAGAAGGGCATTAACCCATCAAACAGAGATAACACCCTTATGGCTCTCAACAGGCTAATTACAGACATGTAAATTCACAGCAATTATAATACATTATGTCAATTTCTGAGGTATATATTAAATAATTAGTACTGGTTTTCACCTTGATATAACATGTATTTATGTTATCTGAATCATACACCTTGACTTTTCTACTAAAATATATATTCTATTATAGCCTATTACTACATGTATTTTCTTTTATATAAAAGATGCTTTCAAATTTGTAATCGTGTGTGTTCAAAGTAGTGTATTGCTTTTCAGCTAAGTCTCTAGTTCTTTACAATTATGTATAATCTTCAAATCAAAGTGCCGTCTTGTAAATTTTGCTGCTTGTGTGATTTTATATATTGGAAAAATTTGTGAGATTTAAATCAAATTAAATCAAGTGAATACAAACTGACGCAAAGATTTCTGTTGCCTTATTATGATAGATCTGTACCACATGGGTAATGTCGGATAAATATAAGTGAAACATCATAGCGTATTAAGAGAGACAGTTGTAACACATGCATCTACACGTACGTGAGAGGGGTCGTAGGTTAGATAATGGGACAGGACCTCCAAATAGTTCCCTTCCACATACAACCTCTATAGGAGGGAAATGTTTTTGAGCTTAATGAAATGCACCATCTGGTGACGTAACAATCTCTCTCAAGTAGCTATGCCCAGGATAATGATAAAAGGAGAGAGAGAGAGAGAGAGAGATGACAATAAACTGTACATATACGGGGAAAGAAGACACAAAGGCATAATCATAATAGATAGAGAGTGAGAGAGAGAGAGAAGGGATAGAAATAGAATGCAATAACCTGCTGAAGCCACACATAATTCTGATTATACATGTATGAAAATCAAAGAGCCATGAACTATTAATAATGACAATATATATATAATAATAATAATATATATATCCATTCATAGAGCACTACGGTATACAAAGTGATATTATTACCCTGGCTTTAGCTGAGCTACCATGATACAGTGCTTAAAGATTCAAGGAATTTATTCCCACCAGATACCCATATACAGTGTACTTTATCCGGGTGGAGAGTGACAAATGTAGATTAATGTCTTGCCTAATAAAGGCATTAGTGCCAAACAGGGATTTCAATCCCTTACCACATGGTAGATAACTTGGACTTGTAAAACCGCATGTGTGTTTATGTGTATTACTGACACCTCTATCCGGCGGATAAACATTTCTTTCTTTACGCTTTATACTCAATTGCCAACAAATACGCCATCAAGGTGTATTGTTGCAGGGTGTAGTAACATAACTTAACAAGGAAGAGTCACAAAGACGAAAACCTGCAGAAAATATGGATGGCGAAGATTAAACTTACAAGGGAGGACCGAGTTTAGAGGACCATATATGTAGCAACTGTTTTAGAGAAGATGCCTTAAAAACTCTTTGTTTGCAGGTTGGTTAAAGAAGACTGAAGCCAACTGCCATCCCTATGATAAAACTAGGACTTTTGCCCAGCAGAGCAGAGGAAAAGCCACAAAAATCAGCTGCATCGAAGTAAGAGACAAAAAGAGTCCTGAAATGTGACGCATAGAAATATGACATGTCAATTAAGCTATTTGTTTTATATTAAGTAGTAAACCTTCAAGATCCATTTCTGAAAATCACATAATAAATAGTTGATTGGCTCCCTGCTACAGCAGTGTTCCTGTAAGACTAAATTCCTTGAATGCTTCAGCACCTCCTTAGGGTAGCTGGGCAAGCGCCAATATTGTCACCTGAAGCTCTTTAAAAGTACATAGAGACATTGTTTATGTGATATAAACTTTACATGAACAGAATATTATCATTAATTATATCATACATGCAGTGACATGTGTGAAAAAGGCAGTTGGCTCTTTCAGAACAAAGAGTTGCATAGTAAGCTATTGATCTACAAGAAACATAGATTGAAGTAAGTATTAAACAAATCAAAACGTTATCTACTGGTACAACGTGGTCATCACTTATTCATTGCTACAAATATTGCACAAAGTAGCAAAATAATGGTTACTGTAAACTCTGTTATTTTTCACGCTGAGCGACCCCAAAACATATTCACGGGTTCTTAAGTTTGCACTGCACACTTCACTCCATTGTTTTCATTCCTATGGGTGCACAAAAAGTGCATGATTTCATTTGATATTTCAATGCATGACAATCGTTTTTCCCCTCCCTTAAGCTCTAAAATGGTCACATTCAAATATAATTGTTGTTATGTAGCAATGTTTCAAGGCAATAATGTACAAAACATGCAGTATCATGAAGTTTTGTCAGTAAAATACAGTAGCCCGATTGCTTTGAGATATGGATAATGATGGAGCGGCTACAGTACCCTGCTGGCCTGGTACACGATACCATCTGGGGTGCATTACTAGTACAGTGTACATGTAGCTGCAGAAAATATAAGCGGCGGGTCATCTTCTTTACACAAGAACAAAATACGAGAAGCATCAGAATCTCTCAACACTTCATCAGATATTCCAATCATACTTAGACATCCATCAATGAAACATCATTAATAGCAAAGGCAGTTTAGATTTCGAGCAAACCTTGTCAGAATTTACACAAGCGACTGGACGAAAATTTCAAGAAATAGACATGTATAGCGATAGACAGCATTGCACTCGCACGCACTACTCACACGCACTACTGCGCCAGGCTCGCGATCCGAGCTCAAGAAATGCATTGGATAAAACAGGTTTTACCAATCACGCAATTCAGCCAGTTCAAAACACGCATAAGAAATCATGCTTATATCTTCATGAGTTCTAAAATTTGCGCTTGCCGATCTTAGTGTGAAATCCGCGAAAATTAATTAAGGCCAAATCAGCAATCCAATCTGGCTTCACAGATTGACCTTTCACTTGCAAATAATAACTAATTTTAACACACTATCCCTCCCTACCTTCCTCTCTCCGTCTCTTTCTCTCTATCTAGGACTTCCATTTAAGAAACATAATAACTTTTTACATAATATTTTCACTTCTTACAGTACTTTAGGTAGTTACCTAGTTGGACAAAAAAGCTAGGTAGGTGCGGAGATCTCTCGAAAAGATCCCTCATTCCAAACTGATAACTGATTCTTGACTTGATGTTCCATTGGTGCTCTGGCTGTCATACACTTTCTGTTTCAAACGCTTGCTTCCAAACTGATAACTGATTCTTGACTTGATGTTCCATTGGTGCTCTGGCTGTCATACACTTTCCGTTTCAAACGCTTGCTTCCAAACTGATAACTGATTCTTGACTTGATGTTCCATTGGTGCTCTGGCTGTCATATACTTTCCGTTTCAAACGCTTGCTTCCAAACTGATAACTGATTCTTGACTTGATGTTCCATTGGTGCTCTGGCTGTCATACACTTTCCGTTTCAAACGCTTGCTTCCAAACTGATAACTAATTTTTGACTTGATGATCCATTGGTGCTCTGGCTGTCATACACTTTCTGTTTCAAACGCTTGCTTCCAAACTGATAACTGATTCTTGACTTGATGTTCCATTGGTGCTCTGGCTGTCATACACTTTCTGTTTCAAACGCTTGCTTCCAAACTGATAACTGATTCTTGACTTGATGTTCCATTGGTGCTCTGGCTGTCATACACTTTCCGTTTCAAACGCTTGCTTCCAAACTGATAACTGATTCTTGACTTGATGTTCCATTGGTGCTCTGGCTGTCATACACTTTCCGTTTCAAACGCTTGCTTCCAACAGCTGTGGAAAGGAGCAAAAAAAAAACACACCCCAAAATACATTTAGAATCAATCATTTCAATGCTCAAACTATTAATTTTTTTTTCTTCAACAAAGGAAATTAATTGTATGCATGATACAGTACGAAAATAAAAGAATGAATTAAAAAACTAAATTATTTATTGGTGCATGCATGTTGTTTAAAGTGCGATTAAACAATAGGTATATAGTACCCCTGAACACAAAATTTATCAAAATAATTTTGGAAATTTGACTAAACATACAAATTTATACAAGTCACTGTTAGATCCTAAGCCAATTATTGGTTAAACGCGATAATATGTGATTCATTTACTGAGACTATCACACATTTTATTCATGAAAAAGCATAGTTTCTAGTACTATTCAACGATTTTTAAGTACGCAATGGGCAGCAGTGCACGTAGAGGTTGATACAATCAACAATCAACAATCTTGAAGTGAATTCTTTTATATAAAATAACAAGGATGTAGGAGGTTCCTTGTATAAAAAATGATGCATGCTTTAATTCATCAATTAAACAATCTATTTGCTCTTGTTGAGTCTGTTTACGCACCTATCCTACTCAGCCTGACAGCTTTGTACAAAAAATGCATACAGCCTCGAGTGCGAATAGATCGTATCATGAACTCATTCGCATGCAGATCATTTGTAAAATATCAAGTCTTTCAAATGGCTTTGTAAACCAGACTACATAGAGCTTCCCACAAAGAATATCCACATTTATATTACCAACAACTGAAGGCATTAAATTGTGAAATGTCAATAACACCATTAGAGGAAATACTGGTAAACTTATCATATATCATATCATATATAAAGTTATGAACTTCTACATGGCAAACTTCAGACTCTATTCCTATGTAAGGACTAGAATCACAATTGAAATTGGTAATACAGACCTTCTACATGGCAAACTTCAGCCTCTATCCCATGACGGAGAAAGAAGTCAATCCAGAGAATCTGTTTCTGTGAAAGCCGATCACCAGGTCCTTTCACTTCGACCAACTAACATGTTAAAAAGTTATAAAAAATTATTTTAAAAATCATAATATTAAAATACATTTTTTTCTATTTTTCATTTTAAATAATACTACAGGCAATATAATTTGGGTAGCTAATGGACAGAATATCCATAAAAAACGTTAGGTTAAGCAAATTTGCAAAAACCTAGCTACACAACTTGTGTTAGTGTTCTCATATTTTGATGCTAAATGACATGAACTGTAACAGAGGAAGAAATACAATTTGATTCTTGGTGCTCATTTAGCCATGAGGCATGATACCTGTCTGATTTGTAGCTACATGTACAAATTTCAAATGAATAGTAATAGTTTGTAATTAATTTAGGGTTCTTGATATTACCGGTATGTATTATTCTCTATCAACAGTTTATTAGATTTACCACTCAAAGGCTCTGACTTTGCATAAGACTTGTATGCATGTGGTGCCAGTAAATGATGTGCTTAAAAAATTTGTCCACATTTTTCAAATGACCTTCAAATTAAATGGTCTCTTTAATAACTTATCCAGGCTGCAAAAAACTCTTTTCAAACATCATGCACTAAATGGCTTAATATCAAAGTGGTGAAAATCCTACGCCAATATTTATCTAAAGCTGAAACAATATTTTTTTTCTTCAATTTTATGACCCTTCACATTTGCTATAATGCTGTCAGAACACAATGATGCAATAACCACTAGTTAATCTAAATAAATGAACTTAAGCTTTTTCAGACTTCATCTTCCATGGGTCAATCTCCCAACAGCTTACACAAAGATGAGTATATGGGCCTACACTAAGGTTGAATGTCTTATTTTCAGGGTTCCACATAGTGAGGTAAGGACAAACCACTCTACAGTGACAATAACTGGTGAACATTTTTGTATTGTATTAATGTATTGGTTTATTGAGATAAAAATCATCGAACATGCAGCTGATAGCTGAAATTGTTCAATTTACAGAGTAAAAAGTACATGGCAGTAAATTACATTGATAGCACATTAAAATATACTAGCAGGACCCGTGGAGAATCCACGGGATTCTAGGGAGGGTGGGGGTTGAAAATAGATATGTGCTATCGATCATTATTATTAATATTATTATTTTTTTTTATTTTTCTTCTTCTTTTCATTAATATTGTACTCGTTAGAATATCAACCTTTTGTTTGCTGTCCCATGTATCATTTTGAATTGGTTTTTTTATAAATATGTATCATGTAATAAAACTTGAAAATTGGAAGAAAACAGTGAAATCAATAATTTGTAATTAAAATTTATGCATATATTTTAGACTAATACTTTCTTTTTCTTTCGTTAATTACGATTATTGTCGTCACTTAAATTCGTTCCTACTTTTTCACTATCCCTTTCCGGATCCTCACTCTCGTTATCTATACGAATATTGTTCTCATGCATGCACTGAAAATAATATACAAATATACAAATATACAATGACACTCGAAGATCGAAGGAACATCAAATCGTATTATATTCTCCCGAGGGCCATCGCGGCCCGAGGGAGAACAGTACTATTGATGTTCCTGAGTGCGAATAGTTTTAGCTTGTTCCGAGAATGAGTCATTGTATATTTGTTTTATATCCCTTCCACCCAGGCGCGGATCCAGGATTCCTTAGGGGCCAAATTTGAAGTTATGCGAGCCAAATATTGGTACGTAATGTGGCGTAATGAGCAAAAACGTTTTTTTTTGGAGGCGGGGCAGACAAAAATCCGCATCACCCCACTCTTACATGCAAGCCCCGCTCAACGTTTTCAAAGTGATTCGGGTGTCAGGGCGGAGCCCCAGAAGCTCAGGGTTTTAGGCATTAAATTACCGTCAGATAAGCATCCAGGGTCCGCCTTAGGGCCATTGAGTGGGTCCAGGGGCAGAGCCACCGGAAGTTCAGGGTTTTTAGGCATTTAATTACGGTCAGATGAGTATACTTTGATACCTTATTTGTGACACTGGCAGGTCACTCATTGGCGTGGGGTCCAGGCGGAGCCCCATAAGCTCAGGGTTTTAGGCATTTAATCACGGTCAGATGAGCATATTTTGATACCTCATTTTTTGTGACACTGGCAGGTCACTATTCTTTCTTTCTTTTCTCTTTCTTTCTATTTCTCTTTAATATACTTTTTCACAAAAAGTGGGGGGGGGGGGGAGCTCGAGCCCCCCGAGCCCTGCCGTTCCGCGGACCCTGACATGTAGGCCTCTAAATAAGTATATTTCTTGCCTGACTGTAAATTTGGGAATTTGTCATTTTCCAACAAACGCATACAAAAGTATAATGTCATTTCAGCAACATTTGTAAATCACCGGTATCGAATTAGAAATAAACCACGTTTGAATTTTATTTGGGGCAGGCCCCCAAGCACCCAAGCCCCGTCAGTACGCAAGCGCCCCCGATCTACACCTTGTTGGCGGGTAAAATCGCAACTGATCTCCCTACCTTTCTTCTTTCTCTTTTTCTTCTTTCCCTTCCCTTCTTTCTCTCTCTTTAAGGTGTGCTGGGGGAAGGGAGGCAAGGGCCGATTCACACGTTTTTGGCGGGATTAATCGCAACTGATCTCCCCTTCTTTTCACCCTTTTCTTTTCTTCTTACTCTTTTTTGTTCCATTTTAGCTCTCTTTTGTTGGCGGGGCGGGGGAGAGGCAAGGTTTTTTTGGCCCTCGATTCACAACATGTTGGCGAGAAAATTGCAACTGATATATCCCCCTTCTTTTCCTTTCTTCCTATTTTTTTCTTTCTCTTTATCTCCTCTTTTCCTTTTTTCTTTCCCTTTCCTCCCAAGTTTTTCTCTCTTATTTTGTTGATGAGGGAAGCCCTGGAGGCAAGGCCCTTTCGCCCCCATCTCCTACTTTTTTACACCTTTTCCTTTCTTCTTCCTCTTCTTTCTTTCCCTTTCTCTCCTCTTTCCCTCTCTCTCTTTTTTTTTTGCTGGGAGGGGGACCAAGGCCCACTGCCCCCTGGATCCGCGCCTGCTTCCACCTGTAGGCCTATCATTCCTTGCACACTTCTGTAATAGCATGTACGTACCGTACTCACATTCACATCACATTCAAAAAAGAAATAAAAGAAAACAACAATTGCACGGCTCAAACATGAAACATTGAATGATCTAAATACACGCTATAATACATGTACTACAGTGCTGCAGTTACCGCATAGGTTAAAATGCATTGTGTGAGCGCCGTGACTGGCCTGACACCGCGGGAGTTGCCCGTGCGGAGGCATGTGATATTACCTAAGCTCGCTGAATTTTTTTTCTCTTCAGTTATATGGTCTCGACAATTACAATCTATTTGCGTTATTATTGTTGTGATTTCAATGTAGTTTTCATGAAAAGACCAATAAAGCAGAAGCTTGGACTATGATTATGTTGGCATGGTCCACAGAATTTGTACAAATATATTCAAAGTAAAGATTTTACGCGAAAAATCGGACTGTTTGTGCCAATATATTGTAACCGTCGCACGAATTAACTCGACTGTGTGTGTACGTGTGTGAGCGTAGAACCACGTATTACGTTGACGTCAGTTTGGCTGCTGCGTATATATAGCAAGATGCCTCACACGGATAGGCCCAACCCATCGCATCATGCATGTGCTACGCTACATGACGTGAGTGGAGTGTCTCTTGATAAAGTATCTCTTTGATTAGACTGCATATAGCAAGATGCCTAACACGGGATAGGCCCTACCCTTTGCGACGTGCATATTTGCTACAACACATCATAAGCTGGACTGTCTCTTGATAGTGTGATCTCTTTGATTAGACGTGCAGAGGGCGGGTGCACGCCTCGCCGACTCACTCTCGCGGGTTCGTCGCCTCATTGCACGGACGACGCCGGCCGTGCTCTCGTCCGCCCGTCCTCCCGGGACCCCGAAACCACCTTTAACGACATGGACGGCGACCACGGGTCGACGTGGCACGCGGCATGCGCGAGCGGTCCGCTTGAATTGTGTCGCCGTTCCTCGCTGACGGCCGAGGCGGGCAGGGTCGAGGAAAGACGGGTTTGATGTCAAAAAATTCACATTGGCAGACCGTTACGTACCCCCCGCGGCGATTTTGCGTATTAATATATAGATTGAAAACTAAACAAATATTGTATATATCTGAATATGATTTACAAGTTTCATTGATAATATAAAATTGTCATTTGTTTCAAAGAAAATAGAAATTTGATAATTAAAAATGTACAGGTTTACAACAATGATGGAGTAGGTAGCCCATGAAGACTGATAGAGATTTCAAAGTGGTTCTCAATTAAATAATTTGGACCTACATGTATTTGCATCTGTTTGTATTTGTTTGTATTTGTTTGTCACATTTAAGGATGGCCATGTCAACACTTGCCTTGAATTTTTTAGTCTCTGGGTTCCACATAGTAAGATCAGGACGACCAGCTCTGCAGTGACGATGATTGGTGAGTAAACGCTCAGCTATGGCACTCAGCAACCTGCCTCCTATGCAACTAAGCAAACCCTGAGTATGAAAAGACACACCAGTGTGAATGTACTGCTAAACCCTGAACTACCAGAAGTATGAAAAGACACACCAGTGCGAATGTACTGCTAAACCCTGAACTACCAGAAGTATGAAAAGACACACCAGTGTGAATGTATTGCTAAACCCTGAGCTACCAGAAGTATGAAAAGACACACCAGTGTGAATGTACTGCTAAACCCTGAACTACCCGAAGTATGATAAGACACACCAGTGTGAATGTACTGCTAAACCCCGAAGTATGAAAAGACACCATTGGCGGATCCAGGGGCACGTGCCCCCCGCCAAAAAAAAAAAAAAAAAATTAGTGCTCACTCCCCTCCCTACTGAGCGAATTTTCGACCGGCGCGATTTTCCAATTTTCTAATTTTCAGGTGCGCCAAAAAAAAAGTGCTCTCTACCCCCCACTGAGCGAATTTTTGGCCGGCGCGATTTTCAAATTTGTGCCCCCTTGTGTCCCCCCGTCTAAAAAATCCTGGATCCGCGCCTGGACACACCAGTGTCAATGTACTGCTAAACCCTGAACTACCTGAAGTATGAAAAGACACATCAGTGTGAATGTACTGCTAAACCCTGAGCTACCTGAAGTATGAAAAGACACACCAGTGTGAATGTATTGCTAAACCCTGAACTACCTGAAGTATGAAAAGACACACCAGTGTGAATGTACTGCTAAACCCTGAGCTACCTGAAGTATGAAAAGACACACCAGTGCGAATGTACTGCTAAACCCTGAACTACCTGAAGTATGAAAAGACACACCAGTGTGAATGTACTGCTAAACCCTGAGCTACCAGAAGTATGAAAAGACACACCAGTGTGAATGTACTGCTAAACCCTGAACTACCTGAAGTATGAAAAGACACACCAGTGTGAATGTACTGCTAAACCCTGAACTACCTGAAGTATGAAAAG
Source organism: Mesocentrotus franciscanus (assembly GCA_037976565.1). Classification (NCBI taxonomy): domain Eukaryota; kingdom Metazoa; phylum Echinodermata; class Echinoidea; order Camarodonta; family Strongylocentrotidae; genus Mesocentrotus; species Mesocentrotus franciscanus. The sequence continues at coordinate 706,854 of CP137675.1, read as the reverse complement.
ACACACCAGTGTGAATGTACTGCTAAACCCTGAACTACCTGAAGTATGAAAAGACACACCAGTGCGAATGTACTGCTAAACCCTGAACTACCAGAAGTATGAAAAGATACACCAGTGTAAATGCACTGCTAAACCCTGAACTACCTGAAGTATGAAAAGACACACCAGTGTGAATGTACTGCTAAACCCTGAACTACCTGAAATATGAAAAGACACACCAGTGTGAATGTACTGCTAAACCCTGAACTACCTGAAGTATGAAAAGATACACCAGTGTAAATGCACTGCTAAACCCTGAACTACCTGAAGTATGAAAAGACACACCAGTGTGAATGTACTGCTAAACCCTGAACTACCTGGAATATGAAAAGACACACCAGTGTGAATGTACTGCTAAACCCTGAACTACCTGAAATATGAAAAGACACACCAGTGCGAATGTACTGCTAAACCCTGAACTACCTGAAATATGAAAAGACACACCAGTGTGAATGTACTGCTAAACCATGAAGTATGAAAACGCCTTTTGAAATGCTAAAATATGTTGATTTTTGTTAAACGTTACTACACCACCTGAAGTATTTATGCCCAACTATTCTTTGTGTATACTTTTCCTTCACACAGACCACCTGTTTCTTTTTTGTTGTGTACTTAACTATGTTTTGTACCTATCTACATACTTAATTTATTCCTGGAGACCAGCCCTTGATAGGTCAATGGCCTCTGCTGGCTCCACCACAGCCTCAAGTATTAATTCTAGGTGCTCTCAATTCTTTAAATATTGATGTGCTAATTTCTTGTTCTGTTGTGTTAATCATATATTGTATGTAAATTGTTATATGTTTTTTATGAGAAGTGGAAAGAAATGAAATGAAATGGACATCAGTGTGAATGTATTGTTGTTTTATTATAAATGGAAAGAAAGAAGCAAGAGGGGAAATTGGAGTGGAAATTTGAGAAGGCATAAAAATATTGTTTTTAATCTTGATCTTCTATCACACAAAGGATCTTGAATATAATAGATGGGGCATCTACTGCACATATTCTGAATACCTGACTAGTTCTCATCTCATCGTATACATCTACCGGTATATACTAAAATGGCAGCCCCATATACCATCTGTGAAATGGTGTTTGCTTCACAACCAATTTATCTACTACCCAATTAGTCTAATCCCATATGGTCTCATAATAAGTTTGTCTACTTATCATTTGGTCTAATGACCATTTAGGTTAATAGTCATTTGGTCTAATCTCCAATAAGTCTAGTACCCATTTGGCGTATCACTCATTTGGTCAGTCAGTTTAATTCCCAGTTTGTCTAATGCCCATTTTAACTACTATCCATATGGTCTAATAACCATTTAATCATAAATAATTATACTCATCAAATGATTATTAGACCTTGTTGATGGTAGACAGAATAGGCATTAGACAAACTGGCAATTATACCAAATTAGTGACAGACCAAATGGGTAGTAGACTTATTGGAGATTAGACCAAATTACCATTAGCCTAAATGGTCATTATACCAAATGATAAGTAGACAAAATTATTATTGGACCATGTAGACCATATGGAAATAGATAAATTGGGTAGTAGACGAATGAGTTGTAGACCAAACGGCTATAAATCATACCATCATGTCACAAAGCAGGTTATCTTAATGGAAAATCCAACCAAAATAGACAGCTACTCTAAAAGGAAGCAGACTAAATCAAAGAAGCAAATTGATGAAAGTTTCAAATAAATCTGACTAAATATTAGAAAGTTATGAATTTTTAAAAGGTGTAATCACTATACATATGGGCACTTCAAATTGGTTGAAGCGGTAATGTCAATGTGATGTAGTGCCAGACTACTTTCCCATCTGTTCCAACATACATGTATAAAATGACTAAAATTTAAATTTTTCAAAAATTCATTGCTCAGGATGGTCTATTCTTTTTAGAGGACCTACAATAATATGCTATCTATAATATATTTTGAGTAGTGGCCCCAAGGGAGAAGGAACTTAAGAGAAAAACAGAATTTAATATTTTTGTACACGGCAAATGGGAGAGTTATCCACGTCCTACGTCACAATACACTAACCAAACTATCAATTTGAGATTCGCATAGACTTAGTGATCTCATATTTCAAACATTCATAACTTCCTTACTATTGGTCCGATTCATTTCAAACTTTTGCCATTCTGTTTCTGTTATTTTTCTGCTTTCATACAAATCAACTTATTACAAGGGTTGGATTGCCCTTTAAGAATGTGACATATCAAAGCTTGCAACTAATGTATTCAACAACAGCCCTAATTCAACTAGTCCCCCTTTCATTCTTGAGTTATGAAAAACACAAAATACATCAAATTTACAAGGGGGTTTGAATAATGTAGTTGTTTAACTGTTTAACTGTATATGCACACAATATAATTTACTATATTCTTCTTGATGTGGCCAGTTGGCTGCAAACAACTTTTTCAATAAACCATTACTACTATTGTCATTTGTTAGAAACCACAATCAAAATAGGGTTGTTGTATATAGGTTTACTTTAGAATACAAAAAGATTATTTCAAAACATTCATCATACAGTAAATTCCTTCTGTAAGAATATACAGGTTGTTTTGACAAAAGTTGCTTGTTTCCCACAAGATGCTGAGAACAAGCCTGTCTAAAGCTTTTTAGAACCAACATTCCTTGGCAGAACTCTTAATATGCTCTTTTCTGGGCTCCCTCAATTATGTCAATTACATTGACGGATTTTTTACACAACAGGCAAGAAATTTGTGAATCAGTTAGTCTCTTTCTTCCTTTCTGTAATGTTGCTACATTAATGCCTGGGTAGACACCTTCACCAACAACAATCTCTAAAGGACATACCTTGGCATGATCCAGGTCCTTGAAGATATCCCAGCTGACACCCACACACATGTCTCCCTCATACTCCAACCAATTAGTCTGCAGCATGGTAGCTAGCTGTTCTTTATCTGCTTCACGTACCTCCTCCAGCTTCTTCTGTATGGCATCGCTACGGTTAGTATAGAAGTGATCTGTCCTCAAGTCTAATGGTGCTGTCTGCAGGGAGAAAAACAGGATTTAGGAAATCAAATTTGTCGGAGTATTGGTCTCATTGTTATCCAAATTAGTATTTAGTTTTGCATCTGGAATGATTTACCATTGTATAATCTGCTTTCAAGACCTTGGTTTTTCCTAAGAATGGCAGTTTTCAATTCACTATTAAATATCAAGAAAAATGAAAATGAAAGCCAACATTGGGAATTTTCTTTGCATTTTTGCTAATGGCATTAAATACAATTATGGACATGAGCATTACACAACAGCCCAATGACCATTATTACTAATATCATTCTCTCATTATTATTGTCATCAAAAATCAGATATACGGCACCATTTTGTATTGAATCAGAAGTTATAAATCTAACACAACTAACCTGATATGGATAGCAGAAGACATCTGGTATGTTTGGATGGAAGACGATTTCCCAAAAGATAATGAAGATAAGAGTGCTGTAGGTAGTCCCTTCACCATGGGTACCTGCAAGCAGAAGACTTTAATAATTGCTATGGAACAACAGGTGTTTCCTTCATAACTGTGATCACTTGCAATATCTATGGAAGGGCTTAATAATCATTCTTTATTGACCACTTCATTTAACCTTTGTCAAATGCAATCGGTTAACACTGTATACAAGTTTTTAACATATTTCTTTCTGTAGACCTCACATCTTCACTGTATAATCTGTGAAATGCCAAATAAATAATAATTATTTAACTCAGTTATGATCATTCTCCCCTCCTAAAGGACAAGGGCATGTGGGGAATGCAAATGGGACTTAAAGATTAAATGATAAGAACTATCATTTTTGCTATGATTTCTTATAACACATCAATTGCTTTCTTTGCATCTGTGCAATTTTGCTCAAAACAGTAGGCGCCACCTTTGCTTTTGCAAAATTACCCATTTGTGGTCTTGATTAGCTCTATGACAACCCTTTAAACACAGGTTTACATTAATCTTGAACTAGAAACAGTTAAAAATATTTGTGAAGCCTTTGATATATCTATCCCATGATAAATACAATGTAGCAGAGTGATATTATTTGTGTGGCATATAAAGACTTATGGTAAAGCTCTTTGAAAATTCACATTACGGTACAGCTCAATGCAATACTTGATATGGGGGCCCTACCCTCGGTGTATCCTTGCTGCTTGTAGTGCTCCAGAGCTACTTGCTCTACACTGCATACCACGATGCCTTCATCTGTTTCTGCTGTTCCCTGGTAGGAGCTGATGAAGGTATTCCTTACACCAGGTCCATGATGGGGGAGTACTGTACCTTTAATGGTTACCTACAGAAGACAAGACACAGAGCATCATTAAGGAGAACTGACAAAGAAAATAAGTTCTACATATTCAATCACATTCGAGGAGGCAAATTGGTTTGGTCTGTAAAATGTCTTCCTGTCGAACACAAGATCGTGGGTTCGAATCTAAACACAGATGGATGACTGACGCCTGCATTGTGTTAACATGACCCTCCCGTTTCATAGATGCAGGCTAGGTTACAGTGGAAAACACTCCATCCCTCGGATAGGACATTAAATAGAGGCTGCATGTAGAGGAGAGTTACCACGTTCGCGTGTTAAGAACCGACGTCACTATTCATATAAGAGGGAAACCCCTGTGTAGTGGTCCACCTGCACATTCCTAATCAGTTATACCAGGAGGAGAGACCCAATGGTTACAGTGATTCAGTTCACTTTCCCCTCCAAGACACAGGAGATGCCAAATACTTCACAACATTTTAATTTCAAGAGAGAGATTAATATCACTACATATAATTCCCCTCATATCATTACACTTCACTACAAGTATTATTGACCATAATATTCTCTCATTCCCACAGCCTTTCATACAAGAGCCACTTGGTTCCATAGACAATGGGCTAACAGCAGTATATCTCTTCATATTTTGACAAGCAGGATAGGGGATCTTCTCATTAACTATTGTTTTCTTAAAACCCTCAACAGTTTAGAAATATATACTATGCTTGTTCATAGGAGCTCTTTACAATCCCTCTGGCTTTAAAACAAAGCTCTGTCTGTCGACTGTGCTATTTCAACAAAAATATATATAAAACCAAGAATTGAATTCAAATTGAAATAAAGAAATTATTATGTTGAAGGATTACCTTGGGGGTTTCCAAGACATCGTCAAACTGAAATTCATTTGCTCTTTCTTCATGTTTTTTCTTATTGGACTTGAGTATCTTCTGAGCTCTGAGCTGCAAAGCCAATCTGTGTCCTACCCTTACTTTGGGGTCAGCCATGCCATCTTTGATGCAATCCAATGCCTGAAATACAAGTATAGTATACACACATATATACTGCCATGACAGGCTCTGGTTAAAACTATATGGGCCCAAGGTGACTGCAAAATAGCACTACTGCAGTCACTGAGGGACCATTTAGTTTTAATATAATGCAGATACTAGAATAAAGGCAGTATATATTTGTTTTATATACTTCAATCATATATTCATTGTTCATTGATTGGTTAAAAGATTTTCCTCTAAAATTAAAAAAATTTTGTTTGTGAGAAATGCCCGATATGACCTCTGCACTATCGATCGATCGATCTGTGCTTAGGGTCAAATCACACAGCTGACATTACCCAGCCATAAATAGTCTTTTTAGTTGAGGTACTATTTACGGCTTGGGAAAATAGTGTGTTTATTTTTGATCATGTGACACACTTTTAACCAATCACTGAACAATAATATATGAATGACGTATATAATATGCAATATGTCACTCTGAGAATGTAAGATGAATAAATCCTTCCATGAATCAATCTTTAGAGCATCAAATGAATTCAGGAACACTAAATGATCTCTTACTACTTCCACTGATTTGAACAAATTTCTAGTAGACTGTATTTCTAATATTCATATCATTCTTGTTTTCAAAAAAATATCGGTTTTTTTTTTTAAACATGTTAATCCAAGCAAATTCATTCACTGAATGCTAGTGGTCTTTCCCTAGATCAAATTAATACTATTAACTCATATATTATTCATTGACTGCCTACAAAGGTAATCAACATGCTTCTTATTTTTAGTGCAAATAGTGAACAAAATAAATAGATGGAGCATGCTCTGCCTGAATTCATGATCAAATATTGCTCTCTATAAGCATCAAGTTATAATTTCTTATATCCATGCTACAATGAAATGAATTTTAACTGTGTCATATTCTACATTCTCTTTTTATAAACCTTGATAAGCCCAGTATATACCTCGTGTTGTTTCTTGCAGTGTTGATCAAGATTGAGGGCAAGCCTGTCATACCATCCTCCTCTCCTGTCAGGGCAGTAGACCTTCTGCTTCAAGAGGGCTTGGAGAAGCTCGACAGCTTCTTCATATCTTCGCTGCTTCTGTCTGATCTCTACACCCTGGTACCTAACATGTGTGTACACCCAGCCAGCGCTGTAGCAGCGAAGAAACTCTGGCATAGACTCATTGTGGCTGCATTGATTAAAAGATTTTTAATGTAATTTTGAGTGAAAATCTCTGTATCATGAAATTCTGAAAGTTTATAGAGAAAATTAACCTATAATAAATTTCATATTGAATATTATATAACTCATCCACGAGTACAAAAAAAAAAAGAGTTGAAGTTTAAAAATAACCACCAAAGTCATTGTAGGTTAATGGGAATTTAGAATATTAAAGCCTATTTGAGCTGAACTATCATTTGGACTTATTGTGAAAATACACAAGTACAAAGTGTTCTAACTAGAAGAATAATAATATACTAAAAGCAGAGTATTCATCATCACTCCAGAGAACACATCACCACTACTTTTAAGAAAATTACTTGGATAATTTGTAACCAATCTTACTTGAGGATTTGTTCATCTTCGACCAGTTCCTCGTAGGTCACCATAGCTGTTGTCTGCAGTCTGTCAGCCAGCTCAAAGTCATTGATACCAAGGGCATCCGCAATATCATTTTCATACTGCATGGCAACTTCGTACCTTAAGAGGGAGAAAAATAAGATACATCTAATAAAAAATGGAGCAATTCTTGTTATCATATTTCCTTGAGAGTGATGATAATGTAAATTATTATCATATTAGTATTCCATACAATAAATGCTTTTAGTCTAAGAAATTAGACAATATGTTAAAATTCATTGATAAAATTATTCATTTGATCAAAGTAGGATTGGCAAATCAAAACTTAAGTACATATGTGCAAGATTGGAATATTCTTTACCAACATAACACAGAAAGAAACAGAGGCTGGTGACTTGATTCTTGGCAGGACAATTTGTAGTAGTAAATAGAGTCAGGTAGTGATAGTTTCAGGAGTTATTACTATTAAATATTATTAGAAAGGGTGTTTGTTTTGTGATTCAAGGGTGATTCATCAAGGTAGCGTGGGCAGGCCATACAGAAATCCCAGACCAACTGTTAGTCTCAGTCTAACCCTGATTCCTGATACTCACATTAGCAAATCTTCTCTGGAGGCAAAGAAACTCCTGGTTCTGAAGACGGTGTATACAGGGTAGCTCATTCGACCCATGTTAACCAGGAGTTCTGTTTGTCTGTACAGTGGGAAGGACAGAAAGAAGGTAATCAGTAGATCTACAAGATTCAAGCTTGATCCAACATTGATAGTGGACCCTTCTCTAAGAAGTTCAATGGAATAAATTACTAGCACAGCGGTAATCACCATCGGGCTGACACGGGGCGAATATCAAGCACTACATATCCTGGATTATTCAATGTCTGGATGAAATTATCAAACTGACTACTTCAAAAAGTTAATGATACACCAGCCTGCAATACGTGTAGATGTATGCTTAATAATCGAAATAGTATTTATGGCTATGGGGACATAGAATATCACTACAAGGATTAACGTCATCTGATTTGCTTTTACATCTATCTAGAAGTTCAATACAATAATGTTGATCATCACAATCATCACTAGGGATCTAGCTCTGTCTAAACACAGGTTTTGTCCATTCCTTAAACAGCCATCTCACTACATACAGCTGATGTAAATAGGAATGACAGTTTGATTTAGTGTTGAGTGTTCCATGACAGTAAACATAGACAAAGTTCTCTAATGCTGCCTATACATAAGGCACAAAGAAGTAGAGATAGCCATAAGCCATGACACTGTTTCTATACACAAATCCTTACATTGGTGCATGGAGCTAACGCCTATATCGTAAAATCCCTCTGTACAGCCCCTATACTTACAATGCAGACTGACCAGAACTGCCTTTCTCTTCCTCTATAAGATCCTGCCTCACTAATGAGAAGAGCATGATAATCCTGTTGAACACTGCACGAGCCACCTTGGTCAGCTTCACACATTTACCCAGAAGTTTCTTGGCTCTGTTACAATCGGGATATAGAAGAACATGATGTGCAAACAAATATATATAGAGAAAGATAGATACATCTACTGGCACAGAGAAAAAATGTGCACACGAGCAAACAAGTAAGCGGGGCCCCATCAGGCAATCTAAGCGATATATATATCTTTTATTTTTTCAAACAATGCAAAACTATGGAATTCATTTTTATGAACAATTACTGTCATGTGCACTGTGCCTTATAATCTTTAAATTATTATAAATCAGTAGATTACCCTTGCAGAGGGACCATGGTTATTGTGATTCTTCTCAGAACTGATAATTTAAAGTACATAAAAACATTCTACCATTCTAAAGAAGGCATAAAAGAGAATTTTCATTTCATGGGTCAACTGCTCTGCATCACAATAAATTACTCATTAGCTTTACCTCTATCATTAAATTCAAATGCAGTCAATTCCTGATAACAGATTTTGTACCTAGAATACCTAGATTTTTATCAAAATGAATGAGATATAATTGTGCGAAAGATTCCTTGAGGTGGTCTTGCGATGGTGTTTAGATGAATGGATGGAACCATAATACCTACTTCTTCAGTACTATCTTATCCATGTTGGCCGAAAAGAAGGATCGTTGTCTTGAGGAGTATTTTATGATGGCCTCTACCAGATCACTTTTCTGGCCACTCCCTGCAACCTTGAAATCCTTGGCCAATTGTTTCAGGTCAGGGGCCATTAGCAGTTTGAGTGTGACAGCTAGGTCATCCAATGAACTCTCTAGAAATGAAAGGAGGTCAGCCAAACTCTTTATCAGGGTGAAATAGTTTTAGTTTGAAATGGAATGTAAGTGACAACAAAGTTTGAAAGTTCAGAGGTTTGGGGTAATAGTCTGAAAAGACTCCCATTATCTTTCAACTTCCTAATTTTAAAAACATCTGCTGAGAGCCAGAGAGGGAATAATTCTACCTAATATTATGTCTGTAAATGCAATTCTAGCTCTCTGAAGATGATATCTTAGAACTCTTGAATATCTAGATCAAAGAATATTAAAACAGTCAAGTGAAATCCATGAAAAAAGGAAGAAGACCAATATGTAGCCAGGAAAAATCATTTGATAGATGATCGGCAAAAGTGATGTACTGTCTCAAGGAAGCTCCATCTTATTCTACATTCAAAGTAAACTACATGTACAATGAACATGAAAATTAGTCACTCATATAATCTATTGTCTACATCTATCTGCTTATGAGGGACTACAACTGTCAATATAACAGATGTATCTCTCACAAACTCACCTGTAATCAGCAAACCTGCATCTATCATCTCAGTGAAGAGAGGTTTTAAATTCAATGCGATCCTAGGATATTCAACTTTGGCAATTCGAAACCAGCTGAACTTCCTCTGGAAAAGTCGGACATACAGTTGCTGTGCAGGACCTTTGTAAACAAATATAAAATAAGAATATAACTTTATTATCAGTTCTAAAAAAAGCAAAAGAATAATTTGAATACAATGCAAAAATTAAAAACAGCTTCCTTCCAATAGATGGTGTATGATACAAATTGTGAAGGTTATTTTAAATTGAAAATAAAGGGCAATGTATTTGATTGAAATTTCCTTTGTTTTTACCTTTACCACAATACAGGTCTCATTTGGCATTTAAAACAAGCACCCTAACAATTTTTACAATCCTGGAATATTCCTGTAATCTACATAGTCCCAGTACTGAATAACCAAATATTTAAGCAAAAGGTGCTGGTGTCTTATGAATCATAATATCAGACAAAGCAATTAACATCACACACAAATACATGCCTGATTTTCATTTCAAAATAATAATTTTGGACTCTACTAGTAATTTGGCCATGAATGTATCAAAACAGGAACTCACTTGACAGACTGTTGAACTTTGACACCTGGGCATGGTCTTCCTCGTCGAAGAGGTGAGAATCAAACTCATTCTTCAGGACAGCATTGAAGATCAGCTTGAAGTTCACTATGTAGTAAGGTTCTCTTGGCTTGTGCGGAGATCCAAGGGTGTCTGACCTCGCAGGCGACGTTGCCGATGAACCAGACTTTGCTGGCAAAGTGTGGGATGGGCCTTTCTTGGGTGTTAATAGAAGGGAAGTTTTCACAGGAGACCCAATTGCACTTTTCCCTTTTGATGATGAGAGTGATAACCCCTGATTATTCATAATAGAATTGGACTTTGAAGGTGAGTTGTATGAACTGGTAGCTGAGGTATGTGAGGTAGGCATGGGAGGCATGGGAGGCAGCAATGAACTTGGACCAGGGCTACTGGATAATGATGTATCTTCTGCAATATCACTTGATGGACTAGTACTTGAAGAGACATTTGCAGATTCTCCAGATAAACGACTCTTTGATAGAGTAATACTAGGCCTACTTGTTAATGATGACACTGGTTCATCTTTGGTTTTTGCTTGGTCACAGAATAATTTAGTTCTCACAGGAGTTCTCTGAACCTTTGCAGATCCTCTGTTGCTGTCTGTGGATGTGTAAGGAGATGTTACAAAAGCACTGGACAAACCCTTTTTGGAAGAATACCCTTGCTGTAACGATGAGGAAAGAGTAGACTCCTTGGATGCAGGACTAACAGAATTGAAAGTTGATCGAGAGCTCTTCTTTTCAAGAGTATAGATTTGGGTCGGAGTAAACCTACGAGATTGGCCTGTAAGTTGAAGACCATCAGGTCTTCCTGCAGAAGTTGACAATGATTTTTGCAAGTTCTGTGCAGATACTCCTGTTGATTGCCCACTAGAAGTGTCAACGTTTTTTGGTGAGCTGATATTGGCACTGTCTACACTTTTACGTTTAAAGTAGGGTGAAGTAACTTTCTTTTCTCGAGATATATATTCAGCTTTAGAAGCCTCTTCTTTGGTTGCATTGCACACTACTTCAGAGTCAAAAGTTGAATCAGAATCACTTTTTCTCTCCCGTATTTTCTTCAAGCTTAACCGAGATCTGGCTTTAGTTCTTCTGTCCTGCTTTCCATGCTTTTTTGATGAGGATGACAACTGGACAATACTGTCCTCTGAGTGGTTTGACTGACCAGTACCTTCAGTCTGGCAAATGGCATTAACCCTGCTCCTTTCCATACTGAGTTTCCCTGATGATAATCTACCACGACCGAGTGATGATCTCGGATAGAACTTTCTTGGTTATCATCAGACGATAGACTTGAAGAGCTTGGCTGATACAGAGGGCTTGATTCAAACTTGTCCTGCAGTCGAAGTCTCGTCCTTTTATCCTTCACATCCTTTCTCACATCTGCAACTTTCCTTGCACTCTGATTCATATGCTCTGTCCCTGCCTTGGTGGGACTTTCTTGCTGGGACAGACATCCAGAATCCAGATGCCTGTTGATCTCAGACAGTTTGACCTGGTCAGCGCACACTGGACATTCTGTGTACTGAGGAGGCTTGGCCTTCGCAAAGAATGACTCTATGGAACGAGGCAGGTTTGCACAAGACGTGCTTGGATCACTCCTTTTAGCCTGCTGTGGAGAGTTCACATGTTTTCTTACTTCTGACAGTGAGAGTCTTTTCTTCCCTCTTCTTGGAGAAATGGAAGCAGGCCTCTTCCTCTTCTTTCCTGATGTTGGGGTGTTGGCCCTCTTTCCAGAACTCTCCATTCCTCCAGATTAAGTTAGGTCTTCCCATATAGGTCATAGCATAGGTGTCAAGTTTTCAACTGCATTCTGTTGGAATCTAGTAAAAAAATGAAGAAAACAAAACCACAAAAGAAGCTCTAATAATTGTAGAGATGATGCAAAGTGTAAAAACTGCATTATATTTATAATTGATGGATCAATGCAATTGCAAGCCAAAATCAAAATAACAATCAAGATCCATCATTTGCAAGGACAAAAATTGTAATATATCATTTTATGGACTTGTCTAATGCAAAACCATTCATGCTGTTAGAACTTTGTAGTATTTAATACTTTTTTTACTTTTTGTATTAATTAACAACTGCTAACAACTGCCATCAATTAAGTCAAGCAATGGGCTAGCTAGCTATGCTAGTGTATGGCTATTAAAGTCAACAACATCTATCTGTAACAAATTTCTTCTTTATATGATGAAACAGACTCAATCTCAGAGGGCACTTCTTCAGAACTAGAGTTGTCACTGATTGGAACAATCTCATTCAGCTCAGCTCAGCAGTAGAACTTTAGCTTACATCGGCAATACAGCCAGCGCATGCGCATTACGTTCCTCCCGTCTCGGCTCATTTTCGTAATTTGGCGCCTAGCCGAGCCGACATGGGCCCTTTAGATTGGCTATCGCTGGCTCCCATAGGCTCTATGTTATAAGACATTAGTGCGAGGAGCTAGCTTGCGATTTTCCCTTTTTACCGATACCAAAATTATGATATTCCAGTCAAATCTTCTATTTGTTACGATTTTTCAGCGTCCTTGAAAAGTTAAGTATTTCACTTAAGTTTAAGACTTACGTAAGTCTTACGTAAGTAAGTCTTAAGTTTGAAAAATTCTCATTTTCGTCATATTTAAGGTACAAACTTGCAAGTTGTACTGACATGTTCGTTGATTTTTCTATTTTATGTGTGTACAATGCTGAGTGTGCGTCACCTATGTGTGAAATGCGTCACCTGTTTAAAGCACGTCATGTCAAAATCTCTGTGGTGCGACGTAATATTTCGTATTGACTTTGCCATTGAACTTAAGTCGCGCTTAAGTAGGCCCTCTCTCACTTAAATTCGAAGCCACTTAGCTTATCGGCCAATCAGAGCGCGTAAACTCACTGTACATCGCGGAATGGTAAAAGTTCTACGTGCTCAGCTCAGTCTGCAGTCACTGCTAGCTGCACCGAGTATGATCATATTTAAAAATAAAATATTTAATTTAAATTGCTACAAAAATGCTAGACAATCACTGGTCTAGAATCTAGATAATAAAATAACAAGGCCAATATGAACACAGAATAAATCAGTTCATTCATAGCATGTAATGTAGGTTAATTTTGCGAAAGTTTATTTATAATGAAAATTGATGAGATTGGAAGAAGATTAATGTACGGTCCGATTAGAAAGAACCGTCGCCAACGCGCCAGAGGACGGACACGCCGGGGCTGAAGGCGGCGAGTCTGTCCAGTCTAGGGCCTATGGCTATGTATCGCGTTAAAAAAAGGTCGGATTCGGAGATTGCAACGACTGAGCCTAGGTCTAGGAATCATCTAGGACTCAGTATAGTAGGAGCATATAAGCGATTTTCAGTAAATATCGACAGAATATCCAAGCAAACGTCATAACTTTAACTAAAGGTCTACCTACCAAAACAAGATTTCCAGGACAACTACCGCGCAGTGCCATTTTGACGTAATTTACACCACAATTATTGAAAAGTTAACCTCAATCAATACTACCTGATTTAATATATATATACTGTATATACATATAGTAGTGACTCAAGTTCAACCCAGTATATTTCTTCTTGACACATACATAGACATTTAAAATATCAGTCATCAAATGACAGATACTTTACCTTGAAATATAGTTACAGTAGCTAATGACCCTATATAAGCACAATAACAGTCATACGTCTGAAATTAGACTAATTTCACCCCTTCAATCTCGTAAGGACGAATCTTTTATTCTTGAAATTCTAACCCTGTGTAGTCAACTAAAATTCAAGGGCACCCAGGTCAATTTCGAGTGGATTCCCAGTCATTGTGGTCTACAACACAATGAGGTAACAGATAAGTTTGCTAAAGCAGGACTAAATAAAAACATAGAAATCAAGAAGCCTATCAAGAACGCACTTACTAGAGCAGAATCAAACTATGTTATAAAGAAATACTACATAGAGAAATGGCAAAAATGATGGAATGAATTGTCATCACCCCTACGGGAAACGCAAACTGTATCAAAAACATTTGTTTGCTACTTGAACAACAGAACTAACGAATCTATTCTTCATCGCATAAGAATGGGGAACTGAAAATCTATTTGAGTTGAATCAACATGAGACCGGATATTGTTCATACTGTGAGCACGAACAAGAAACAGTAAAACATTTCTTATGCAAGTGCCCGCTCTTCCTTATATAGAGAGAGCCATGCTTATTACAGAATCTGGCATAGAAAACGGAAAGCAATGCCAATACTCCTGAATTCCACAGATACTAACCACCAACAGGCTCTGGTCAACTTCGTATTTAGAACTATAAAAGGGTACACTTGTACCCCTACTAACCACGTTGCACCGCACATAATTACGGAGCCCAAGATGTTCGCTTTTTTATAGTGAGTGATGCATATGCAACAACATCTTGCCGATCACACGTTTCAATGGGATAGTCAAGAAGTTAGACTTATGACGGTTTCGAGAAACGGGCCCCAGGGTTCGATTCCCAACTACTTCTTTACCCTATTATAATTTATATTAAAATGAAATTAATAATAATAAAAAAAAAATTATTTTTAAAGTATGTATACTCCGGTAATACCTTCACTGTCGGCCTTTAATTGACTCAGTATCACGCCTACACCCCATCCCAGAGTAGTATGAAGCTAAGCTGCAAAAGGGATTATAAATCTTGAACCTTCTTCGTTGTAGATTTTTTTTTGAAACACGCGTTTCAATGGGATAGTCAAGAAGTTAATAGACTTATGACGGTTTCGAGAAACGGGCCCCAGTATCTTTGCATCTCACCTGGCTCCCTGGGCTTATCTACAAGATCACTCTGCTTCACAGTAAAAAGTGAGAGGTGCAAGTTTTGTTAATATTAAACTTAAAGGTGATACAAAGTTTTGGTATGCATGGATGGGGTCATGAATTTGGTTCAAATGAAGCATACTGGCGATCCTACATTATTCAAGGATCGTTGCCCCACTCCGGGGTCGGAGGGACCGCGATATGATGCGTGTTCCCAAAATCTCCGGTACAGGGGTACTTTTTCGCGCGACAAAGTCCGGCCCGCCATTGACTTTCACACCGGGGATAGGGGGTGCATGCTTTCAAAAAGAGGGAACATGCATACGCGTACTGGCCTAAATAAGACAGGCGCGGATCCACGGGGTGGCGACGGGCCCGGCCCCTAACCAAAAGATATATTAAAAATAAAAATAACCCCCGCGCTAATTTGCTGGCAGGGTGAGTCGCCGCTAAATATTTCATCAGGAATTGGGCACCCCCCCCCCTTTGTCGTCGGCTGGATCCGCCCCTGGTGGGAGCCCAGGTCAAAAAAACAGTTGAAACCAGTTGGATTTTCAACTGGTATCAACTGCAATCAACTGGTACCAGTTGAATCCAGTTGACGGAACTGGAATATGTGCCAGTTTATTCTACTGGTTTCAACTGGATTCAACTGGTACCAGTTGTACTAGTTGAAACCAGTTGACACAACTGGTAAACTTCACATGCACCAGTATATCCCCGTTGAAACCCATTGACTCTACTGGCACATGCTGAAAACAAACCAGTTGATTCCAGTTGAAACCAATTGACCATACTGGTATATTGTTACACCAGTTGATACCAGTTAAAAACAATAGGCGGTACTGGTACATCTACCAGTTGATTCCAGTTTAAAACCCATATACAACCAAAGTGGACCATTTGAGACCAGTTGTTTCCGATTGGAACATATTGAAACCCAATGGGTGTTTCCAGCTGATTCCATTTGAAAACTATAGGCGTATACTGGTATATTATTAGCCTAGTTGATACCAGTTAAAACCAATGGGCCTTACTGGTAAATCTACTAGTTCTTAACTTCATTCCAGTTGCAGCACAGTGGCCAACTGACTGGACCATTTGATACCAGCTGATTCCAGTTGGAAACCAGTAGATGATTACCAGTTGATTTACCAGTTGCAAACCAGTAGATGATTACCAGTTGCTTACCAGTTGAAAACCAAAATATGATTACCACTTGAATTACCAGTTGAAACCAGTAGATTACCAGATGATTTACCAGTTGAAACCAATTGAAGATTGCCAGTTGATTTACCAGTTAAAACCAGTAGAATACCAGTTGAAAAACCAGTTCAATGTATCTTATGCATATTCATGATTAATTTGCATGTTTTCACAGAAAATGTAATTATCATGATCTAACAAGCAAATGTGACAATGCACATCAATTTTGTGATTTATAGTTTCTTAGTCAATCATTGACAAGTATATTATATATGTCTGATCATGTTTTACATCTAATTTAAGACGTAAAAATATATAAATACTGATATATGTAATTAATAAGCAGTAAAAACATGTACAATTTTGTATATATGTATGTACGAACTCTTCATCACTCATTTATATACACAACTGTAATTCACTTCAAATGATCTATGTGATGGAGCAATTGCAGGAGTCTATATAAATATGGTTCAGTTGGTCGCCAGATGCCATGCAATAAAGATTATTGATTATTGATTGATTATCAGTTGATTGCTGGAAGTTACTAAATGATCAACTGGTTTTTCAACTGGCACCAGTTCACAACTGGTGGTTTCAACTGGTCCTAACTGGTACCAGTTGACAACTGGTATTCCAACTGGTACCAGTTGATTCCACTATACCAATTTCCATATTGAAACCAGTTCACTTAACTGGAATCAACTGGTACCAGTTCAGAACTGGTGGTTTCAACTAGTCCTAACTGGTACCAGTACCAGTTGATTCAAGTTGATTCCACTATACCAATTTCCATATTGAAACCAGTTCACTAAACTGGAATCAACTGGTGGTTTCAACTGGTCCTAACTGGTACCAGTTGACAACTGGTATTCCAACTGGTCCTAACTGGTACCAGTTGACAACTGGTATTCCAACTGGTACCAGTACCAGTTGATTCCAGTTGATTCCACTATACCAATTTCCATATTGAAACCCGTTCACTTAACTGGAATCAACTGGTACCAGTACCAGTTGCTTTCAACTGGTCCCCAACTGTTTTTTTGACCTGGGAGGGTCGCTATCGCGGTTGAAACCCAGATAGCAAAATATCTGGGGCCCATCTGGGTTTGGAAGGGCTGACTAGAGCCCAAGTGGCCCATACAAAAACCAGATGTATACCAGATGGGCCTTCCCACCCAGAACCCACAAGTAACAACACATATAGGTCCCATGTGGGCCCCATGTGGGTTTTCGGAGGTCAAATCGCACGTTGAGCATCGGCTGGGCCACATATGGGCCACATGTGGCCACATGGTAACCATGCATGGTTACCATGGTGGATGGTAATTTGGACAAAAGAACCATGGTTACCATGGTACTTTTTTATAAGGGGGGCCCCATGTGGGTTTTTGGTGGTGAAAAATCGCATGTCGAGCATCTTCTGATGGGCCCAGCTAAAAACCAGATGTATACCAGATGGGCCTTCCCACCAAGAACCCACAAGTATATGGAGCCCACGTGGCCCATATAAAAACCAGATGTATACCAGATGGGCCTTCCCACCCAGAACCCACAAGTACCAACCCATGTGGGCCCCATGTGGGTTTTTGGTGGTGAAAAGCGCACATCAAGCATCGGCTGGGCCCAGCTAAAAACAGATTTATACCAGATGGGCCTTCCCACCCAGAACCCACAAGTATATGGAGCCCACGTGGCCCATACAAAAACCAGTTTGGCATTCCCACCCAGAACCCACAGTATACCAACACATGTGGGCCCCATGTATAGGCCCAATGTGGTATTTTTGGTGGTGAAAATAGCACATCGAGCATCGGCCGGGCCCAGCTAAAAACCAGAATTGTATACCAGATGGGCCTTCCCACCCAAAACCAACAAATATACCCAGAATTTGCATAATGAATATGGGGTGCGTGCACATCTATGTTTTTATACAATTTATCTGAATTTACAGAATTATTTCTTAATTACTGATGATTTAGTGATATGCAATTCATTTCGAAAATACTACAAAATGTAAATTGCTATTTCTTAGGAAATTTCACTACTTTGTATATATTTCATTTAATTAAACATTAATTAGGAAAAACACTAACTAAAACAAATTCAATGAAATACAAGTATATGGAATAATCTCATACACAGCAATTGACCATGTCTTCTTAATACCATTGCCTTTTCATTGGAATTTGCAGACAATGTGTTGTTGCCATTGGCAAAATGAATAGTGCTAATTATACCACAACTTACTAATTAAGTCTTTTAACTGGAGGTTTCTACTGGTTGAAAGTTATGCCAAATGGTACAACTGGACCAGTTAAATCCAACCAGTTAAAAATGGTAACCCTGGAAATTGAATTAGCATATAACTGGTCCTAGTTGTAGTTGACCAGTTAATTGCTATAGCTGAACCCATTTAAACAATATGAAGCCCATTTAGAACCACATTGGCCCATACTAATCCCATATATAGAACCCGCTTGGCCCATATGGGGCCCACATAGAACCCACTTGACCCATATGGAGCCCACTTAAAACCCACTTAGCCCATATAGAGCCCATACAGAACCCATTTGAACCATATGAAGCCCATTTTGAACCCTCGTGGCCCAACGTGCGCACTTGGCCCATTTGTAGCCCATATAGAACCCTGGGTTTTATGTGGTAAATCCCATCTGGGGCCCATCTGGGCCAAGTGGGCCCCAGATGGGTTGCCCATCTGGGGGTCACTTGGTAACCCTGGTGCAGATTGCTGGGCCCAGTGTCGGGCCCATCTGGGTTCCACGTGGACCCATCTGGGCCAAGTGGGCCCCAGATGGGCTGCCCATCTGGGGCCCATATACCAGCCCAGTTGTAACTAGATAAAACCCAGATGGGTCCCACAACATTTTGCTATCTGGGAATCGAGTCTAAAGTGATGAAGTTGTGAATAATAAACGCTTTATGTTGTATATATAGCTCCTGGCTCAAGATTGATATTACTTTAGCTTCAAAACAATGTTTCTTGACTAAAATAGACTGATTTTCTATTCCCGTTTTGAAATTATATATCAGAACTGCATATTCCGAGATTTTCATGGTCGCAGATACCATTGCATGGCCGTAGGCGCTATTCGAAATTCGCACAGTGCCCTCACTTTTTCAGGTACCCCTAAAGTGCCCCTTTTTACATAGGAAAAGTCCCCCCTTTCACTTCAAATAAGTGCTTTTTAAAATTTCTAATAGTTGTCCGTTCCACATTCTTATAAGTGCCCCCTTCACTTATGATAATTGCCCCTATTCAAATATGAGAGGTGCTCATTTTACTTTAACAAGTGCCCCTTTCTTTTGTAATAAGTGCCGATTCTCACCTCTGATAAGTGCCCCTTTTTATTTTGACACATGCCCCCTTTTTATTTCTAATAAGTAATAAGTGCCCTTTTTCCTTCTGATAAAGGAACCTTTTCTTTTTTAATAAGAGCCACTTCTCCTTCTCATAAATGCCACTTCTGACACCTCTGATAGATGCCTCTATTAAAATCTCATAGATGTCCTTTGTCTTTTGTAATAAGTGCCCCTTTCAATTCTCACAAGTGTCCCGATTCATCTCAGGTGAGTGCCCCTTTTCAGGTACAAGAAGTGCCCCTTACTATCTCTGATAAGTGCCCCTTTAACTCTTATAATTGCCTCATTTTAAATCTAAGAGGTGTCCCTTATATTTTGACGAGTGCTCTTTTCCTTTGTATGCCCTCTTGTCATTTTTATAAGTGCCCCTTTTCATTTCCGATGAGTGCCCTTATTCAAATTTGAGAGAAGCCTCCTTTAACTCTGTAATAAGTGCCACTTTTCATCTCTGATTAGTGCCCCTTTTATTTTGATACGTGCCCCTTGTCCTTTCTAATTAGTGCCATTTTCCTTCTGATAATTGCCCTCAGTTTCCCTTTGTAATAAGTGCCCCTTTTCCGTTGTCATAAGTGCCTTTTTTCATCTCTGGTGAGTGCCCCTTATTGAGTGCGAGGAGTGCCACATTTTCACCTCTAGTAATTTCCCTCTTTACTTTGACATGTGCTCTTTTTCTTTTCTAATAAGTGTCCTTTTCCTTTAGGATATGTGCCCCCTTTTCCTTTCCCCATAAAATGTGCTCTTAATTTAAAACGATTATTTATAAGAGAAAATCTTTCTTTAATTTCAACCAAAGCTGACTCGCTACGATCGCTCGCTCGCATTTAAAGTTGATATAATTATGTTTCTTATTAAATATCTTTTAAGTCTTTCATGATGATAATATTGTGCTTAAAACCCCGTCAGGATTGCATTTTCCTCTTTATAAGATGTAATTTTTTGCACTGCGACCTCAGAAACCTCAATTTTTTTTGCTTGCACGCTTTGCACGCTCGCAAATAATCAGACCATCACGCCCAACTGCAAAGTATATGTATGATGCTTAAACAGTATCTTGGACCATGTAAAGAGACAAATAGACATTGAAATCATTCCTGATAATGTAATAACAATGTATAGGGGTATATACCAATATATACCAACTTAAATTGTATATTTTCGGTTTGAGGTTTCCCTTTGTAGGTGCCCCTTTTATCCAGAAAGTCCCCTTTTTTGTTGGTGCCCCCACTTTGAATGACGCTCCGCCGCCCCTGGCCTACTGAAACCCTTGAGCTTCCGTGGGGCTCCGCGACCTGGATCCCACGCCAATTTACGCTCTGCTCTACCTGATCGTAAATACTGTAGCCCCCCACTTTGAAAAACGTTCACCGGGGCCTGTGTAGGACTTCAGATGGTCTTTTATTTTTATTGGACCTGTAATAATATACTCTCCATTATAAACTTGAGTGGTGCCCGAAAGGGTGAAGGCACTTGGGAGAAAAACAGTAAGTACACAACTTAAACGAAAGCTATATAATTATATAGCTATCCCCAACTAGGCGTCACGTACAATCCACTGACAAAATTTGAGATTCGCATAGCTGTAGTGATCTCATATTCAAAACATTTCTTATGATTGCTTTTATTATTGGTCTGATTTATTTCAAAGTTTCGCCATTCAGTTTATCTTATTTTTCTGTAATCATTCGAATAAGCTGAAGGCCGGGTTGGATTGCCCTGATTTATAAATCTTTTAAAAACCGTAGATCCATGGGTGTAATGCATGCATCCCAGAAAAAAAATGAAACCCCAACTCACACGGTTATTGTGAACATATAAGGGCAGTATCAATATAATTCTTAATTTTCAAAAAGGAGAAGTAATATGCTTTCAAATGATACACTGACTAGTGACTACATTAATCCCTATACGCTTTACTGAGCAACATCGTCTTGAAAAAGGCATGTCAAACTCAATTTGTGCCAAATTAATGTAAAATTGTGAAATCGTTAGGATCACACATGAACATGACTTAAAGGTACTATGTCCCATTTGCAGGCCCAAAAATGAAAAAGTTAAATTACAACGGCATTTGAAAGATATACTAATTTAGAACTTCCCTCAAAACAAAAGGGCTTGAAAATGTCTTTTTGTGGGAAAATAACGACCGTTAGTTGTCGAATCGAATTTAGCGATCGCGGTCGTTAAATAGTCTGATTTTCGGATCCTTGTACAGAATGGTTTTGTGCTGCGCAAAGATTCAATCAGTTTAATTTTGGCCATTACAAGAAGTGGGTTATTGATGTAGACAAATCTCATGTACCCTTTACAGCTCATTTTATACATGTTATTACCAAAGAAAAACAGAAGTCAGTCACTCAATTAGTGTCTGACAGTGAAGTCTAGAAAGTAGACGGGTGTCCTTGCATAATTTGAATAGTAGGACACGGCAATCCAACCTTTGTCATAAGTTGATTTGTATGAAAGCAGAAAAACAACAGAAATAGAATGGCAAAAGTTTGAAATGAATTGGACCAATAGTAAGGAAGTTATGAATGTTTGAAATATGAGATCACTAATTCTAGCGAATCTCAAATTGGTACTTTGGTCAATGGATTGTGACGTAGGACGTGGATAACTCTCCCATTTGCCGTGTACAAAAATATCACTAATTTCTGTTTTTCTCGTAAGTTCCTTCTTCCTTGGGGCACTACTCAAAATATATTATAGATAGCATATTACTATAGGTCCTCTAAAAAGAATAGACCCTCCTGAGCCATGATATTTTGAAGAATTAAAAAAAAAAGTCATTTTATATGTTGGAACAGACGGATGAGAAAGTAGTCCGACACTACATCACATTGACATTACCGCTTCAGCCAATTTGAAGTGCCCATACGTAAAGTGATTGCAACTTTCAAAAATTCATAACTTTCTCATATTTAGGCAGATTTATTTGAAATTTTAATCAGTTTTCTTCACTGATTTTTCTGCTTTCTTTTAGAGTAGTTGTCTATTTGGGTTGGATTTCCCTTTAAATTTCACAGATAGGACATACGTGACATATTCATAATTCCTGCAAAGTTCTACAGAATTTGATGTTGGTTGCAATAGGGTACACTACCTTTAACATGACCCGAAGGAAACTCAAACTTTAAAACCCAACAAGGAGTTTGTTTTCATGTTAAAAAAAAACAAATAATGAGTGCAAAATTAATGCTATCATCATAAAATAAAGGAAAATTGAGACGTTGTCGAGGGTTAAGGTATATAAGAAGGGCATATTTTGTATTCACATGTATGTCGATCTGCAATTGTTTTGAACGGTAATTTTCATATTTTCCAAAACTGCAGCTTTTTAAAAGCGCAAAGCAACCAGTTGGGTGATATTTCCATAATAAGCTGAATAATAAAGGGGCAAAATAGATTGTGGTAAAGGAGAAAAGGTAGGAACTATGGGCACATAAGGCAATTACAATACTGGTATCCTTTTCAATCATAAAGATGAGCACTTTTCCATTGCTCGAGGGTTATTTATTGGTTTGGGGGAAAGTTGAGGGTGTATACGCCCCTGTCGTCCATGAAATGGGTTTTTGCTCCTAGTATTTGTAAAGTTTATTTAAAGACCCGGCCGTAGTAGTGGCAGTGGCGGATCTTCACCCGAAGACTCTCCGAGAGACTAGGGGGTATTTTGATAGGACTATACGGGTAATTGCTGTGTGCTAGACTTGTACACCATTAATTTTTTTCTTCACCAAGTCTAATGTCAGCGAAGTATTTGGCCTCCTACACATGCATGGAACCTGACCGGCGATCGACCCTCTCCCTTTGAATGCACGGTTTGAATACACATAACACACAGTTGAAATATTGCACAATACAATCAAAGTATCATTTGAAAGCACATTATTTCACTTCATGAAAAGCACAGAAGAATCTTCATACAGCTATCATATACAGTAGTTCGCTCACAAGTCGTTTGATATCGGGTTTCATTTTTTCTTGGACGCACTAGCCCGCGCACTAGACAGACAGACAGTCTATAGAATTCCTTCGCACGATGTTTACATAAAGGAATGGAATAGTCTAGTCTGTGTAAAACAGCTCATCATGCACAGCCTTCTTTACCTGCGCTATGTCAAGATTATACTATTTGCTACTTAATTATAACTAACGATTAGGAAGAAGAAGATGATGATGATATCTGATAGTAATAATAATGATAATAGTAATAATGGTCATATTTCATATGAAATGAAACTATTTCGGAGAAAAAAAGATCCTATTTAATGATCTGGATTATTTCGGATCACATCATGACGTGCATGAATAAAATGTTTAAAAATATGTATTTTTACTTGAATGTAGGCAGATATGCCGGATGAATTATTATTGATTGGGAAAGTATATACTTGTTACAAATAAGGACTATAATCTAGACTATGATTTAAGCATCCATTCTAGTGAACCTATTTGAAATAGATACACAAACATTTCTATTCAAAATTCGTGTCAGGAGCCGTCAGGTAGCTCGCTTGCACAACAAAAGCCTCGATCGCTCAGGTGGAAAATAATTATAACCAAACATGGCGAAGCCGTGTAGAAGTATTATTTGGTGCATTTTGTTCTTTACTTTATGGCCTCGATGTATTCAAACTCGTGAGTATGACTCCTTCAACACTTTTGATAATACAGCTTATTGTTACAAAATTTGAGTTGTTGGACTAATTATTGATAACCACATCATTCTACTGTATAGCAGCTGCTCTCGTTTCCCAAGTTCGTTTTAATTCACTTGAACCTAAAACACGGTATATATAGGCTCAAAACATTCAGCCTCTGGCATGTTCTTCAGCATGTCTGTGGACAAGATAAAACGTAATTACTTGATGGCATATTAATCATATCATTTACATTAATGTGAAATAGTAAGAAGCGAATGAAACGGTATTGAAACGGATGCAGCCCAGGAGACCGCCAGCTCACGAGACCGATAATGTACGTCGGTGGCATACGGGCCGGTCTTCTACCCATTTGTGTTATCTAGATCGACAGCCCACGAGACCAACAATAATTGTCTATCTTTCCTACATAACATTATATTTCTTTGTTTTGTCAGGCTTGTGGGCTGTTGGTATAGTAGCTATACTGAGGCTTTTGCTCTCGTGGGCTATATGCACTCTGCCTATTGAATAAAGAATTAAGGCCTAAAGGCAGATACATTAGATTATATTATAGGAAAGGTTTGCATGCTACCAAAAGAGAATTTAGGATTTTAATCATAATATGATATTACCCGATTAAAGTTGGCATCAGAAGCTGATCGATGGCAATGAAATGGCAACTGTTTATTTTCATTATGTTGGTAGGCTAATATACATTAACTCTCTGATTGTAGCCATACGCATACAAGGGTTGGGGGGGGGGGAGATTTTTTAGGGAGATATTCTGTTTTTATGAATTTTTTGTTTATAATTTTCATCAAACACAGAGCGAGAGGGTGACGTTAGGTTGATGAATGGTGGTCAATCATCTCGAGGTCGAGTGGAGGTCTACGATGGCTTAGGATGGACAACTGTGTGTGATGATTTTTGGGACAATGTAGATGCCATGGTTGTTTGTCGGCAGCTTGGCTACAGCACAGATGGCGCTATTGCAAGATATTCAGCCTACTACGGTATGGGCAGTGGATATATTTCACTTGATAATGTCAAATGTAACGGTCATGAAGAGAACTTAAAAAGTTGCCCAAGTTCGTCCATGCCAAGCAATTGTAAACATACTGAAGATGCAGGAGTTGAATGTGGTAAGTTAAATCTTATGCTTTGATTTCACTTGTTCCGAACAGGCAAACAAACTTATGCCCTGTCTTATATATTGCGATTGATCCGAACTGACCATAATAACTCAAAAGTGTTCATTCAATTCAATTCAAATTTACACACATATTGAACATCGATCTTCCCCTGTTTGGCGAGCTTGCTATAGGTATCTACACTCTGTGACTCCCCCACTCCGGGGTCGGAGGGACCGCATTCGTGTTCCCAAAATCTCCGATAAAGGGGTACTTTTCGCGCGACAAAGTCCGACCCGAGAATTGTAAAAAAAGGGGGTGTATTTGACTTTTCACCCGGAGATTTCTTTAAAAAGGGGGTGTTTTTACTTTTTCTCTCTTTGGATTCCTTAGAAATTTAAAAAGGGGGTCATAAAATATCTTGAATATCATAGATAGGGGGGTACAGTGAGCAGTGTTGCGGATTTAAGGAGGTCTTCAAGGCAGGAAAAGCCCGCGAAAACCCGCGAAAGGGGGGTTCAGAAATGTTGGCAGTCCTCAGATAGGAGGGTGCTTTCAAAGAGAGGGAACAAGCATACGCGTACCCTAAATAACACTGAGTGGGGGGTGACTTCCATGCTGAAATTTACCCACTCATGTATTAGTGAGACAGACAATTAATATAACGGTGAAGACAAATACGTGAAGATAGCGAATGGGTGTGTTATATAATCCTGACCAAAAAAATTGTTACTTTTGAAATAGCAACACAAACTTTAAAATCTAAAGACAGCAAAAAGAAATTTTTCCCCCAAATTGCCATTCAAGAAAATTACAAATTTTAAGATTGCTATATGTAAAATTCGAATTGAATTGAATAAACTAATTTTAGTTAGATGGTAAAAAAGAGCTACAGCACTGATTTTTTTTTTTGGGGAGCAAAGCTTGCTTTGCTGGTCCTTTTTCTTTAAGCAGCGTGTTACCCCCTTCATAATGGACAATTTTGTTTTTTCTTCTATTATCGTAATGAACAGCCAGGCATAGGCCTACCTCTTACTTGTCAGTGGCCTTAAGGGATAGAAAAATGACCCCCATTTTTAAGGGAGCGTCTGACAACCCATCCCGACCGAACTTTTCGTCGGTTTTTCGTTTGTTTGTACATGTATGTGTGTTTTGTAATGCTCCGTCATACGGCCGATGGAGTGGAATTGATACGACATTGGGTTTTGTTTAGGGGGCTCTTCGGATCTAACCTGACAGCTACGATCAAGCTGACAACCTTTTGTCAATGACTTAGATGAGGGGTATATGGCGTGAATATTACCATCACTCTCACAATAATTATTGTAAAATGTTGGTTGTTCAAGTGTTAATAACTTGTGCTGATTACCGTTATTCTTCATTATAGTCTCTAAGGAGGGAGATGTGCGTCTAGTGGATGGCTCATTACGTAATGAAGGTCGTGTAGAGATCTATCATGATAATGAATGGGGTACAATCTGTGATTCAAGATGGGATGATGATGATGCTGCTGTTGTCTGTCGCCAAGTAGGATTCCCAACTGATCATGCGACAGCTGTCTCTGATGCTTACTTTGGACGAGGTAGAGGAAGAATTGTACTGGAGAATTTAAGGTGCTTCGGAACAGAGTCCAGTCTTTCATCATGTCTATCTAGTGACTGGTATCCTACGTTTTGCTTACATTTTGATGATGCTGGTGTAATATGCGGTGAGTCACATTCGAAGTCACAATCTCAGAGTATACACTCTTTGGAAATTCAATCTCTATGAGCCATGCATGTAGGGGATAATTTCGTTTTGTAGTTGAATCTACTCCGAATAATAATTGAACCCACTCTAAAATAGCGATTGCAATACTCTTGAGGGCGAGGCCCCCTCTGCAGAGCCTGGATTTCCTCTAATTATGACTCCTCACAGAATTTCCAATCTTGTACATCAGTTAAAGAGTAGGTCCTGGAGAGCAAAAGGAGTTGGAAAGTTTGTAAATTTTACAATTTACAATTTTTAAATAACATATTCTAATCTTCGAATAATTTAAGAACAGCACTTTTTTTTTCATTAAAAAGATTATTAGTGAATTAGTTTATTTATAAATATCCCATTGTTTTATTTCTCTCATCATTGGATAATTTGTAATCTTTCTTCTTTATGTATAGGCCAAACTGAGTCTCGATCGACAAGAATATCACCAGTTCTGATTGGGTTTCTCTCCTTTGCTGGTCTTGTGATGCTCATCATGATTGTTGCCATCATCATACGCGTTAAACGCGGGAACAAATTAACATGTTCTCTATGGTCCAGAATAAGACATGTAGCTGAAAATATAAGAAACCCACTTTCCTTTCATGACGAGTCACAGAACTCAACTCAAGTTGATCAGGACAGTCACCATAGCAACTTAACACCAAATGGCCCTCTCCCTGAATACCCACTGACTGTACAACTGAACGATCATCGTTCTTCGTACAACGAAGAGACTCCTATTCATGTGACAAACATTTCTTTAAATGTAAACTTTGACAATCAGCAAATACTGCTCTTTCCATCCAATAGACAAATGTCTTCACCGCCTCCTTATAGTCCCTCCACGGCAGATGCAAGCAATACTATATCCTCTGGATTAATGATATCACCTCCGCCTTACAGTCCAACCAGTGGCCATCGCCCACCTATTCAAGATAATGAGATCGAGCAAAGTAACTCACGGAGAAGCAGGTTCATTCCAGACATGCACAATTCCCGTACCGAACAGAGTGGGATAATCACCCCATCCATTTACTCTCCTGACAATAATGCTTGTCCACCACCATATATTGATCATGCATCACACCATTCAAGATCGTCGGATGACAATTACGATTATGACCATGTCCCACCATCAACCCCTCATAGCTCTTCGATGATACCTAGCGATGTAGAGACTTCGTCAATCTCTCCTAGAACCAGTGAACAACCGCCACCTTATTCCCCTTGGAGCATTAGTACATTTGTATGATATTCTGAAGTGCTGGC
This sequence comes from Mesocentrotus franciscanus, assembly GCA_037976565.1. Lineage (NCBI taxonomy): Eukaryota > Metazoa > Echinodermata > Echinoidea > Camarodonta > Strongylocentrotidae > Mesocentrotus > Mesocentrotus franciscanus. The sequence continues at coordinate 678,370 of CP137675.1, read as the reverse complement.
GTAGGGTACAGGCCACAGGGGGCATAATAAAAGAAATAGAGATAGATAGGTAGACATACACATAGACAGAGAAAGATAGAGAGAGAGAGAGAGATGGGGGATGGTGGTGGGGGAGGGGGGGGGGATGTATTGCGAGAAGAAGACGATACAACCTCTTCCAACACCCCACCATGCGCAGCCCATGCACTTCATACATCGGGCGACGCCTATGATATTAGCACACCCCCGTCTCAATGGCGGGAACCATGCTTATGCCACTGTACTGTTTTATATAATAATCTTTCAGTCAAGGTCGTCACTGCAGGGGACGATCGAGGTGTAAGGTGCTGTGGTCCAGTGGATCGGTCTCCGGACTGTGACCACAAGGTGCGGGGTTAGAATCCTTGACCTTTGACAAGACATTAATCTACAGTTGCCACACTCCACCTAAGTGAGGTAAATGTGAACGTCAACTGAGAGGAATAAATTCCTTAAAAAGCTGCAATAGCAGACATAATTAAGCCAGGGTAATAATAATAATGGCAATGTGCCAGACATGAGCCATATACAAGACTCTACTAATATTATTATCAGTATTGATGAGGTCTAACACCATGCACATCCAGAATTTTATGTCGGCAAATTTGTTAAATTTTCGAGCCCTGTCGGCAAATGGCGAACATTTACCTTATGATTGAAAAAACTTCTGCTACAGAAAAAGTGAAAGAATAATAACTGGCTGATAACGTAAATGTACATTAAATGTATCTCTGAAATATTAAACTAAAATGTTTAATTTTGAGTATCAAAATCTCATACTTAAAGTACATATTCATTTGGATATAATAAAGAGAAATAAGTATGACCGTTTAATATTGTTATGTGCACAAAAAAAGACTTATGATTTAATGACTGCTATAAAAAGCACACATTACTTTTTAAGCATTTATATGATGTAATTTATATGCAAATGTTATGTCGTATTATACAACACCTACGTAGATCCTTGTCATTTGATTGGATGATTGTTGGTCACATGATATTCAATAAATAATACTATTGCACGACCGTGCATTTTTGGTTATATTCGCCGTGCATTTTTGGTTATATGCAGACTGCGACGCGTACGTACCTCTCCGCCCTGCACGTATTCCATTGTTATTAGCTGTGCGCATCTGACGCGGAGGCAATCTGAATGTAATCGAGAAGGCCTGACTCCAACTTTAATTTATCTTTAATATAAGGAGCAAAGCATAATTTGTTGAAAGATGTTGTATAAAACAAATAATGAATGTTTTTCATTCGTTCAATAGTGCACATATTTTCATTCGTTGAAAGATTAACGTTAATTCTATTCAACTCGGCTGACGCCTCGTTGAATAGAACGTTAATCTTTCAACTCATGAAAATATTCGCACTATTGAACTCATAAGCATTCATTATTTGTATACTATTTTGCCAAACATTCAGCGGAAATGCAATATGCCATAGGGTACAAACGAATGGATAATACGTATGTTGATTTTGTGTTCGTCTTTTATGGTAACAAATCATCTTCATTGATAATATATCTGTAAAGCGCTTAGACACATCGTTGGTGTATTAAGCGCTATCTAAAAGCAGAATATTATTATTATTATTATGCTTGCCAACGATCAACCTATTTTACTTTCGAGAGAGGACCTATATCTAGTGACGGTGTAAAATTATATGTGAGCTTTCAAGCCCTTTTATACCTATGTGGAAAAGAATATTATATAAAAAACTCTTGCGATGTAATCGGTTGTCCTATGAATGCTTTCAACTTAGTTTTCAACGTATGACTTTTGACCAAATTGATGCTTATTCTGTCCAATATACCCACATGTGTGTCAAATTAATTATATTTTTGGGTATTTCTTTTTTTCCAGCAAGATTGTCGACTAACTTTAGTCATGTTAGTGCTCCACATTATGTTTCAATCTTTATGTGCCTTAATAACAAGAAACGATATAGATAGTTGGTGCAATAATTATATTTAGGGGTTTCTTTAATGCCGGATAATCTTTTAAATTTCTGACGTGGGACGAGTTTAACTCTTAACGTTAAATAGTTAGAGACCAGTGTTAAAAATATATAATTAAGTGACTCTATACTTTTTTAAACATTAGTATGGAAAATATTTTCTAGGAATCTATGGCCATCAAGTTCTTGCAAATAATGATGATATATTAATTCAAATAAAAACATGATATTCTATCACAGTTTTCTGTTTAGTTGGAATATTATGATTTTATTTTCTCGACGTTTTTGAAGAATGAATAAATCTGTTCATACCTCTTTTTCCTACAATGCCGGTCATTTCATAATTTTCATGATAAATTAGCATAGCTAGATCAAACACGAGGTATAATTTGAATATTGGCAAGGAGGGCATGCATATAATCTTGCTTAAAAAATACATGTACAACACTGTAAGGTGCCGGTCAGGCTGCTTTAAAAATCTTGGATACACATCGAAAGGATGCATTTTGTTTTCTCTTTGATTTGTTAAGCAGTGTTTTTTGCAAAAAAGTTAAATTCGTTGTTAAACTGTCATGATGTTCTTTTGAAATGAAAAATGTTTCTCCCATAATTTAATGAAACGTCAAAGCTTGCGCGCTTCGCGCGGGAGGGGGAACTCCCTCCTCCCTGCATCCACACCCCGGCCCCAGGGAGCGCGCTTTGCGCGCTCTGTAAGTGATTCGCACTACCGCCCCCCTAAAATCAAATCCTGGCTACGCGCTTGCCCAAAAGAATCTTGTATTGTTTGATAATTCCCCCATGCATACCTCCCTTATTGTAATTTGGTATGGGCAAATACACATATTGAACTAGTCTAAGCTATGTACACTTCAAAAGAAGATTATACGTATAAGTTTATATTTACGGTCAAACAGTGATTTACTTTTCAGATCTCCTAAATAACGTATACAAGATATAAACAAACTGTTACAGTCTGTGCACCTTGTTGTCTGAATTCTCAATTGTATTATCATCTTGTTTTGTATCATGCATATACATAAGACTAATTCCCATGGATTATGTATGGATAATAAACATGATAAAGAAAAATTGCATTGATTGAAATCATTGAATTACCTTTTCAGTTATACCTTTTTAAAACTTGTATCAGATGTTCATAAGTATGGCAGTGGCGGATCCACGGGAGGGCCGGGGCCCAGGCCCCTCACCTAGCAAAAAAGAAGGTAAAAACACCCTTTTTGAATAAAAGAAGATGGACCCCCTCCTGGCGCCCAAGGAGGGTGGCAGTGGAAAAAATCACCCTTCCCGTAGCGAATTTTTTTTTCGGATGCCCCCCCAAAATAATTGTGCTCACCACCCCTGGCGCCCAAGGGGGGAGTGGCGGTGGGAAAAAAATTACCCTTCCTGGAGGGAATTTTTTTTTCGGGTTCAAAAAAAAATTGTGCTCACTACCCCCACTGAGGGAAAAATCGACCGGCACGATTTTCAAATTTTCCCACGAAGTAGGCCCCTTTTTAGGCCCCCTCCCTTGCCGCCGGCTGGATCCGCCCCTTAAGTATGGTACCTGATCAACTAATTGCAACCACTGAAACGTATATCTCTCTTTTTTCTTTCTTTGTAACACACTATCTGTTTTACCGGTCCTAAGCTTTGGAACGATTTACCCAGACCTTTGAGAAATCTGTTTCACTGCTGTAAATGGAAACTGAAAAGAGTATGATAATTATGTGATTATTGCTTATGACTAAGGCCTAGTTCCATCTAGCTGAGTAAAGACTGCGATACTACAGTATTTATATTAAAATACAAGCCCTATTTTTTCACATATTGAGTATAAATCAAATGATAATAATCTATGATAAATCTTAAAACTGATGTGAAAATTAGTCTTCATCCTTTAGCAGTGTGAAGAATGCGTATTTAGTAATTTCTTGTTTCAGAGAACATGTCGTATAAACATTTAGATGAACAATTCGAGAGCACAAATGTTACTTTTGAAAAGCTATCAAGTAGTGTTTTTTTTGCTGGGTCCCCTAAAAAAATGTTTAGTCACACGAAAAGAATCAACTACCCCCAATGAGCACACTGTTTAATACCGTTTTGTTAACTGCTGGCAGGGACTTAGCCTTTGCTTATACTGTACTTAATTATGTTTCCAGTATCATTTTATATAATATATATCGTTATCTTTTCTCGGAATGACTGTTAATACAATAAAACCAATCGAATTGTACTTTGTTGTGTCCAAAGAGTTTAACCCATGTCATTTAACCTGATCAGTGTTTGTGCTCAAAGTGCATAGCAAGATGACCCGCCACATCTTTACTCGGAACTTTATATTTTGGAAAAAATAAAGGGTTAAGGTGGTAATCGGGTTTAAGGTTAGGGTTATCTGTTAAGATTAGGTAGGCTTTTAGTGTTCGGTCGTTAGAAATTTGGTGTAGTGTAAAATACTGGCAGCAGAGAAATAATATTGAATTTTTAAAAAGAATTTGTCGTACAATATCTAGGAAAATGCTGTCCATGTGCTTTTCATATTTCAAATACATGGTATAATTGAATTTCATTTGTTACCATCACAACAATGATTCAGTGAATTCTCGTCAGCAAAAGAGAGTAATATTATGATTAGGACGAAATTAATTTGAAACGAAGAAAAAAATTGAAGTTAATCCTGATAAGAACAACTGTTATAATAGATCGCTGCTCCTGTTTTCTTCGTTTTAACTTTTATACTCCTTTCGTTTCTCAACACTATACCAATACATGCAAATTGCTTAGAACCTCTCATCTCTCATGACTTTCAAACACATATCTCGGAAAAAATAATAACGAGAAAACCATGAATATAATTTCTACAATTATGTTAATTCTTTCCATTAATAACTCTGTGTATAATAATGCTTATATAATATGTTGACCTTATTTCATTGTTACTTGTTCATTTAATATCTAATATTTCCCAATATCATGTATTTAGAAATCATTTAATAGGAAAGTAATGTGTTAGACCAGAAAATAGGTACATCTAATATTTTGGATTACTTACATGCGGTTAAGTTTGAGACTTCTTAGCGACTAAATATATGAGTAAAGTATATAACAAGCTAAGGCAAAAGCTACTCTTGGTTATAAAATAGACACAGACAAAACAAAACATTTGTATCTCACCTATTTACGTGTTGTAAATTCTGATACTCATGGGATATAATTCATTGAAGTATTCGATTTAACATTTTAAGGCTGACGTAAAAATCCCATCCACAGTGTTTAAGCCATTATGAATTTTTGTTTTAAATGGCTGACATTTTTTCAAGGCATATCTTTCTATCCCTTAATGAAAATCCGTTTGGATGTAACCTAAACAAAAATTAATGTTTTTATCAAGCATGTGGAGAAAAATTCAGGCATAATTTGGAGTCCATGTTTTTTCTTCTGAGAAGAGTTGAGAATGTGTATTATGAACTATACACACATGGACTATATTGAACTACCTATACATGATCACTCCATATTTCATTATGATAAAATAATTTCGTACTAATAGCTTCAAAAGTGCATTTTATCAAATCTATAAAGACATAATAACATTCTAAACGCAAAAAAAATCTCCGTAATAATATAATATACAATTCACTAAAACGTAAAGTCTTTCAACAATTCAACTCTCTTTTGTGCCAAAATTTCTAACACATATGAAAATAAACTGCCTTATAAACTCATGCTTTTCATAACTTTTAGCAACGAAACTAAAACTGCGTTGAATATATACAATACGTCATAACATTAAGTATATACCCTTAACAAATATAAACAATTCAGGATAAACTTGTATGAAATCTATAAAGACATAATTACGTCTAAACGCAATACATATCCGTAATAATATAATATACAATTAAGTATAACGTAAAGTCTTTCAACAATTCCGCTCTCTGTTGTCCCAAAATGTCTAACCCATATGAAAAAAACTGCCTTATAAACTCATGCTTTACATAACTTTCAGCAACGATGACTAACACTGTGCTGAATATTTACAATACGTCATAACTTTAATTATACCCCTTACAAATGTAAATAATTCAGGATATTAAACTAAATGTATAAAAACATAATTACAGTTTAAAAGCAATACACCTCCGTAGTAATATAACATACAATTAAGTATAACGTAAAGTCTTTCATCAATTCAGCTCTCTTTTGTGCCAAAATTTCTAACCCATATGAAAAAACTGCCTTATAAACTCATGCTTTTCATAACTTTTAGCAACGATGACTATCACTGTGCTGAATATATACAATATGTCATAACATTAATTATACACCTGTTACAAATGTAAATAGTTCTGGATAAGCTAAATGTATAAAAACATAATTACGGTTTAAAAGCAATACACCTCCGTAGTAATATAACATACAATTAAGTATAACGTAAAGTCTTTCAACAATTCAACTCTCTTTTGTGCCAAAATTTCTAACCCGTATGAAAAAACTGCCTTATAAACTCATGCTTTTCATAACTTTTAGCAACGATGACTATCACTGTGCTGAATATAAACAATACGTCATAACATTAAGTATACACCCTTTACAAATGTAGATAAGTCAGGAAAAAACTTTGTATTAAATCTATAAAGACATTATTAAAGTCTAAACGTAATACACCTCTATTGTATCATGATATACAATTAATTGTAACGGTAAGTCTTTCAATAAATCAGCTCTCTTTTGTTCTAAAATTTCTAACCCTTATGAAGAAGAAAATCATAACTTTTTAATAACTTTTGCCACGATGACTAAAACTGTGCGGAGTATAAACAGTATCTCATAACAACATTAAGTATAGGCCCTTCACAAATATATATTTAATTCAGGATACACGTTGTAAGCAGCTCTACTACATACCTTTCACTCATGACAAGAGTCACCGTCACATACTACGCGTATTTTCATCATGATCATGATCATCTTCGTTATCATCAGTGAATATGATTGTTACTATTATTTTTATTATTATCATCGTTATCGTTATCATTGTTATTATTATTATTATTATTATTGTTATCTTTAATATTGTAAATTAAAAAGCGATATATAAAAATCTTATGCAAAGGTTTTTATTGTCTTTTTAATCAATGATAGAAACACCCTCGGAATGTGCATAACAATACCTGTACAATCTATTACAAAATTTAGCTTAAACACTGCTACAAATGGGAAAATATATTTCAAATTTACTAAGGTTGATATTTTCTTTTGAGGTTACAAACCCCCTATGAAAAACGAAATTCTTGCAGATAAGGATGTTCCATCACACAAGGAGAAAATATAGAAATAAAATTAAATAAAAAGGATGAGTATTAAAATGTGGCCTAACGGATGTGTATCGGAAGCTAATTCAATATAGTTGGTGCATCAAATGTATACGTGTTGATTAATAGCGAGTAAGGCAAGTGAGGTGCAGGAAACAAAATACGTGGGAGCAAAATGAAGATTTAAGATGGCGCAAAATTGGGGTCTTAATACCTTAGAAATAACATTTTGGTAGCATGAAGGCAATAATTCTGATTTGTAAACTACAAGAAGCAAAACTCATTTTTGTATTTAGATTATTATTATCATTATTATTGTTATAATAATTTTTTAAAATAATTTTTAAAAACATTATATATCCAAATAAAGAGAAAAGAAAAAACAAACTCTGCCTCCTCTTCCATTTAAGAATAGCTGGCGGACCTTTGACAATAATACTTAGGGGGAGATGCATACAGACTGGGGGAAAATAGCCGGGGGAAAATAGCCGGGGTAAACAAAACAATGTCGGGAGAATGATATTTTTAACCCTCTTATATACACTGAGCCAGTGTAGCTGGCATCATAATTACAATACAATGAATGTCTAGCTCAATAAGTATTACGAAACACAAATTATTCCATTGTAGAACATTTATAATGATAATAATATTAACTTACAAAAAGAATGCTTATATAGTGCATTTAACCTTTGTAAAAGGTTTCAATGCGTTTAGGAAAAATTAAAAACGTATAAACTTTGGTATAAATTTAGAGATTAAAATACATATTTGGAATTATTCTGTTAATATCAATATAATTCTTAATTGACTGATGGAATTACACATCCATTGCCTATACAAAACAAAAAACAACTTTTTGTTTGTGCATGGCTGATAGAGGAGCGTCATCACGTTCACATGCCATTATTATAGCATGCTTCTGGTAACTCACTTCTATCTTTTGTTTTCTTTAGTTTCATCACATTTCCCAATTTTCGTTGGTCATTGTTTCAAGGACAATTCTACCTAATTCTAAGCAAGGTTAAGATCTTGATAAGAGCTTTCTGGTTGGGTTGAGTCTAGTTCTTGGTAGGTATTTGCACTGTCTGGTGGAGGTGTTCCAGGATTCACTTCAAAGTACTCATTGTCTTCAGGAAACTGGGTAAGATCTTGATAAGAGCTTTCTTGATGGGTTGAGTCTAGTTCTTGGTAGGTATTTGCAATGTCTGGTGGAGGTGTTCCAGGATTCACGTGAAGGTAGTCATTGTCTTCAGGAAACTGGGAATTCCCTGTCTCTGGGTTATGAGCTCTGGGGGACAGTGTAGGGTTAACTTGTGCTTGAGATTGAGACGAATTTCCTGGAGGAAGTAGCAATGTCACTGTGCTTGGTGCGGTAACGGGTGGGGGAAGAGATGAGATGGGGGTTCCCTGGATCACAGCAGAATGACTGGCAGTATATTGATTGGTGGTTGTAGATCCATTGTTGATAGTAGTGAGTTCTGTACCATGTGACACGGTGTGTGTAGGATTTGGCTTGGTATTACAAACTCGGCAGACCACCACAATACCGATGACGAGTAGCAAGAATAAAGATATCCCGACGAATGACATTGTTCCAATAACACGTGGTGATGTTCTTGGGGCTGTATACAATTACAAAATAATTGAAGGTACGTTTGAGAATTCGACTTTGAACTAAATACGACATTATTCACCTTCTGCCGTTCAGCTGGTGAGATCATAAGTTTAACCCTCAAACATAATTGTATCATCAATACAGATTAATTTTCATGATGGTATCTTTGAAGATACTATTCAACTTTTAAAAGTGCAATTTTAAAAACTCGGTCGGAAAGATGGTGGGAAATAATATGGGTGGGGATAATATTGGAATGAAATTGTCATTATTGTATTATTATTATCATGATTTATATCTGTAACTAGGAGTAGAAAAGAGATAGGAGATAGTGATCACTACATCCGTCGGATCTCTCTATTGACTTTGGATAATTTTATCTTTACTGAAACTAAACATTAATTTTCCCTTTAAAATATGGGTAACTCTTAAAACTACCACGAATGTTATTTCCGTACATTCTCAGACGAATCGGGCCTGGCCCTGTGGAATTCTGTTGGTCTTAACCTATAACATATTTCACTGTATTGCTCATGTTGATTTTTTTTTCTACACCGAACGAACATTTCTGCCAAAATGATTGTTCTGAAATGCATAAACACTGGCGTGCCCCTAACACATAAAATTCGGGCACTTTGGGCACCAATTGTCAAAAATCAGTTGAAGTCATCGTTTTTAGCATTAAATTTTACTATGAAATCCCCATTACCAAAAAAAAATGGTGAACACCATTTCCCTGTTAGAGCCGTCTGTGTACCTAACTAATAAATCTTATCGCCGTATACGCTCTTCACATGTTCTCAACATGATCCCACACTGTCGGAGTACCCGGTATTATATTACTCGACGATATATACCCACTGTTGTTAGACTGCTTAATTCATTTTAACTATATGAAATAATTCTAGCAAAGATCAGGTCAGCAAAACAACGTCATTCCTTAATACGTTTCCACTTGCAAATGTATCTATTGATTGCTAATTTGTCTCTCTTCTTCAATGTGCAATATCTAATTTTATCAAAGCATAACAGAACCATAGAAAATAAAAATTCATTGAAATAGTCTAATTACTTTACTGATAATTGTCTTTGTCAATGTTATCATTATAAGTTTATTATCACTATATTATATGCATTCAAGTTTTCTTTATGTTGTACTATTTGACGTAACGTAAGGTTCATTTAGAAATGTGAAATACCGAGTTTAACCTGAGGAGTAAATTCAAGAGTAAATTTAGCCACAATCACTTTTGTAATAGGTTTTTAGCATGAGGGGTGTTAATTCAAATGATATAATGCAAAATAAAAAAACGTCCTTCTGGCTCTGAACAAGACTGGATATGTATCTTAGTTCCTATTTGAATTAATTTATGAAGCAATTATTTCCACATGCATTATACATGTTATAGCCTACATGATAACTATGCCAATTTCTTTGAGTTCGGGAGCATCAAAATGTTTAACTAATCTTGTAACTTAGCTTGAATCTTTTATCTTTTGTGTACTTTATCTTTCTATACGTATAAATTTTATTCCACCTGCATGTACAGTTTTAGCTCTGTTTCTTCGTTCTTTGTATTGAACTAGGAACCTTCATATTTTATATGTTTTATAAATCATAATCTCTATCACTCTTCGTGGGCTACATACTCGGTCATTTTCGCAATAAACATGTAAATTATTAATTCACAAATTTCTGTTTTACTAAAAATAAATGTCAATTTCATATTAACAATGAAATTTGTAAATCGCAAGTATATACATAATACAATTTTCAGTGTCTTTTATGTGTTATCAATGTTCTTTTATGCCATGTAATTTTTACTATGTAAATTGAATAACTTCAGCTCTTGGCTGCATGTTCAGTGATTCTTTTTAAATCTCAATAAACCAAACCAATACAATACCTAAATAGAAAGATGTGTCGTGAAACGCAGAAGCGGCTGGTATATCGACCATCGACGCTATTTTTTATTTATTTATTTTTTTTTTAAATTCCAAAAGCTTAAAAACAGAAATTTATATAGAGAACTGAAAAGGGTATTTTGGTTTTTATTCCACGTCCCTGTGTAGCAGACGAGAACAGAGTAAAAACAAATGATTGATATAATTTCTTTTTGTAATCAATTTGAGTTCATATCAATCAATGAGTTCATATTAGGTCAAGCTTTTAGACCAAATGCATATTTTTTTTCCTTCTTGTCTGCCCCTAGGGGAACATAGATGCCAGATGTACAATTATAAAAACAAAAGAGATTGAAAAGAAAAGAAGACCAATGATATACATAAAATGTATCTCACTAGAGTATGTTGGCAAATTTATCATGCCAGTTTTATATCAGTATAGAGTTACTCTCTATTTATGAAAGTGATACAGATAATTAAGGTTTATCTCACAGCGTGCCCAGTTTTGGGGTATTTAGTTTAAACCCCTAACTGCATTTGATGCTACGTAAGGCAGGCACATGTTCAGTAATAAGTTGTGATTGATATGTCTTTTATATAACTTGCAGTCTGATTGACTGCCTTGAGTGAAGAAATGTTATGTTAACCAAAGCTTTAATAATAGGTAACCATTGTAATATTATTGTAAGTAAAGGAATATGATGGAAAAGGATGCAGTCTCTGAACAGTGTGAGGGAGAAGATAAAGAAGATAAAGAAAAGATGAGAGTCTGAAAACAAAATTGATATATAGAACTGAGAGTATTTAACAGTTTTGGTTGTAATTTATGTACATCATGCCTTCTATAGCAGATCAAAAGTAGATCAGCATTTTGTATCTATTATGTTAGGAGAAGCAATACACTTATTAGCATACTGGAAATGCTTCTGTGCACCTAATATCATTGTTCTCTCAATGGAAAATCTATTGACAGTTCTAGAGGAGAGGGGAAAGAGAAAAAAAACAAACCTTTTTTATATGCATGCAAATTCCAAGAGTCTGTAGTTTCTATTGTGAGACTGTTGATTGGGTGAAATGCATCACTCCTTAATAAGAAAAGAAAAGATGTAGCTTCGGAGAGTATTGGAATGTAAATGGATAACTCTTATTCTTAGTCAAATAATTGCTTCTTTTTTTAGGGCTGTTGCCAAGTCAAATTTCCTTATGTTTGAGAAGTATTTAAGCTTAGAACTACATGCGTCTCAAGAATGTTATCTTTTGTTTATCTGTGAAATTTAATATTCTTAGAACACGTCCATCAATTGGTGAAATTGAAATTCCAGTTGCTTCAAAAGCCTCAAAGGAATAGATTGTCAAGCATTTCTTTTCTGTGTGACTAAGAAAGATGAAAATAAACAGAGTGAAAAGGGCGCATAGTAGAAGGTTATGCGGATAATTCTTATCCTAAATCCAAATTTAAATACATTGGTTGTTCCCAGGTGTACTTATCTATTATGTCAGGAGAAGCAATACACTTATTAGCATACTGGAAATGCTTTTGTTCTCTCAATGGAAAATCTATTTGACAGTTCTAGAGGAGAGGGGGAAAAAAAAAAACCTTTTTTATATGCATGCAAATTCCAAGGGTCTGTAGTTTCTATTGTGAGACTGTTGGTTAGGTGAAATGTATCACTCTTTAATAAGAAAAGAAAAGAGGTAGTTTCGGAGAGTATTGGAATGTAAATGGATAACTCTTATTTTTAGTCAAATTTAATTGCTTTTTTTTCTCAGGGCTGTTGCCAAGTCAAATGTCCTTATGTTTGAGAAGTATTTAAGCTTAGAACTACATGCGTCTTAAGAATGTTATCTTTTTGTTTATCTGTGAAATTTAATATTCTTAGAACACGTCCATCAATTGGTGAAATTGAAATTCCAGTTGCTTCAAAAGCCTCAAAGGAATAGATTGTCAAGCATTTCTTTTCTGTGTGACTAAGAAAGATGAAAATAAACAGAGTGAAAAGGGCGCATAGTAGAAGGTTATGCGGATAATTCTTATCCTAAATCCAAATTTAAATACATTGGTTGTTCCCAGGTGTACTTACCAGCTGCATGTTTTTCATGGTGGTAGTTAAGCTATTATATGGAAAGATACTGGTTTACAACCCTGTGATTATTAAGGATGTTCCTTTTTATATGTTGATTATTGAAATGTAATTTACTCCTGAATACTTAATCAATTTGTGATTAATAGATTCAAGAGCCTTCAAAGATTGTCGTACATGACATGTTTTTTTATAATTGCAAGGAAGCATTTATTTTGTGTATTCTGTAAGTCAGGCTATTATAGCACCTTCAATGTGGAGAGGGTACATAATCCTTTATAGCCTTATTTTCGGGAATGTTACCTTTGAATAGAAATTTTTAGAGTGGGAGGGGTGGGGCGGGGGAGCTGCAATATTGCATGCCTTACATGTATCAGTTTCTTTCCCAGATGACGGGGTTTCGTTCTTGCCTTTCGTGGGGTCCCTTAAGGTGGGGGATTGGCTCTGGGACTGGGTTAAATTTTCTTGTGTGTGATAGGTTATGGATGTTTTGATTAATTGTAAATTGTTCTCCCTCAATGTGAAAGGGATCAGGGACAGAGATAAAAGGGAACGCATATTTTTCTGGTGTAAAGATAAAGGGGCGGACATTGTTTTCCTACAAGAAACATTTAGTACTAGCGATTGTGAGGACAAGTGGGCTTCAATGTGGGAGGGTTCCAGTTATTTTAGTCATGGTTCTAATCACAGTAAAGGAGTTCTCGTTTTGATTGCGCCGAGGATAGATATTGAGATATTGCAAGTCTTAAAAGACAGTGAGGGTAGATATATTTTTATAGACTGTAAGTTTCAAGGTGTTAGGTTGATTTTAGGCAATGTGTATTTTCCAACAAGAAATTTTGAGAGTGATCAATTGCAATTTCTTCGAAAATTACGCAATAATCTGGCTAAGTTAAATAAAGATAACTACCCGGTTATAATAGGTGGTGATTTTAACATGATTAGGGACATTGAATTTGATTATAACGGGAAATCTTCAAACAGGATTTCGAAAAGATTTAATCGAGAATTTGAAAAATTCATGGAAGATTTGCAGCTTTTGGATATTTGGAGATGTAGGCATTCTTTAAAAGGCAATTCACTTATATGCAAAACAATCCCTTTATGCAAAGTAGACTAGATTACTGGATAATATCGGAATGTCTAGAGGAAATGGTTATGAAGTGCGATATAATTCCATCTGTTGCCCCTGATCATCATTCAATATTTTTACGTTTATTTGACAAAACAGTCAATAAAACGAATGGAAGAAAAGGGTCATATTGGAAATTCAATAATAGTTTATGTGAAAATGAAGATTATGTTAGAGAGTTAAAAAAGAAAATTTGTCAATTAAAAACGAACTACAAACTAAAATAAAAGACAAAAGGTTGTTATGGGATTTTTAAAAATGAAAATTCGAGCTTTACACAAAAATTTTCAAAAAATTGGCTGATCAAAGAAGAACAATAAGAACAGATTTAGAAAAAGAAATACAATGTTTAGAACAACAATTGACGGAAAGCACTAATGCAGATATTTTAGAAAAATTGGAAAATACAAAAAAGAAATTAAAGGAAGTTTATAGCTATGTAAATGAAGGAATTAGGATTCGATCACGAGCCTCGTGGTACGAAAGCGGAGAAAGGGATTCGCGTTATTTCAATCAATTAATGCAAAATAACAAAAGAAAGAGTACTATTAAAAAATTAAAACCTCAGATGGTGCTATTTGCTGCGATGAAAAAAGGATAACTGAAGAAATCCGGAAGTTTTACAGCATGTTGTACAGTAAAGTAGAGTACGAGTGCTCGGATAAATAATAGTTTCTTTCAAGGTTTACCGAAATTGACTGAAAAATCTCGAGAATACTGTGAAGGATCTATAAGTAATAAAGAATGCCTAGAAATCTTAAAAGAATTAAAACAGAACAAATCACCTGGAAATGACGGTTTTTCTTCAGAATTTTATCGTACCTTTGGCCGGATATTGGAGATTTAGTTAAAGATGCCTTGAATGAAGCATATAGATTAGGAGAATTAGCATCGTCTCAAAAACAAGCTGTAATTACGTTAATCGCTAAAGATGGGAAAGATCCCTTTTCACTGAAAAATTATAGACCCATTTCCTTCTTAATGTCGATTATAAAATCTTAACAAAAATTTTGGCTAAGCGAATCAAGAAAGTATTAAATGAGATCATTATGGGAGATCAGGTGGGCTACATGAAAGGGAGGAATATTGGTGAGGCCATTCGCATTATAGATGATATTATTTTTCATACATCCCGTTACAATTTATCTGGTTTTTTGTTAGCTGTAGACTTCGAAAAGCTTTTGACTCAATTTCACATCAATTTCTTCAAAAGTTCTGTCGTCATTTGGTTTCGGTCCATCCTTTCAAAAGTGGGTTAAAGTTTTATACATGAACACTCTAAGTTGTGTATTAAATGAAGGAGGGTCCACTGGTTATTTCAAAGTAGAAAGGGGAGTAAGACAGGGAGACCCTCTTTCTCCGTACCTCTTTATCTTGTGTATTGAAGTAATGGCACACAAATTACGAATAGATAAATTGGTGGACGGAATTAATTTTGGAGATAAGGAAACTAAACTAGTACTTTATGCGGATGATATGACAATTTTTGTTCGCAATAAAAATCAATTAATAGGTTAAAAGTATTATTTGCAGATTTCGAAAAATTTCTGGACTGAAAATAAACAACGACAAGACTAAAATATTAAGGTTAGGTTTATGTCAACGTTTAGATTGTGATTTTGCTTTTGGCGAAATAGTTGACTTTCTTAAGGTTTTAGGGATTTTCTTTTCCTCGATGAACACAAGAAAGAAGATCTAAATTATAAAGAAATCTTAAGTAAAATAAAAACACTTTTAAATTTTTGGAAGCAAAGGGATTTAACACTTATGGGTAAGATTCAACTATTGAAGGTGCACATTTATTCTAAAGTTCTTTATCGGGCGTCACTTACTCCTGTTCCAAAATGGGTTTATGATTCACTGGATGAATTAACTTTTGATTTCATATGGAAAGGAAAACAGATAAAATCAATAGAAACACCATGTTTTTAGACTATAAGCAAGGGGGGTTAAAGATGTTAAATTTTTCTGCACAAGTTAAATCGCAGCGAATTATGTGGATTCAAAAACTTCTAAACAAAGATGAAGACATGAAATGGAAACAATATTTTAACTTTGTCACTGAACACGTGGGTGGAGATTTGATATTTTCATGTGACTATATACCAAGTTTATTAAAAGTGACAGCTCCACAATTTTATATGGATTTATTAGAAGATTGGGTGAATACGAGACATATAAGGAGTATAGACATTGGTGATGTGGTAATTTTTAATAATAAACTTATTCGATATAAAGGAAGTTGTATATACGATAAGAGGTTGTATGACAAAGGAATTTACAAATTAAAACATATTTTGGAAAACGATGGTAAACTAAAATGTGACAGGCATTTTATCGATTTAGGTGTTGAAGTAAATGAAATTGAAAAGATCAAGCACTTTTATGCCTGTTTACCAGTTTGTTGGAAAAATAATTTTAGAAAGGGAGAAGAAAAAATAATTCTGGAACTGATTTCACTTTGGGGAAGAAAACAACTAATATAGCTGATCTAAAATCAAAACAAATTTATGTACAATTAATAAAGAAAGATGATTTTAAACCTTTGGTTTTTGAGAGAATTGGAAGGAACTATGGTTTTTCCTGTAAGGAAATAGAAAACATATTTTTAAGACTAAGACAGTGTACACTTAACAGTCGATTAAGAGAGTTTCAGTTCAAACTTATACATAATATATTATATACAAACCATCACCTCTTCCGTTTTGGTCTTGTCTCGACTAACTTATGCTCATTTTGCGAAAAAGATGAAGAAACATATAAACATTTATTCTATACTTGTGAATTTGCACAATCAGTGTGGGGAATGTGCACGAGATTTTTAGACTTTGAAATACATAACTGTAGTTTGGAGGAAATTCTGTATGGGAAAGAGGAGAGAAATAAAGGAAAATATCAATTAATGAATCATGTTTTAATTCTTGTTAAATATCTGATTTATAGAAATAGAGAACTTAAAAACCACCCTCTTTTAATGAAATAAAGAATAGTATAATAGGGGATAAAGTAGAAGAAAGGAAATTGGCAGCAATGAGGGAACTCTCACTATTCATTTTTCTAAATGGGAAAACCTGAGTATTAGACAAACAATTGGAACCCAGAGCCAGTCGTCCACCGGTTAAGAGGGGGGATAAGGATAAGGGAGAGGTCGGGTAGGGTAGGGTTAACAAAAGAGAAAACTTTTCTCTCAGGACAACAGTATAAAAGAAGTATAAGTTGCTACATTGTTAAAACAAAATTTTTGGATTATACAACTGCATATGTTTTCTTTGAAAATATGAATTTTGTTTCAAAAATGATGTATAGGAACTAACTATGTAAGTTTCTTTTGAAGCCGTTTGTAAGACAAACATTTGTACTGATTTATAATTTCATCACATTTGCAGTGAGCGTTACATATGATGATTGTAATTTGTACTATGATTATAATTTGTTTCAAGAGAGAAAAGAATAAAAACTGACCATAAAAAAAAAAAAATTCAACGCGTTTTCTTTGTAACATTTGAAAAATCGAACGTCTTACAAAAACAATCATAACTTTAAATTTTTAGCTTAAATCCTTGAAAAATTAACATGGAGTTTAGGAGATACATACGACATTTCATGGATGGTTGCGTTCTCTTTAAGATGCCAATCTAAATCTCGTTGCATTTTTGGACACCATGTATATCTGCATACTTATCCGTTGTGAATGTTATACTACAACAAAAACAACAAAAAGTATCAGTTTCTTGATTATAAGCAGTATCTGCATGTCATTTAACAAAATTGCCGATCTTCTTTGTTTTGCATTGATAACTGAAAAGGATTTGAAAGAGGCAGTTGCGTACCTAGGAATTATAGCGCCTGGGCCAACATTCAAGTTGCGCTCCGCAGCCCAAACAATCCACATTAATCTTTGCTGTTAATTAAGAAACCATGGCACTACCGGTACGTGAAAATGATATTTGATGCATCCGATTTCTGATTTCTGATGCATCTGAATTAAGAAAGAGATTCTGGGTGCAAAACTAACGATAGCCGAGTATAGCCTAAATACGTCACAGGAGTAAGACATTTAAAAGATCCGATTTCTTTCATATGTTGAAACTTTGAAAATGATATTCACTACACGTTATCTAATGTAAGGGCACTGCCTTTCACAGGTTCACTTATTTGCTGAGGAGGAAAGCAACGAGAGTTAGTTTCTTTGAATTCAAACTATTTTGCAGTATATTCGGTATAGGCGCAAATTAAATTACGAGATCCTGAAGACGCAAAAGCGAGGAAGCAACAAGGAAATAAGCTGAATTTTAGAAGAGAAATCACACTTTAAATCGTTAAAAACACTATTTTTCATTAATAATACCATGAATCAAGGGTGCACCATAAAGACCATAATAATGTCAATTCCTCTCTTATTTTTCTTTCTTTTGCGTTGATTTTGCGCCCCCTCAAGTGCATGTGCTCACGCCACCCCAGAAAAAACACGCTAATAAAGGGGGTATACTGCTAAGGCCCTATAGCCTTCCCGATCGTAATCACCCATATTTCATTAACAAGTCACACTGTTTATAGCAAATCAAACCAATATACAAGTTCATTCACTAATCCCATATCATATTATCGTTCTTGTTTGCTAGATTGCATTCCCGTGCCTTACTAGCACTTCAAATAAAGAGAAATATCAATTTTCTAATTAATAGCACACTATAATATATATAAAAAATTATATGCATGAGGAAAAAGGCAAAAAGTTTATATACTCAACTAAAAAGAAAGTATACCTCTTCGGATTATAATAATGATAGTGGGTTCTTGTATAGCGCTCGTGTCTGTCAAACTTGATACTCCTGGCGCTCCACAATTATTACCCCATATAACCTATAATGATAGCTTTTAATAACAATAAAAACTTAGAACACTTACCACAGCGTACCCCAGCGTCTTCATAATGACTACAGGTATGGATATACCACCCACTGGATGAGCAGGATGGGAGCGAGTACTCGTAACCATAACAATTAACATTGTCTAATAGAATAGGACCAGTCCCTTGTCCGTAAGAACCGGTACTTGTCCAGGCAACTGCAGAGTCTGTTGACAATCCAAGTTGTCTACAAACAACCTCAGCATCATTATCGTCCCAAGAATCATCACAAACGGTACCCCATACCCCATAACCGGGCATGATGGCTCAATGGTTAGAGCGCCCGCCTCATGAACGGGAGGTCGTGGGTTCGATCCCCGGCCGAGTCATACCAAATAACAATGGGACCTTCTGCCTTCTAGCTAGGCGCTCAGCATATTAGATTGGAGAAGGGTAATAGTAACATATTATGTTATGCAGGGCCCGCTGGAAGAGCAGTTTCATAACTGAAGTGGCTACCCTGGGTAAATAAAACGTTATTATTATTATTATTATTATTATAGTAGATTTCTACTCGACCCTCATCTGCAGATGCGCCACCAACAAGACGGACGGAAGTACTTGGGAAGAAAGAAGTTGCTGTTGTTGATCCATCACCTATAAAACGGGGTTACACATAAAGCAATGTATTCCCAGTGATCTATCCATTTTTTCTCGACGAAATGTTGTTGTAACGTTTCATTTCTCATATAGGGCAATACATTATGTGAGGGCTAATTACTATAACGTGGAACTAATCTTGAAAATTGTGCTATTATAATACACAGAGGTATGTACGATGGTCCGTTGCGTAGGTGAATCAAATTACCAAGATGCAAGCATGATTACGATATGTCGATTGTATACATGCCATGGTATAGGAACTTTTATATATGACTATGCTTATATTGGCATAGGCGTACAGAAACAATCTTGCATGTCGCGGGGCTAACCTCTCTTGGCCGAATAATAACTTCTTTGTTTTTCGTTCAGGAATGCCAAATTTCTAACGAGTTTTTATTTTGACCGGATAATTTTGTTATGACAATATACTAGATGGGATATCAAGATTACATAAAGAATACCTCACTGCCAAAATGCTGACCTGTTCCAAAACATTCGTTAAAGGGATTGGGTAACTTTGTCTCAGATTTTGAAACAAAATCCTGGAGTTAGCTCATGCTGCAATCATAATTATAAACCTTTAGGTCAGTCAGGAACCCCATGACGTTTACAAGCCGATCGCCTGTCTGATTATCAAGATATTTATATGATTGGAAATCGAAATTTAAAAATACGTTTTCCTAACGGTTTTCATAACACTACAGTCTATTGGGGGAAATGAGTATGGTTAAACCGGTCACTCAAAGATTTTTACTTTTTTGAGGCACTTGATGATCATTTTGAAGCGCAATTTTTTTAGGGCTTCAATATTACACCATATATCACAGACACTGATAACACGTAGGGCCATGCATCTCAGATTTAACATTGTTAAACGATGCCTTTAAGGTCGATTTTTGTTCTGGCATCATAAGAGCATAAAATAGCTAAAATCAAAGAATTTTTAGGAATAAGATCCGTAATATTGAATTATCTTAGAAAATACAAAAGAAAATATAAAAAACGCTCATGCACAATCGAAATATAATGCAAATCATCATTGAATAAACAGGAAAATAAAACACTTTAATGAAAGTGAGTAATCACAACACAATGGCAAATTAAGAGTCTTATGCAGCCGTTGTAATGATTTTCTAAATACAATATTTATGTCCATTTCCAGTGTAAATGGTAAGATCTATTTATGCTTATCTGCAATAATGGGGAATGAATATCATTACGTAGCTATGGGTATGAAATTACCAACATAAATATAAGTATTGTAAACGCAGACTAAAATTTTTGTCTGTCAGAATGTGGAGGTGTGGTGGTATAGCGGTGTATTCACTTGACTCTTAATCAAAGGGCTGGGGGTTCGAATCCCATCAATAACGTCCTTTGGAAAGACATTAATCCACATTTGCTAGTCTCCACCCAGGTGTGAAATGGGTACCTGGTAGGATGCAAAAGTCATTGGAGTTTGCCCAGCGCATTGTGAGCGTTTGTAAAATGACGCCAGGCTGGAATGCTTCCAAGAGAGTGGATAATTTTGCATACAGTGTGTGCGGGCAAGCCTAAATCCGATGACAGGGGTATAGTTATAATACATCTGTAAAGCGCTTTGAGATATCATCGATGTATTATATAGCGCTGTATAAACCCTGACTATTAGTATTAGTATTGTTTTTATTACCTTTCTAGAGCGAGCGATATAGACGAATTTACATAATTTTTTTCATGTTTGAAGGTGAAAAAAAGAAGGATGACTGCACCCCTATCTTCACCATAAACCAACTTGGCAGCCTTGTCATATGCCCCCATTGGTTAACGTATCCCTATGGCACCAGTGTTCCCTCCACGACTGGATATAATTATGCTCTAGACCTATCACTGACGATATACAAGAATCCTCTCTAAGATGAGCAATCTATTTTCTTACTTTTTTATGTTAAAAAAAACAACTTACCACACTGAACTCCTGCATCTTCATAATGAGTACAGATGTAGGTAGAAGACTCATAATAGTAACAATCCGATAGATCTGATCCAGAGAAATAGCAGTACACGTTATAGATGCTACCCGATCCTTGCCCATAGTAAGCATTATTTCTAGCAACTGCATTCACGGAGTCGTATCCGAGTTGGCGACATACGAGTTGAGCGTCATCATCACCCCATAGGGTACCACACACAGTCACCCATTCATTATTATAGTAGATCTCCACTCGACCATTGTAGTATTGATCACCACCCACAAGCCGTACGTCATATTGGCTCTCTGTGTAGATAAAATAGGATATTTGATGCGAATTCAGATGACTGTTATAAATCACATTTATAATTATGTTATGGTGTATTACGATGTAGATAAGCAGGTATAGGGTCAATATTTAAGACAAGTACAGTGGCATACCAGGGAGGTGGCAGAGGAATTTTCATAGTTGCTCTGCTCATTGATCTTGCTTTCATTTAGATTTCATCATATAGGACATTATGAGCCTCAGTATACATGATACCATTGCCTTTTCAAACTTACAACTTGATGAAAATTCCAACATTTGTTTTGACTTCCTGAAATATATCTTTTTATTGTTAGGTTAATCAGATGACACTCCCTGGGTTAATCTCGGGCAAGGAATATAACAAATAATCAAAGATTTTCAATGATCAAGTATCGAAAGAAACTCCACAAGCTCGATATTGGGATGTTACCTTTCGAATTCTTTAAAGGATGAAATGCAAAAAAAGGGTGATAATAATAATAATGGCCATGATAATAATAATACTCATAAATATAACATACACACAAAAAGAAAAGAAAAAAAGCTATGCATCCATTATTCTCTCATATGTTTTCGAATTGTATTCATTGGCACGAGAATTGCCAAGGCTTTTGCAGTTTGTATATGTTGCTTCCTTATAGACTTATGGTATATATATATATATATATATACCATAAGTCTATAAGTGTTTGCACTTCAGAACTTGAAGAAGGCCTCACAAGCCGAAAGCTCGTAATAAAATTGTAAAGTACAGCTACGTCTCACGTTCCTAGACCATTTTCTTCACGCCTACATATTCTAGAACACCCGTTGTCATGTCAGACTTGAGAATTATCGCACTTTTATATATATATATATATATATACATGTATATACATGTATATAATTTTTTTATAGTAATCGTAAGGAATGGACTGCAAATGTTAAACATGGCGGCCGTTTTGTGTGTAGTAGGATACTATAAATGAAATAATACAAGACTATATGACGTAGCTGGAACACAAACCAGTGCATCCAGATTGTCTATGGATGATGCTATTCTAATCATTTTGACGGTTCTATATGTTTTCATAAAAGGGTGTTAATGCTATTCTAAACATTTTGACGGTTCTATATGTTTTCATACAAGGGTGTTAATGCTATTCTAAACATTTTGACGGTTATATATGTTTTCATACAAGGGTGTTAATGTTATTCTAATCATTTTGACGGTTATATATGTTTTCATACAAGGGTGTTAATGCTATTCTAAACATTTTGACGGTTCTATATGTTTTCATACAAGGGTGTTAATGCTATTCTAATCATTTTGACGGTTCTATATGTTTTCATACAAGGGTGTTAATGCTATTCTAATCATTTTGACGGTTCTATATGTTTTCCTAGAAGGGTGTTACCATAGTCACACCAATGAGACCAACACCAGACCAACAACAGACCCAACAAAATCTTACATTACTCTGAATGTATAACATTTATATTTGTATTTGATAGTTATTTCTATTCGGGTGAAACAACATTTCTGGTCAACATTCTTCCTGCCTTATTATATATCATTATCTTTGACTTTCCCAGTGTTTCCGTAATAATTTCGAAATTCCACTTCACGCAGTATTCATTTAAATAGATTTTTCCAGCAAATTTAGGGCTTATATTCACGAAAAAGGAATTAAACGCATTAACCACATATGTTACTAGGTTATATATATGTTCACCTTCAATATGTATATGTAGAGTAATCTTGAGAATAGTTTTGCGTAGTAGCTTGTAATAATTATATCCCTCTATTATTGGAGGGGTCATTATTCTATCATCCTTTAAATATTGGTTTTAGGAGATTATCCCTCCAAAAATCTGGGTATATTCCCGTTCTTAAAACAGCATTAAATATACATTTGTATATGATCATTTCATTTAGTAAATTATCATTAGCGCTTGATTTCCTTCTTTTAAAAGTTTTAATTTCATTTAAGACTTCTTAGTCTGTAATAGTAGATATAATTTTTTTAGGTTGAGTTACTTTGAAATATTTTCATCATTAGCTTTGCGAAATGATCTACAATTTTTGTGCTGCCTAAGTTATATTAATGTATTATCTTTCTTTTTTTTTTTTTGGGGGGGGGGTAATGTTTTTTTTCTTCTATTATGGTCAATTATCGCTGTATTTCAGCTTAAAAAAAAAAAATATATATATATATATATGTACTCCTATTTCTATGAAAGGGGAGCGGGTGGGGTTATTGTTCCTTTCCCTAACTCTTCTCACTTTATCAATTAAAAAGGGCATAAAGTTATTTTCGAGCCAGCGAAGCGAGCGAGCAAAGATTTTGGTCAAAATCTCCTTTCGATACATTTTTGGACAAGTGCATTATTTATAATGAAGGCGTAGAAATAACAAGGGCAATTAATTTCCTCTTTCTGACTTTACCTTACACTATTCTTTTCTTTATTTCTTTAATCTTTTGCCTCTTAACTTTATTAGATATAGGGAATCTACGTCATGATATTAGCCACACTGCTTGCACCCAACATCAAGCAATAGCTCAGAACAGTAAGATGAAGACTGGTATTTGCGGATGAGCAGATTTTTATTTCATTTCATTTTATCTTATTTTTACGAGGAAAATGTCCATAAGGTACTTTTAAGAGCAATTTGATTATTATTTCCATTACTTTGATTTCTCACTTTAAACTGAAAAATGTGTTATCGAATAAGTTGGAAAAATCTGTCAGGAGAGGGGCAATTAAATTGCCACCTTGTAATCCTTTCAACTACGTACCCATCTACCTAGCTCTCATTGCGTGCTAGCATTGCCTGAAAGCTCCGAACATTTACCCACGAATAGAACGTCAGGGGATGGATAAGCTATATAATTATGTCATTTACTTTGTACACTGCACCACTTGAATATATTATTGAAGCGCATGGTTAAGGCCGAATGATATATGCAGATGACACCCAAGTTTATGCTGTTTTGAAACGTGATTCCGACCATTCTATCATTACCAAACTTGAAAGATGTATAAATGATATCAAAGCTTGGTCCACTGCTAATGATTTGAAGTTAAATGAGGATAAAACTGAGGTTATTCATGTAACATCTCGATTCAGAAATTCCACCCATTTACCATATGTCGAAATTGCTAATGTTCCGATACAACCTGTCAAAAGTGCACGTATACCTTGGTGTCATCTTTGAAAATGATCGTAGGATGGATGATTATATAAAAAAATATTTGTCGCTCAGCTTCATATGCCATGTACAAGATAGGTCGTATTAGAAATTTTCTTGATCAAAAATCTACTGAAACGTACGAAGCCCCAAACATGCAACTTTTGCAAACCAAAAAAAAAAAAAAAAATATTCCGTACGTACGAGATATTATTCCGTAAGTACGCATTAAATTATTCCGTACGTATACGCAATAATATTCCGTGATAGAAGAGAAGAGGGAAGATAAGAATTGATAGAAGATGAAAGAATATAACAAATAAGAATTGATAGAAGAGAAGATGAAAGGAGGACAAAACAAAGAAATCATATAAAAAAAGATAGAAGAGAAGATGAATTAAAGGACAAAAAACAAAGAAATTCATAGGAAATGATAGAAGAGAAGATGAAAGAAGGATAAAACATAGAAATACATTAAAATTGATAGAATAATATAGGTCCACTTGAAAGATAACACACTTATTCTCTACTCAATACATTCATACCGCAATCATTATGTTACAATTAAAGTAGCAAAACAAGAACTTTCTCCTCAAAACATTTAGTTTCCTCAGTTTATACTGAAATATACCCTGTCATATTAATAGTTATATCTCAAAAGGTTTATTTTTAGACTAGCTTTTATAACACATGGCATATGATCAGGGGCGGCGGAGCATCTTTCAAAGTGGGGGGCACCAACAAAAAAGGGCACTTTAAAAAAGGGGGCACCCACAAAGGGTGAAAACAAGGCGGAAAATACCACTTTGAGACAACATTATACCGCTACAATCTGTTTCTATCTTAACATAGTTCTAGATAAAAACTACTTTGCATTTTGTGTAATGGTCTGATTATTCAAAAAAAAATTAAGATTGTTATCTAACACTGAAGGCTATGGTGTTTATACATGTATGTATACAGCGATTTCCCTAATATGATAAGAAGACAATAAGTAAATGCGAGCGAGCGTAACGAGCGAGCTTTTAACAAATTTTAGAAACAAAAAATTTCCTCATTCCTTTTATGATTTAGGGGCACTGCTTAATATTGTATAATCTAGGGCATGCCCCTCCTGCACCCTGCTCCACTGCCTTACTTTGTGCTGATATCAGTGGGGGAACCTGTTATTATGAAGCTTCTCTTGGAGCTAGGTATGTGGCTCTTTTGTGGACATTAGGGCACAGTTTGTAAACTACATCGGGATATAAATGTATAGGTGAAAAGGGGCACTTGTAAAGGGTCAAAAGGGGCATTTATCAAAAAGGAAAATAACACCATTAGAAAGGAAAAGGGGCACTGATCAGAAGTAAATGGGGGCACTTAAAAAGGTGAAATTATCAGGGGTGAAAAAGGGCACTTATCAGAAGGAAAAATTGCACTATTAGAACGGAAAATGGGCACCAATCAGACGAAAACAGGGGCACTTATCGTATTTTTAAAAGGGGGCACTATACGAAGAAAAAGGGGCACTTATCAGCTATAAAAGGGGGCACTTTGGGGGTACTTGAAAAGGTGGGGGGGGGGCACTGTGATGGCATTTGTAGCCCCTGAAGAAAGGGGAAGTCTGAGCGTCTTGTTAGACGAAGTTTCTTCAAAATTCGACTTAGATGTCTAACACTCATCAGTAGAATTTTATGTTTTGATAACAAAAAGTACAAAATTTCTTTCTGGGAGAATCCCAACTCAAAATAGAGACGGACAAGGACTTCCTGTCTTTCTCTAGCGTTAAAGACCATTTTTGGTAAATCTTATCAATATTAAAATACAGTGGGCATACATGCGTGCGCATATTTATTTACACTATCGCACGGAATAATTTATTGCGTACGTACGGAATATTATCGCGTACGTACGGAATATTTTTTTTTTCGTACGTACGGAATATTATTGCGTACGTACGGAATAATATCTCGTACATACGGAATATTTATTCTTTTTTTGGTTCGCAAAAATGGCATGTTTGGGGCTCCGTAGAAACGCTTATACACGCATTAATTTATTACATGCCGTCTTGATCAATGCTATAGCCTTCTTTATGGCCTTTCGGACTCGCACATTGCAAAACTCCAGAGAATCCAAAACTCTGCTGCCAGGCTTGTAACACGCACACGTTCTTGTGAACTCCAGTACTACGCTAATTGCATTGGTTGCCTGTGACGTACCGCATTATGTAGAAAATCTTGGTTTTAACTTATAAATGCATTCATGAATTGGCCGGTACCAATTTATCTGCAAGAACTAATCCACGAATACAAACCCTCACGTAATCTACGGTCATCTTCTCAATTAAACCTCATGTCTACTTCGATCGGTGTCAACTCTTGCTGAACTTTGGAAAAAACTACCTTTAAATGTCGAAAAACTGTCAAACTGTTAACCAATTCAAAACCTTCAAAGACACATTTATTCAAAATTGCTTTTAATGATTAACTTGCTCTGTTCACATTGATGTGTATTTCACATGTATTGTAATTTGTAGGTTTATTTGCACTTTTTTGTTTTGTTTAATATGTAATTGTTCTTTTATCAGTCTATTCCCAGGTCGAAATTCCAATAGGATCCGATAGCCTATTGGACCATCAGAAACCATTAGAGCTATTGGTGTCTAATGGTTTCAATAGGGAAAGTGTAATATTGGACCCACAGAAACCAATAGAAAATATCTATTGGACCAACACCAACCCACAGAAAAAAATGCTGATGGACCAACAGAAAGCTTCTATTGGACCAACATCCACCCACGTCTTCTATGGGTTTCTGTTGGTCCATTAGATATTTCTTCTATGATGGGTTTCTGTTGGTCCATTAGATATTTTCTATGGGTTCCTGTTGGTCCATTAGAGACTTTTCTTTGGGTTTCTAATGGTCCTATATTCTGAACTCCCTATTGAAACCAATAGTCCAATGGCTCCTATCGGTAAATCAATAATGATAATGATCTAAATTCTCTATTGAAACCAATAGTCCAATGGCTCCTATTGGTAAATCAATGATGATAAATCAAAAATCGATTTTATCAACTGTCCACCAAAAAGGTATATTCTAGTCTCAATTGCATTAACTTCCTCACAAAGATCACTTGAAGTGAGTTTTAGAGTATTCTTTAATTGACGAAAGCCTTGTACTATTCTATATAATAAACATACATGAATTGTTTCTTGGTTAGTAATCATTATAATCATGATCTATTGCTAAAACGTGAATTTAATAGTATCATGATCAGACAAATAATCTATTGGTCATTAATTGCCGAAAGAAAATAAAAATCACAAAATTGATGTGCATTGTCATAAGTTGCTTAACAAATTATGATAAATGTATTTTTCTGTGAAGACGTGTAAAGTAATCATGAATATGCATGAGATAGATTTAGCTGTTGGTTTCTATTGGTTTCTATTGGTTTCTATTGGTTTCTATGTTTCTTAATTCTATTGGTCATATTGGTTTCTATTGGTTCCTTTGGGTTCTATTGGTTTTATTGGTCCTATTGGTCCTATTGGTCCTATTGGTCCTATCAGTTCTATTGGTTTCTATTGGTCTTAATTATTGGTTTCTATTGGTCCTATTGGTTTCTATTGGTCCTATCGGTCCTATTGGTCCTATTGGTCCTATTGGTCTTATTAGTTTCTATTGGTCCTATTGGTTTCTATTGGTCCTATTGGTTTCTATTGGTCCTATTGGTTTCTATTTCTATTGGTTTCTATGGGTTTCTATTGGTTTCTGATGGTTTGAATGGTCTATATTGGATTCAATTCTATGGGTCCAACAGAAACCATTAGAGACCAATATAATTTTTCTATTGGTCTCTATGGGATTTTCGACCTGGGTTCTGTTTGTTATAGCGCTTAGAGACTTCGGTGGCCGGTAAGCGCTTTATAAGCAACGTTATTATTATTATTATTATTATTATTATTATTATGTTAATTGTAGAGATACTATAAATCATATAGAAATAAATGCGACTAGGCAGGATTTAGGCATTCTTATAACATGGGACATTCAATTCAATTCAAGTTAAATTGAGTCAATTCATTTTAAGTAGAAGGTAGAATAATATTAGGCTTAGGTGACATCGAAATTCAATGAATATACTTAATTAATTCCTCTTCCGCCTCTTCTGTCACCTGAGCAAGCTTTAGGCTAAATTCAAAGGATTTTAAACATTTTAAACAAGTTGACTTTGATCGAACCAAGATACTTACGACTCTGAACATGGTTAACAAGCCCAGTAGTAATGAATAATAATCCAATAACAATCTCTGCTGTGTTCGCCATTTTACAGTTCTGCATTGTATGCAATGGCCCGTATGTCAATTTACAAGGTGTGGTTTCTGCAAGTCATAAACTCCGCATGTTTTCCTTCCATTTTCTTTTGTGCAGATCCTATTGTGAAATAAAAATGCACAATAGAACTGCGGTTAGCTATTTAAAGATTGTACGTCACATATATGTATGTAAATAATTTTCTCAAGCTTCACGTAGCAGCTCTGAGCCTCTGACGTATATATGACGTACTCATGCCATATAAAGAGTACTTATCGATCGCGGTTATTATTCAGACATTTTGTATTTTGTACAAATGCTTTTTAAATATTCCACTTGTGAAAACAAATTAATAAAAAAAAAGTCACTATATGTACATTCCTCTGGTTCAATATTGTGGAATTTACTTCCAGTTACACCGAATAAATAGTCAATATTTTAAACTTGGTAAAAATAGACTTGACACGATTCTTCTATTGAGATAGTTCTTTGATAAGGCTGTATCATTTAATTTCCTCTACTTCTACCAGCCTTTCATATCCACTCCTTTTTCTTATATATCTCTTACATTTTATTTTCCCTTCTCCAGTTAACTCTTTATCTCTCTATCCTCGATTTTCTTTTACACTCTTTAAAAATATTCTTGTGCTGTCTCGTTTTGTTTGGCACTATGTTCTGTAGATGCACCTTTAAAGTCTTTAAGCATCATTGTTTTCAAATTGTTATGTTACATTCAGGGGCAAAATAGTCAAGAATTGAATCATTGGTTTATTGCCTAACTTATAAGCTATGTAATTCTCTGTTGTTATTTTCTCGGTCTAGCAAATGCAGATTTCGACAGGAATTGTGGGGAGGGTTGGGGAACCCTTTCTACGACGCCCATTAATTTCTGCCCGTTTCAATTTCTTTGTAGTACTAAAACTAAAGCTCTCCGTATCTCTTCAGCTCTCTCAAATAATGTCACTTTTCAATGTCTCTCCATGTACCCCTGTCTCTCAATGTACCCCGTCTCTACATATACCCCCATCTCTCCATGTACCCCCGTCTCTACATGTACCCTGTCTCTCCATGTACCCAGTCCATCTCTCCATGTACCCACCGTCTATGTACCCCCACGTCTCTACGTGTACCCCCCATCTCTCCGTGTACCCACTGTTTCTCCATGCACCCCGTCTCTCCGTGTACCCCCGTCTCTCCGTGTACCCACCGTCTCTCCAAGTCCCCGTCTCTCCATGTACCCCCATCTCTCCGTGTACCCACCATCTCTCCATGTACCCCCATCTCTCCGTGTACCCACCATCTCTCCGTGTACCCACCGTCTCTCCAAGTCCCACCATCTCTCCAGGTCCCCCGTCTCTCCATGTACCCACCGTCTCTCCGTGTACCCACCGTCTCTCCTAGCTTGATTATCTTCAAACACATTTCTGCCTTTCCCTCTATCTTTCCTCTCTGGCAGATCCATTCACATTTGCATCGTGTCCATCAACCTTTCTTGAACAGCCAAATGGAGAGACAAACAGAGAAAAAAATGCTACACATGTACATGTATTTCATACAATGACTGTATAGACGGGTATTTTATAACAAACACGATGCTACATAATTATTTAAAGGCACTTGGATACTGAAGGGTTATGAAAAACACAAACATGACATCCCCCCCGACATAAGATCAGTCCCACCTTAATACATAGTTCCTCTTACTGATATAGTTAGTATCATACTAGTAATCTTACTTGATACATTACATGAGAGATGTAGTCCGGCAGCCATCTCGATATACCTTGTTTTAGGGTCTATAGTTTTTTTTTTTTGGATTATAGTTCCTTAGACCATCAATTTGAAGAATCCGATTGCTGACACTCTGTCAGCCTTGAGCAATTTTAGATATGTGACGTCACACAAAATGGCCGCCAAAATACCCTTTTTGACCAAAATTAATGATTAAAAAATTGTTTACAGCATTTTTCTTCATTAAATGGCAGTCAAATATCTTTATTTTGTCTAGGATCATCACTAAATAAGAATTAGAGATGTTGTTTGATCACAAATGACATGTAAATTTGCATAATTTGGAATGGCGCCCTCTACAGACACGTTAACTTTCATAATTCAAAATGATGGCCAAATGCCAATTTAAAACATGAAATTAACATTTTTCATAAGTCAGATGCACTAGATACAATGAGTCCAAATTGTGCTCCACTTTTTGTTGCGATTTTTTTTTAATTTTGTAATTTAATACTTAAAGAAAACAAGCTTGAATTTCATGCTCTCTGTCCCATAGATATGAGGTGGCATATGGTTATAATTGCCCGTTTTTCAGTGAGAGCGTTAAGAAACTTGATTTGTATTTTGAGATGATAGATTCTTTTATATGAACCAATCATGAAAAGGTTCCTCTCTTACATGGGAAATTTATGAGTTTCAAATAAAAATAATCAAAGATTTCAAGTCTTTACAAAGCTTTATGAAGTAACAATATGGCGATATATCCACCCATAATGATCGACAAAACATGGTTACCTTTCAATGGCTATCAATTGCTGCTTTAGTTTGATCGTTACAACACTCGACAGAGGCGCAAAACGTCAGGAAATTGTGCATGCTAATTTCGCTTTGTTGCATCGGCACCCTGATGATATACATAGGCTTCCACTAGCGCAAGTGCACCTTGTTAACCTTAAAGGGCCCATGCCATCCAAATGCAAGTTTATGTCTGTTGGTGTGTAGTCCTCCATACATCTCATATTTTGATATGTAAGCTTCTGAATGTGTTTCATAGATTTTTAAATATTTGTTTTAATATTTTTTCAAACTTGCTAAGCTCCACCCTAAAAATTCTCCAGATCCAATGTGCTAACTTGAGAAAGTGATATGTAACTTTGCTAAAGTATACCACCTGTTACAATGCGTAATACAAGAGCAACTTTATGTTGCTCTTGTATTACGTATTGTAACAGGTGGTATACTTTGGCAGACATGCTGTAGCATCACCAGGAAGACAAAGGCAATGATGATATATTGTACATGTATGAAAGCATGCAATTCTATTATGAGTGTGTGCTGAGCTGGGGGAAATTACATACCATTGTCTAATGTAGAATATTAGTTTAGTCTGACATGTCTGACATAGCAACTTATATGTTGCTATTGTTTGTTGTATTGTAACAGGTGGTCAACTTTGGCAAAGTTACATACCACTTTCTCAAGTTAGCTCATTGATGACTGACAGATGATGTCACAAGGGAATGAGATTTGGAGGATTTTTAGGGTGGAGCTTAGCAAGTTTGAAGAAAAAAGTATTTCAAAAAATATTTAAAAATCTATGAAACACATTCAGAATTTGACATAAAACAAAATGAGATGTTTGCAGGACTACACACAAACAGGAATAAACTTGTATTTGGATGGCATGGGCCCTTTAATATGTTGTCCGGTGCGAGTTGTACATTTGTAAGTACTGTGACAGGGATCAGGGATTTGGTTTCCTCTTCTTTTTATGATCCAATGATGGGGTTGTGACTGTAAAGCGTGCTTGCATGCACACACATGTTTGCAGATGAGCTCTCTTGACATTTTCTTCCAACGTTTCAGTAGTTGGAGGTAGTAAGGCAAGTCTTCCTACCCTTGATGTCCACACGTTGAAACGAGCCTCTAACAATGAGCTGGCTGTTGAATGTCCATAAAGTGAAGCAATGAAGTGGGTAGGTTGCGTGATGACATCAAGTGACTATACTGCATCAACATTGCAAACTGAGTCCAAAGAGAGTCGAATCTTCTGCTTCATCACTTTCAGCATTGTACCCTTTCCAATGCCAAAGTACGCCCCAACAGTGTTGTATTCCGTCAACGCATGTCCTGCCAACATCGATGGAATGATATCTCCTAACTTGTCTACAGTGGCAGAAATATCAATAACAGTTCGCTCTTTGATGGGCGACTCCGTGGTCTTTGGCGTTCTAGGTCCTTCATGTACATAATGATGCAAAAGTAGTACGTATCCACATCTGTGTTATCCGCCAGGACATACCTGTTCTCATTAGCAGCATTTTGAATTGCTTGCTGTACTATGATGTTGTCTGCTTCTTCATGTGTTATGGACAGATCTTCCTTTGGCATGACATCGCTGCCTGGTATCACTTCAACAGATACCTCATCTTGACCAGTAATGACCAGCTTGTGCTTTTGGCTATTTCTGAACACCTCCTCATATCCTGCAGAATTGCGCATATATGATGTCGATCAACTGTAGTCTGTTGTCAGTAACAGTGAGAGATAGTTTCTTGGAGGGCAGCAGTGATATGGGACTCAGTTGGATGACTTTCAATCCGTCATGACCTAGATATCCTGGTGGCACACCAAGCAAACATCGTCAGATTTTAATCTAGAGTAGAGCACAACCATGAATGACTGTACAAGGTTGTTCAAGTGTCTCATGACTGGCTGACATCTCAACCTTTGTCAAATTCTTTAAGTTCGGCTTTGACTTGGGAGTGCACATGTTTCCAGAATCATCAAAGAGTGCTGTTGGGACTGGGAAAAGCTTCCATGACAAAATGTCCTTGACATTGACATCTCTTGAACTTGCCTGCAGTCTTCCTATTACTCTGGAGTAGATCAACTTGGTGTCATAGACCTTCAGACCCCCAATATTAATTGACTTCTTCATGGCTGCAATGGTTTGAACTTATTCTTCTTCTTCAATTGCAGTAAAGGCCACCATCAGGTGTATTGTCGTACTGTTTAGATGCAGTGCAGATGTACATGCATGTACAATGTCTGATAAAGGTACAGTCAGCTACGTGCGAGTAAAAATGACTACCGTTTTTAATGGAGCCGGTCTTTTGTACTCTTGCTTGAAGCTGTTAAACATAGGTACAATTGAAGGTGTTCAGAGGGAGGGAGTTCCAGAGTCTTATTGTATCCGGGAAGAAGCTCCTCTGGTAGACAAGCAATTGGGCAAACTTAGGAACAATGATCTTTTTGGAATGCCCTCTGTGCAGGGATGTTGATGAAGTGAGGAAAGTATGTGGAATGTCTATCAGCGAGTTGTTGATGCGATAGATCATCACCACCTTGGCCTGTGCCATGCGTTCTTGTTATGTTGGCCACTTGATCTGATTCAGCGTGGCTGCTACGCTGCTTGTCCTGCGGTGCATGGTCACTGAAGATGAAGCGGACATAGCGCCGTTGAACCATTTCAAGCTTATTGATGTTTGCTAATTGCTTGCGTGTGAGGGTCCCATATATAATGCTAGCATACTCCATGATTGCTTGAAAGAGAGTATTGTAGCACAGTTCTTTAACCTTTCCAGGACATGGTCTGATATTTCTTTGAAGAAAGCCACGGGTGGAGTTGGCCTATTTGGTGATAATGTTGATATGTTGGTTCCAGCTGAGATTCTTGTGCAACTCAACACCTAGATACTTTGCTGTATTTTTGTCAGCTAGGGTCTGTCCGTGGATGGAGAAGGATTTGATGATGGGTTTGCGTCTATTGGTGACATGGAGAACCTGACATTTCTGTGGAATGAATTCCATCTGCCAATCACGCTCCCAGCGTTGCAGTGAGTCAATATCCTCTTGGAAACGTTGGGCATCTTCCTCGATCTGTCTTGATGCTGCTGTATAGCATGCCATCATCAGCGAAGAGCCTGACTGTTGAGTTTGGGGAGAGGTACTCTGGCAGTTCATTGAAGAAGATGAGAAACAGCATCGGGCCGATAGCTCTGCCTTGCGGGACGCCAGATGTTATTGGCTGGTGTTGGAGATGGATCCTTCCAGTACCATATGTTGGGTCCTGTTACTCAGGAAGTCAGAAACCCATGCGTGTGTGTGTTCCCGGATTCCATAGAAATGGTACTTGTGTAACAGCTAGCATTCCCTGGGATCGAACCTTGTCAAATACTTTGGAGAAATCAAGGATTGCCATGTGCAATTGTTCTCTGTCATCGATGGCTTTGGCGAGGTCCCGGACAGCAAGGACAAGTTGGGAGACGCAGGATCGCTTCTTTCGAAAGCCACGTTGTGCATCAGACAGGATTGTAGCCTTCAGGTGGGCCATGATGCTGATATAGCTAAGAACGATGTACTCCAGTACTGGCGTCAGAGAGACAGGTCTGTAGTTCTGTGGGTTGCTAATACAGTCACCTTTCTTGAAGATGGGAGCAATATTAGCCATCTTCCATTTATCAGGTATGACACTCTGGTTAAGGGAAGCTTGAAAGAATAGAGTGAACACAGGTGTCAGTTCGGTGGCAAGTCCCTTCAGAAGTCTGGTTGGGATTTGGTCAGGACCAGTGGCTTTATGAACATCAAGCTCAGACAGGATCTTCAGAACCCTTGGTGGAGAGAAAGTAATGTGATCCATGGTTGGGTATAAGCTTGGCCCTTTGTCTTTCAGACTAATCATATCTTCATTGCAGTTGAAGATGGATGAAAACTGATGACTTAGGATGTTTGCCTTTGAGAGGCTGTCTGAGGAAGTCATTCCATTAGATGATTTCAATGGAGCCAGACCTGAAGGATCGCATCGCTTACTGTTTATAAAACACCAGAAATGCTTTAGGTTACAGTGTCTGGGCTGACAATGTCTGCCAGGTACATGTATATGTTGTAAGCTTTCTTGGAAATTGTGTCATAGAATCCATCAGGTGATTTCTGTTGAAA
Organism: Mesocentrotus franciscanus; assembly: GCA_037976565.1. Taxonomy (NCBI): domain Eukaryota; kingdom Metazoa; phylum Echinodermata; class Echinoidea; order Camarodonta; family Strongylocentrotidae; genus Mesocentrotus; species Mesocentrotus franciscanus. The sequence goes on along the minus strand of CP137675.1, from coordinate 642,416 downwards.
CTCATGCATCTGTCTGGTACCGATGTCATCTGCTTTGGTTATCCACATTCACTGATGCTGGAGCAATGCTAGTCTTAACAAAATCTTATCAATGGAACAATAATGTGTACAGTAAAACCACTTCTCACTGATTTGATGAAAAATAAATTCCTTTGTAGGCCTTTTTGTTTCTTTACATGTATCTAAATTTAGACCAAAAAAGATGAAAGATAAATGCAGCACAAACGTAATTGTTCCATACAAAGCATATAATGTGTTTTAACATGACGTAGATCTTAAAAATGGCATTTGGCTGGCACACATATTTTATGCAATATTAATATGTTTATAGAGGGCGCTATTTAAAAATATGCAAATTAGCTTGTCATCTATGGCCATGGGACATCATAAAACAATTTTTTAGTGATAGTCCTAGAGAGATACAGACATTTGGCTGCCCAGGGCCCCGTATTACAAAGAGTTGATATCAATCGTAACTTATTTGCGATTGATATCAATCGCAACCATGTACATAAGAGATAGGAGAATGCAAACTTGCGATTGATTGGAGGACTTACGATTGATTTGGATCAATCGTAACTCTTTGTAAGACGGGGCCCAGAATTGTAGAAAAATCCTTATTATATATTTATTATACATTTTTAGAGAAAAATCATGTACTTTGGCGGCCATTTTGTATGACGTCATATATCTCAAATTGCTCAAGGCTGACAGAGTGTCAGCAATCGGATTCTTCAAATAGAAGGTTTAGGCAATCATAATCCATTGGAAAAAAAACTATAGACCCTAAAACAAGGTTAGGCCAATAATCTGGATTTGGCTGCCGGACTAATGTAAACAAATTCTATATATAGATGATATTAGGATAGTAAACCAATAACTTTATAGTCTTACCATGAAAAAACACACAAACAAATCCTATATAACCACCTGTTCGTAGTGAGATGAATTATCTATAATACAGTAAACTACACAAACACATAGAATTGTAAAAAAACCCACCAAAACACCATATATAAACAATTGAAGAGAAAGTGAAACCATTGCAAGAGACTGCAATGGTTTCAGCTAACAGTAATTAACTATACTTCCATATAGTGGGAACAAATAATATGTATATGTTGTACATGCTATCACACTGTCTATTCTATATGTCCTTCCTTTCTACCATCTAAATTTCAGCAATGATGATTTAGATTGAATCACAGCAATGGTGGCATGGCAATAATCTGGTTCATTAGAAAATTGTAAACAATGTATTTTATCTGTATAAATTATATTGATAATTCTAGTTAGAAAACATTTTCACCAATTTGTATACATTGTTATGGAATTTGAATTTGAATGTTATTTTTTATCTTGTATATACATGTACATGTGCAATTCAAATTCAGCTCATTGCTACAAACCATGTTGTTTAATAAACCATTTTTAGTTCAATGGAATTGAATAAATAGAGATCAGTATGCGATGGATATATGCTGTCAGTTATACCCACATCTGGATAACCCAGTTGGATGCAATACTAGACACATCACAAGCTGATGTAAACTACTCACATACAAGAAAAAAGAACATCAGTGAATACCTTAAATTGTGATCTTGCTTGACATTCATATGCTTAAGCACCTTATCCAGGTAGCTTGGCTAGAACCTCGGTTATAATGGTTTTCACCACTCAAACTCAGGCACTCAATGAATATCAATATTATTACCACTAATTCACTCAGAATAATACCCAGAATATAACAATATAAAGATCTAGATCATACACTGTAATAAAAACACAAAATATTCCCAAAACATTGTTTTGTTGTTTTAACAAGGGGAGGGGGAGAATTGCCTATTCTTTATTATCAAAATTCATGCAAATCATTTAATGTCTACACATGTCTTCATCTATTGGACAAAGAAAGCTTACTAGTTGGTAGAAGCCATTTGTTCAAGGTGATTTGATTTATGAGTGAGGTAAAAGCAAGTGTATACATGCAAAAAAATAAAAATAAAGGACATGTAGTTACAATTTGACTTTATGGAATGGTCTGCATGATATACAATACTCTATTTGTCTATTATGTTAAACTCCGACCATTCATTTGTGATCATGACATCATGAAGCACTGGTAAACAACAAACAGCTGGACATTTGGCATTTACATGTAGAAATCAGAAAGAATTAATCATGTTAATAAAATCAAAAGATCTTTGTCAAGAGTAAACCCCAAACATGAATTTGTAACAAAATGCATTCACAAGACTTACATGGGAAATGGCATTTCGAGGTCGAAATCCATCACCACCCCCCTCATTTCCATGAAGAATACAGTATCTATGTGTTATTAAGTACAATACTTGAGACAATGTGCAATAGGTCAAATTGGTTAACACAGAAATCAAATTACTTTCAAATCTATTAACTCGCAGAGCAGATTTTTTAAAGCAAAGTTCTGAAGACTTATTTTCATTTTTGTGTGTGCAGGTTGTAGGCTCAAAGGGAAACTTGAGAAATTATCAGAAGATCTGCTAAAAAAGGAAATGTAGATGGGTATAATAAATCCACAAAGAAGACCTGGACCATGGTCCACTGTGATATCCATATTGTTGGTTCATAATATAGATTACGATATGTAGAAACATTTCACTTACTATTACTATTAGTTATACTTTGTAGCATTTTCAGCATATTTTGCTGACATTATATCAATACTACTATATTCTAGTGTTTAAAAAGTGTTCCAGCATTTCTGAAGTTCATTACAATGTGACATCTAGAAAAGTGTTCCAGCATTTCTGAAGTTCATTACAATGTGTGATCTAGACAATTTTATCTGTTGCATCAATAAGTCCCACATTTGATATATCAGGCACAAGTCCTAATTCTACAGGTGTATGCCCTAATTCTTTGGTCTGTGTTCTCTATATAGGGTGGCCTCTTAAGTAGTGCTTTACATACAACTCCTGTAATGCATATAACATAAACAAATTACTGATTAGCAAATTATTACATTGCATAACAAAGTAAAATAAAACAAAACAAAAACGAAGTAAAGAAAGAAATGGTGCAAAAATGGAAACAAATATTGGACTTATGACCAAGTCTGAAGTACATAATTCAGCTACGAATTAATGTTTATTACAACTAATAAAACACCACAAAAGATGAAAAGTTTGAGATCAATTTCCATTCCCCATTCTCCCCAACTAGTATAACATATATATAGTAATATCATAATAGTGATTAGAAATCAATACACTCCCAGACCCCATTCAAGAACTACAGATGTATATCATAAGCATAATACCATAACATAACAAACGTGATGGTATGAAAATATTCAAGTTAAAAGATAAATCTTAGACATTTACATTGCATATTAAAAAGTTTCTAATGCTCAAGTTTAGATATGGATGGGAGTACTTTTAAAATTCACAAAGAAACTAAGGAAGGAAAGGAAAGTAGGAAACATATACCAAATATAATTATGTACATGGTTTTGGAAATAATAAGATGGGTTTCCTTTGGGTACCCATCTTATTACCTGCTTCATTCTGAATGCATCTGCTTTTATACAAATAGATTCTCAATTAGATTAGAGTTTTGATTGACTGGCATCTTGGTTAGTAGATCCTAGTCATGCTATATCATGCTATATTTTACAGGTCTTCTAAGTGCACCAGTTGGTCGGGAAGAGGGACCATTACGGTTACAGTGATTAAGTTTGCTTTTCTCTTCCCCAGCAGTCAACGGATGCATTCAGAGGATTGCCAGTAAGATTGTGCATTTATAATTGACATTCCTGTAATGTTTGTCTACTCATATTTACATTGTTATATTTTGTGTGAATTGCCGAATAATAATAATAATAATAATAATAGTCCTTTTAGCCCTTGTACAATAATTTTTAAGATGCATATAATTCCATTAGAGCTATAACTTCAAGGGCCAGAATCCATTCACGAAGAAAATCATTAATACAAAAAATCACCAAGGAGTTAATATGTGTGTGACCCAATAAATATCATTTCATATACCAACTACGCAATTTTTCAATAAATTGTATTAGTTGCACAGCAATTCTGTGCATTCATACAGCCACAGGAGCATTCATGCTCTCATGATTTTACTATTCTATTGACTACAGTATTTATTAACAGTACTGTACTTACATGGCATGGTGATGATTTTTTTTTAAAGCATTAAACATAATTAAATGAGTAAATTCCCATCAACTATTAGACCATTGACCAATTCAAATAATAAGGCTTTTGAAACAAATTTCTGAAGTAGATTAGGGAGAATCTCTTTGTTGCTGTGACATTTTGAGCTGTGTAAAACAATCAATATGCATGTAATTCATTGAACACATGATATGTAGATGTACATGGTTTTGCCTGTATTAATAGATTTGTTCATATGCAGGTTAAAACTTTCCACTTCAAAATTTGTAGAATGCTGAAAGGGAGGGGGGTAAGAGCACTATTTTTTTTATTACCGTGGAAATTAAATCACATTGTTGCAGTTAGTTAACGGCACTGAAAGTGCACTATTTTTGGGTATTTTGACACAAGCCCAATGTTGTGAGTATTCATTGACCTCCATTTATTGAAATATGATGACTATTGTTGTGTTTGATGCTATTGGTGATATAAATGAAGAAATACAAATGGTGTAAAATCAAGTTAGGAAATTGGTACACACGTATGTAAATTCATGTTGTGTGTGGGAATGCTGTTGTCTATAAAGTCATTGGGTTAGAAATGAAGCTCGGTAAATGTAAAGAAGACAGATATGAATATGACAGAAACTTTGTATTATTATTAGTTTCGGTGGAATATGTTAGAAATGTATGTACAGTATAAGCTGTCCAATATTCAGTTGGTTTTGGATTAGTATGAAAGACAAATGTTCTAAAAAGAGTATTTGACAGAAAGTAGGTCAGGTAAGCCAGGGGTCATTATAGATTAGTAGTCTTTCGTGCAGCCTGTTATAAAGATTTAGGTTACCGCTAAATGATATGTCAGGCCTATTATGCTTTGATAATTAATAGTGAGTTAATAGGATGTATCACAGGAGCTATGAACTCATCTTAGCAGAAATATGTGAAGATATTTCCTAACTCATATTATGACATTTATTTACAGTTATTTACAAACCTGTTTATTATTTGACTGGATAAGATTGTCATATCATCTATGCTACGTAGCATATTGGATGCATCATCCTAGCAATGCTTATGATTATGTTTTATCTTTTATCAAAGATTGAACCTTGCACCTGCCAGTTGGAGTCTTGGTATCAGCAAAAGGGTGTTGACAGTGTTATTCATTCGTCAATGGTGTCTTTTAGTTAAGTGAATCAATCGTCTATCACACTGCCTATATTTGAGTTTCTGCTTTATGGTATCCTTGGTGATGTGAATACATGTTGTATGACCATTTTCGTTCATGGCTGCACCCCTCATGAAAATATTTGTATTTATGTCACCTTAGGGACCATAGTTCCAACCAGATAATTTCTTAAATATTTAAAAGAACATATATGAACCAAAAAGTACAGAATTCTTCTGTTCCTAATCATTTCTGCTTGGCTAACCTGCTTGTTCTAGGTCGACCTTTTCCTCTACTCTTGCTTCCATTCTGCTCTGTCTTGGGTTTGCAGGACTCAATCTCTTCATCCTCTAAAACTCTTGTGTTTCTTTTCCCTTTCTTACTACTATTCACACTAGCAGCATTCTTAAACTGTTCTCTAGATTGTGAACCTTTTGAAACTCCCCTTCCCTTCTTGTTAATTTTATCTCCTCTTGCCTTGGTACTTGTATCTTCTCTCTTTTGTGATGATGTAGGAACATTGGATGCAGCTTGGGTTTCAGAGCTCATTTTCGCTATGCGTTTTGATGTTCTCTTTCTGTTCTTCTGGGAGATATCATGGTCTGATTCTTCTGTTTTCTTGGACTGAATAAGTAAGATTTAAAAAAAATCTGTATTAGAAACATCTATGATGATACAAGTGGTAAAATATTACACAGTGATATGAAATAGAAAACAAGATAAATGCGACTGCGTCTCCTATATGCTTCCGCCGTAAATTCAGTATAGGAAACAGATGGAATTCTTTGTGACATAATTATCACAATGAAAACTAAAAGCCTATAATTAAATGTTGACTGATGACTATGATCTTGACGTAACTAGCCCCAAAATGAAATTGGATCATCTTCCTATAGTAATACTGTCATGTTTTTATATATTGCTATATTGTTATAGCAAGGCTAAAGACCTTGAATTTCCGAAATTGACCTCCGTGACCTTTGTCCTATTTAACCAAAATCTGATCTAGTTGTTCTTGAGATAGTATGATAACAAGGCTAATATCTCGAATTTCAGAAATTGACCTCTGTGACCTTTCGAAGTTGAAAGAGTAAAAAAAAGAGACTAAAATAAGAAAGATAGAAAGAGGATATGATAGGAGGGTAGTATACAATAACAACAAGAAAGATAGATGAGAAGATGATAGAAGGAAAAAGCAAAGAATAACATAAGGATAGACAGAAAGGCAAAACGATAAAAACTGAACAAAAAATAACATAAAGAAGGCTAGAAAGAGAAAACAGTAGAATGATAAAATTAAGAAGAACAAATTGAAAGAGAGAGAAAATGACAGAAGGATGTCAAAAAGAGAAGATAGAAAGATAAAGTGATGGAAGTACAGTCAAACCTGCTTTAGTGACCACGTGTCTACAAAGACCACATTTTTTGTTTCCTTGAAAATGGTTTCTCGAAAATGGTTTCTCATTGAAACATGTACTAAAGGAACCTGTCTACAAAGACCACCTGTCTACAAAGACCACTTTTTGTGTTTCCTTTGGGCGGTCGCTATAGAGAGGTTTGACTGTATAAAGAAGATGACATAATGAACACAACATTGATAGAAGGAAAACAAAGAATAACATGAGGAAAGATAGAAAGAGAAAGTTGTAGAATGATAAAAACAAAGAATAACATAAGGAAAGGTAGGAAGAGAAAATGATAGAATGATAAACCAAGATCAACGTGAAGAAATAGAAAGAGAATATTATAGAAGGATAAGGATATAGATAAAGAAAAAATGAAAAGAAGAGAAGGTGATAGGAGAAAAACAAAGAATAACAATCAAAATAGAAAAATAGAAAGAAAAGACGATAAGAGAATAAAAATAAAGAATAGCCTAAGGATAGATAGAAAATTGAAGAGTAACATAATAAAAGGAGAGGAAAGTGAAAGGAGAAAAGCAATAAATAGATTAATGGATAACATGTAGAAAAATAATAATGTAAGAGAAAAAACAAAGAATAACACAATAAAATATTTTTAAACAGTAGCAGTGAAAGAAAAACAAAAAACAAGGAACAACATAAGAGAGTTTGTTTGTTTCTTTTTTTGAAGAAAAGGAGAGGAAAAAGAAAAGACAAGAAAAAAGAAGAGATGAAAACAGAACAAGGAAAATAGATAGTACATACGTAATATTGTAAGGGAAACAAAACAAAACCATGACTTGCAGGCTTGCAATGGAAACAGTTGGATTCTGTTAAAAAAATGACTTGTGCTGTCATAGCATCAGAAACAGTTCCTGTTGCTATGGCATCACGCGTCTCATCAGGGTAAAAACTGCGATGAGTGTGAAACCAAATGAACCGTACCTCTGGAGCGGTCCAGTGGATCGGTCTGGTGTAGATCGGTCCAGCAAAGTGACTGAGAAAGAGGTCTTAATCAATCTTTCATAATTACTTCCAGACAGTTTCTTTCAAATTGAAATCACATGACCAGAACTCATGTGCTTTGGTTTTATCTTCATATATTTGTACCTTCTTAGGAGTTTTTACATCATCAGTGCCAGTAGCCTGTTTTCGCTTCTTTGGACTTCTTATGCTACGAGATTTTCCATCTGCAATAAAGAAAACATATTTAGACACATACATAATAAGTGTTAATAAGAAGATTCCTCTCATGTGAGATAATGATAAGCTTCTTTTGGACGATGGATTGACCAACAGAGAGAGCATTCATGTACTCCTCTGTGAAGCTAAGAAACCTGTCAAAGTAGCATCCATCTTTGAGTTTTGCCATTTTGCATCTTTTAAAAGGCAGTGCAAAAGTGTTTTTGGGGTATAATTTGATCATTTAATCAAATTGGTTACTCCATCTGTTTCTTAGATTTAGTACAAGCTGTCCATTGAATGTACACTTCAGTACATGTGACATAAATCATATCATTTAACCATCCCAAACTGACCACGATGAAATGAAAAACTCCAATACAGTTCAATGAATGCATGTCTAATTCTTTGAAGTCGTAGACAGTGATACACTGTTAAATCTACATCTTTTTTAAGATAACAGAACTTGTTGCAAATAAGTTCTTTCCAAATTGTTATTGGTACATTCAATGTGTAGGTGATTTTTGTGACAAACCAGGATCATACCACAGAGAAAAGTTCCCTTTAGGTACCATTGCATCTGGTGGTCTTGAGATCGTATAGTCCTATCATGGTCATCTACTATGTTAGTCATACCATCTAGGTTTAAAAGATCAAAGAGAAAAGGTTCCCTTTAGGTACCATTGCACCTGGTGGTCTTGAGATCGTATAGTCCTATCATGGTGCTCTACTATGTTAGTCATAACATCTAGGTTTAAAAAATATTTAAAAAGAAAAGTTCCCTTTAGCTAGGTACCATTGCACCTGATGGTCTTGAGATCGTATAGTCCTTTCATGGTCATCTACTATGTTAGTCATACCATCTAGGTTTAAAAGATTAAAAAGAAAAGTTCCCTTTAGCTAGGTACCATTGCACCTGGTGGTCTTGAGATCGTATAGTCCTATCATGGTCATCTACTATGTTAGTCATACCATCTAGGTTTAAAAGATCAAAGAGAAAAGTTCCCTTTAGGTACCATTGCACCTGGTGGTCTTGAGATCGTATAGTCCTATCATGGTGCTCTACTATGTTAGTCATAACATCTAGGTTTAAAAAATATTTTAAAAAAAAGAAAAAATCCCTTTAGGTACCATTACACCTGGTGGTCTTGAGATCGTATAGTCCTTTCATGGTCATCTACTATGTTAGTCATACCATCTAGGTTTAAAAGATTAAAAAGAAAAGTTCCCTTTAGCTAGGTACCATTACACCTGGTGGTCTTGAGATCGTATAGTCCTTTCATGGTGATCTACTATGTTAGTCATACCATCTAGGTTTAAAAGATCAAAGAGAAAAGTTCCCTTTAGGTACCATTGCACCTGGTGGTCTTGAGATCGTATAGTCCTATCATGGTGATCTACTATGTTAGTCATAACATCTAGGTTTAAAAAATATTTAAAAAAGAAAAAATCCCTTTAGGTACCATTGCACCTGGTGGTCTTGAGATCGTATAGTCCTATCATGGTCATCTACTATGTTAGTCATACCATCTAGGTTTAAAAGATCAAAGAGAAAAGTTCCCTTTAGCTAGGTACCATTGCACCTGGTGGTCTTGAGATCGTATAGTCCTATTATGGTCATCTACTATGTTAGTTATACCACCTAGGTTTAAAAGATTAAAAAGAAAAGTTCTCTTTAGGTACCATTGCACCTGGGGGTCTTGAGAGCGTATAGTCCTTTCATGGTGATCTTCTATGTGAGTCATACCATCTAGGTTTCAAAGATTAAATAGAAAAGTTCCCTTTAGGTACCATAGCACCTGATGGTCCTGAGATCGTATAGTCCTATCATGAATAATCATGGTCATCTACTATGTTAGTCATACCATCTAGGTTTAAAAGATCAAAGATTAAAGTTCCCTTTAGGTACCATCGCACCTGGTGGTCTTGAGATCGTATAGTCCTATCATGGTGATCTACTATGTTAGTCATACTATCTAGGTTTAAAAGATTAAAGAAAACTTCTCTTAGGTACCATTGCATCTGGTGGTCTTGAGGTCTTATAGTCCTATTAAGATCTATTATGTTAGTCATACCATTTTGGTTAAAAAAGTAAATAGAAAAGTTACCTTTAGGTACCATTGCACCTGGTGGTCTTGAGATTGTATAGTCCTATCATGGTGATCTACTATGTTAGTCATACCATCTTTGTTTAAAAGATTAAATAGAAAAATTACCTTTAGGTACCATTGGGCCTGGTGGTCCTGAGAACCAGATGGTCCTGTCATTGTGGTCTACCATGTTTTTCATACCATCTTTGGAGTAACACTGCAGCCATTTCATGAAATCAGAGTAGTCAGAAGCTTTACCATCAGCTGTGTATCCACCAGCACCTTCAAGATTGAAGAATATAAAGCACAGAATAAGCACATCAGAAGTGTAGAAGAATATAAAGCACAGAATAAGTACATCAGAGGTGAAGAAGAATATAAAGCACAGAATAAGCACATCAGAGGTGTAGAAGAATATAAAGCACAGAATAAGCACATCAGAGGTGTAGAAGAATATAAAGCACAGAATAAGCACATCAGAGGTGAAGAAGAATATAAAGCACAGAATAAGCACATCAGAGGTGAAGAAGAATATAAAGCACAGAATAAGCACATCAGAGGTGAAGAAGAATATAAAGCACAGAATAAGCACATCAGAGGTGAAGAAGAATATAAAGCAGCGGAGCGGAGGTGAAATGCATGGCAACTTAATATACAGGTTGAATAAGCTTCTCTTGATGACCTGTTTCCAACCAGTTTTTCATTTTACTTGCTGTCATAAGTCATGGCATCTGCATCCTTATCATGCCAAAATACCCGTTATTTGTTTTGTTGTGTTTTTTTCTATAAATGAATGTTGTGAGATGATCAGAAGAAATGGGAGATCCTAATCTGAAAGGTCAGTAAAACAAAATGAATACTTTGGTTGCTTTCTTCACCTCTCTGCACGGTCTCTTGTATGCCACATGTGCAATTTTGCACAAAACAATACGCACCAATTGATGGAAGGATTGCTTATAGCAACACATTGGATTTACAAAATTACCCATTTCTGGTATATTTATTAGTTCCATGGCAAGTTCGCAACCCTTTATAAGCTGGTACAGATTAGTCTTGCATTGGAAACAGTTAAAGAAGTTGGCATATCTATCGCATTATAAATACCATATGGCACAAATGACAAGGGATTATTGGTGCACATATAAAGATTTAAAATAGTAGGTACAATGTAAGTGCTTCACAGTGACTTAAAGTGTGTTAAATACTCTACCTTTTAACACTTTTAAAAGCATACAATATGTAGATTCAAAGCATACGATACAAGAGCCTACCTATACCAATGACCTCAAGAGGCACTGTGTGACATAGATGTAGAATATCAGGTTCCTCTTCTTTCCTTTTTCCTCCCTTCATTGGTTTGACATCAGGTGGTTCTGCATTCAGTCCTTCCAACACAGCTCTTGCTTTCTCAAATGGTGGGATATTCAACCTAATTCATAATCAAAGTTCAAACAAACAAAAAGCAATTGCTTCTTTTTCTTTTTAGAGCTAACATATGCAACGCATTTTATGTAGTGTATAATCACCCTAAATATCATATTTCGTTTTTTTTAAAGTACACTGTATCAAAAGATAAGATTAAGTTCTAGTACCTTTAGTGAGAATCACATCATGCATCAAATGAAATGTTCTTTAATCCTTTAATTCAACCAATTTGGACATCATTTAATGTCAAGTAGTTATAATTTCAGGAAGCTGTCCTAAAGGATCAGGCTAAAGTTCTGCATTCTATGGCAATATAAATTTATGGTATACTAGTTATTAAAAATCAAAGATTCACATTCAGTTGGGTCTTGAATCCTTTACATTTTTTTCATCAGTTCTTTGATCTCCCAATTTTTTTCTGATGCTACACAATGAGGAATAGAAATGACTGACCCAGCCGACTAAAAATGGAATAAATATTTTTTTATATGGATTTCGGTCACATTTCAGAATGAACAAAGCAAAATATCACATAAATTCAAGTTGCTTTTGATATCAGAATCTACTTTTCTTAACCTGATATTGCTTATATTCCTTCCTCACTCACATCCACTTCATCATTGCCGATTACAACACGCATTTCTTATGTATTTATTTTTATGTGGAATCTTTTCTCCATTTTGCTTACCTCTGATTTTATTCATGACATTGTATTGATTTTGCCTACAGCTACTCTTGTTATGTACCACTTATTACAAAATTGCTATGTGCCTCAAAATATTTCATTGTAAACTAAAGCAATTCTCGCTATCGCAAATACCCCCAAATGCCGGGATGTGCGCCTCTTGGGTGTAATTTCGAGCCCTTTCCGGGACTTACATACTTCCAGTATACGGTGCATGCAGGTACACGTATTATGCATGCGCAATATACGTATCCATAAGCTAGATTTCTCTCTTGTGGTCTGCTACTGCCTTCATTGGACTTTTTTACAAGTCCACGATTGTTTGAGAAGAAATACTTAGGGAATCCCACTGCATGTCCATCATTTTTTAATTGTTCTTTGTCTAAATGCCGCGAACAGAGTCTTGATCATGCAATGATTTTAAAATTGCCTTGCCTTCGGAGCACCTTTTTCCAGATTGCGCGCTTTGTAGAATTTGTTGGGAATTTTACTCAAGTCACATCTCTCGATCATTCAGGGATATATCTTCAAAAGTTTTTTCGTTTATTTTCGTGCGGCCAGCACACATCGGATTCACAGTATCGCACCATATTTCAACTGACAATTCAGTTTGTAAAAATTGCTTTTGATATACTATCAAAGAGCCGAATACCAAGCGAAAGGTACCACCATCCAACTATTTCAATGCATATATAGACAGCTAGCTCAGTGACTACTGACTACCGGCTGCCGCGCCGCCGAGACCGGACGGCACAGTACAGCCGCACAAAATAGACCGAGCGACTAAGTCACCAAGCTTTCCCAGAGTGCATGTGAAATGGGGGCATGAAACTAACATCCGAGCATTTCGGGGTTTTGGCGATAGCAAGAATTGTGCCTACAAAGTGCTATGTACAGAACTTTAAAAAGTCTAGTCAAGCATCATTTTGTAAAGCTTCTGTTCTGAGCATGATTCATATTTCTCAGAGAAGAGCTATAAAATGTTCAGATGTCACACAAATACCTGAAGAGAATCTCTGCTCTTAAGTAGTTCCCGATTCCATTGAAGAATTTTTGATTCAGCAAAGTTTCACAGATTGGCTGACCAAAAGCAGGTTTTTGGATGTTCTTCACCACATTAGACCTGGGGTAAAATTAAAGTGAAGCAGTTAATGTTTGCCAAAGCACTACATACCTATTTACCTACAGTTTATAAGTGCGTTTCTTCTACGAGTAATCATTAAAGGGCTATGAAGGGTACCACACAGATCATGTACATGTTTGGTTTGGTTTGATGGTTTGTTTTTCCTGACTGCTAAGAAAGCAGTCATAAATTGCAGATACATGTACATTATTTATACAGAGAGATAACACCCTATTCTTAGCGCACGTGTGAAGTTAGCGACTGTAATCTCAGAATCAGATCCTCATTAAATTCCTGTAGGTAATTCACAATATGATGATGAACACCATTATGGTCGCTAACTTCACGCATGCGTGCGTGCCCACACCGCACCCCACCGTCGGTACGGAATGCAATTGTATTGTGCAACATGCAGCGGTTTGCCATGAAACCTGTGAGAAATTATATTGTCTTTGTTTTTAGGAAAAATAGTAATACTCCAAAAAAAGACAACAAAATTGACACGAAACAGGTACATGAAAGATAACAACTTTAAATCATGACCACTATTTAAACAATTGTAGAAGATTTAGTTGATTTTTGGTATGTTGTAGTAGGGTATCTCCACGCTGGAATCACGGGTCAAAGTTTGGATACGTTTCTAGCGCCGGATAATCAATATAAGACAAAACAGTACGCTATAGGCATAGCTAAAACGTAGTTTGTAGGCCCACATGATACATCTTGATCATTATCGTCAATATCCGCATCCCCCCCTTAAGAAACAGGCTTTATGCCACCTGGTGGTGATGCAGATTTTTTCTGCCCCCTAAAATGTTTTTTGCTTATTACGCCACCGATTCTCTGTATAGAGGCAATAGGTGGAGCCAGACGCAAGTATCAGCGGAACCGTCGATATCAGGGACTGAATCTTTTGGTCTAAGAGTAAGACCATGATCATGAAGAGTACCTCTGCCTTCACTGAATCTGTTTGAATAAAATCCACCCAGGCAGATAGATTTTGTTATATATACCTCTCTTTAGAAATCTAGCCATCTGATTGGTCCAAATTGGAGTCGTGATTTTAGCCATGCCCGCCTACCAGTCAATAGTCTTTTAAAAAATGCCCTCATGCCCCAGTTAACTGGCCGCATAAATAAATTTTGGCGAGATCCCCTTGGTTTACGTGTAAACGTTTCTTTGTGGGAGCACGGATACCATACAGTGTGTGTGCGATTTGGTCGCTACATTTTAAGTTTGTCCGATTGTAGGCCTGGTATCCTGCTACATACAGAGTAGTTAGTGTATGTAATCTCTGATTTTTTAGTTTCTTAACTTTATTTTATGTTCAAAGGAGGCAATAATGGCTGAAGCGACTCTTCCTAGATTTCAACTTCTTGCTGATGATCAATTACAAGACTTGATTAATTCTGCGGACAGCAAGAACACCAAAAATTCCGTGAAATTCTCCGTAAAAATATTCGAAGACTAGATTGTCTACGGGTCTACCTGCAAGTTATCAACACAGACCTCGATAGCGTTAACAAACTGCCGAATTCGGAAGTTTGATGATGATTTTTAAATGTGAGAACCCCATGATTGGTAAGTCGCTGATCGCTCATGCATCTTTGACTCTTTTAACGGTACATATAAAAGTTATAATGGCGCTAATTCAGAATCATATCCATACTTTGACCTGTAACTCCGGCGTGGAGATACCCTACTAAAACATACTAAAAATCGACTAAATCTTCATCAATTGATCAAATAATGGTCATGATTTAAAAGTCGTTATGTTTCTTACCTGTTTCGTGTCGATTTTATTATCTTTTTGAGAGTATTTTTCCTAAAAACGAAGACTTATAATATTCACTTTCTCACGGGATTCACGGCAAACTAGTACATGTACTGCACATTACAATATACTTGCAATTGCATACCGTACCGACGGTGGGGCGCGTGCAGGCGGGCGCATGTGTGAAGTTAGCGACCGTAATGATGAATTGCTTAGATAAACTTAAAGGGCAAGTCCACTCCAAAAATAACTTACTTTCAATAGAAGCAGAAAAAACAGACAAACCAATCGAAAAAAGTTTGAGCAAAATCGGATAACTAATAAGAAAGTTATGAATTTTTAATGAGATGAAAAACTTTGAAAATCACTACACAAATTGGCAACTCACTCTTGACGTTATGTCCTCACTATCCACTAATCTTTATATTGATAACATAAATTTTCTATTTTCCCTCTAAGAATCTTATTTCTTCACACCAGCATCCAAGTTAGATTGATAGTAATATGTTTATTGTGTGGATGCACTAATATAGAGTGAAAAATGTGAATTTTTGATAAACTATTTATATAAAAATAATTATGAATATACAATATTCAGAAAATAGTATAAATTCTTCAAAGTTCATAAAAGATTTTGTGAAATGTCATGCAAGCAATATGGTACAAACTACAAATCATATAACCTGGGCAAAGGCATGGGGAAATCAAGTTTTTGGGATAACAAGGGAAATTAATGAGATTCAAAACAATTGACAAATAGTGAGGACATGACGTCACAAACTGATAACCAAATTGGCAATTTGTGTAGTGATTTCCATTGTTCCATAGTTTTACATACTTTTTCAAAAATTCATAACTTTCTTATTAGTTATCCGATTTCGCTCAAACATTTTTTGATTGGTTTGTCTGATTTTTTCTGCTTCTCTTGAAAGTAAGTTATTTTTGGAGTGGACTTGTACTTTAATGAGGATCTAACTCTAAGCAATTCATCATTCCGGTCGCTAACCTCATCGTAAGTACGGTATGCAATTGTATCGTGCGGCAGTTTGCCGTGAATCCCGTGGGAAAGGGAATATTATAAGTCCTATGTTTTAGGAAAAATACAAAAAAAAAGATAAGAAAATCTCCACGCCTGAGTTACAGGTCAAAGTATGGATATGATTCTGAATTAGTGCCGATATAATGACTGCTTTAATATTTGTGGAATAGTTGTTTTTACAGTCTCTCGGGGACGTTACATCCTGCCATCACCCCTCGGCACACCTGGGGGTGATATAGTAGGATGTAACATCCCCTTGAGCCTATGAAAACAACTATGCCTCTCATAGCAGTCATTAATGATATCTATACTAATATGTCATTTAAAGGTAATGCAAAGTTTTGGGAAATTTTGAAAAATTGGATGGATAGTAATTCTTTAAAATTTTGATATATTTGGATGCCCCTGTGGATGTATTATAAGCACTGGAAAATTTAGCCCCTAAAACATTTCTGCTTTCGAGCAAATTTAATAATCAAAATTTACCGGTGCTCCGGTAAATTTCAAATATTTCAAATAGCGCCCAAGGCCATTCCATGGTAGCTGCGACCATGAAAATCTCAGAATATGCAGTTCTGATGTATAATTTTCAAACAGGAATAGCAAATCGGTCGATTGTAGTCAAGAAACATTGTTTTAAAGCTAAAGTAATATCAGTCTTGAGAGGGCAGTATACAACATAAAGAGTTTATTATTTACAATTTCATCACTTTAGACTCAATTTCAACCGCTACAACATTCATTGAATATTGTAAAATCGCATATGCTTCCAATATCATGTTCATTTGAACCAAATTCATGACCCCATACCAAAACTTTGTATTACCTTTAATGTGCACATTAACAAAAAACACAAAATATTTACCTGAATGCCTGATATTCAAACATTGGATCCGGACCACGATTTTTAGACCAGTCTGCACCAACCTCCCACCGTCCAAACCTGCGTATATCAACATAACTTAAAACCATCAGAGGTTTATCCTTCGTCAAGTTTGTGTAGAATTTCAAATGAGAATGCTTGTGAATATCGCCTGGTGTGGTGAATTGAAAGTTCCCCGACATCCCGAAACGGAAAAGGATTTTCAGTGTCTCTGGAATGTTCACTTTCTTGTTATCTTTCTCGTCCTGGGCAGTGCCATTGTTCTTGTGATAAGGTTTCCTTCTCATGTCGCCATCGCTATTTTCATGTATAGGCCTACTACTGTCATGACTGTCGAGCTTTGTTAGTATCAGTTGCATCTCCTTGCCACGGGAAGCCGCGGAGATAGTGTACGCTGGCGCATCGAACTCAATGTCACTGCTCTTGTGCACAGGGTTTTTCACAATCTTCCCGCTGAAAATACGCCCTCGACAGCATTCATTTACAAATTTACTGGCCAAATGTAGTTCAGGACCTTCTGGCATAGTGAAATCATCGCTTGTGGCCTGTGGCTTGGTATATATAATTTTGAAATGGCAGACAGTGCCGGGCCGATTAAAACTAACTTTACCTCGTGTGATTGTTTATGTTGCGTAATGTGCTCGATGAAAGTATGGCAAGCCATAAGAGTTCCATCATTTTCAAGATGAAGGCTAAAACCAAAACTATGAAGGAGGAACAGCATATGTTGACCCACCGAGTGACCGACGTTATCAAAGATCTATTGAATTCTTATTCACCCTCTCTTCCCATCCTTTTAGCCCTCCCTCAGTTTCTCTGAATACAGCTCACATCAGAATGTCTTGACAACTTGTTACACTAGCTTTCCATAAGCCAGATGTTAAGGCTACGACGCGATGGCTGCTTCTGAAAGGACGACAAATGGCGAGCTAGATCTGCCGGATTTTACAACGGAAAACTATTGGGATGAAAGATTCAAAGAGGAGGAAACATACGACTGGTTACAAAAGTATCATCAGTTCAGTCATTTTGTGGAGAAATATGTGAATAAAAATGAGAGGATACTTATGTTAGGTAAGAGTGAAGACCATGCACACATAGCTGCATTACTCCATTAGCCATTAATATCCTGGAGCTGGCTAGCTGAGCTGTGTATTAAATTTAAAAGTACCTGTTTTATTGACAGTATTGAATCTCAACATTTCAATTAAACACCACTGTACTACAAAACTCGATTGATTTCAATCAAAATCGATACTTTAGACTTAGTGACAATTGATGACACCTAAATAGCAGTAAAATACACTTTTTTCAACTTACCGATGTTAGAAAAAATACTTTGAAAATTCAAATCATGGGTCTACTGTCAAACTTGACGATCAGCCACATAGTATTCATTGTGTGCATTTGTGTGTAATGTGTGTATTGACAATTCCTGTGTGCAATTGCTGCCTATTAGCACGTGTGACGTAGTACAGCACTAGAGTAGAGGTCAATACGCATTAGCATTGACTCTCTAGGGCTATGCTTTGCTGGAGTGGGTAAGACTAAGAGCAGACTAGACCAACAATTTTGTCTCTTTCGTTCACGTTCGTTAATAGCTAGCCTCTTATTTGGGTAGGGTCGGCCGTCAGCTCCTCATGCGCACATCATGCCTAGTTTATATTATGGTTTGGCCTGCGATTATTCTACAGAGCTGAGCCCATATCCTACATGTATCCCCTTTTCCGAATTCCGTGCAGCGTCCGTGTGAAGGCAGGAGTACGGATTCACGGTCTCCGCGGCCTCTACGATTTTGTTTCGCGGGAAGTTATACAAATTTAAAAAAATCATAAGCCCGTAGCTGTAGCTGTAGCCCGCACCCATAG
Organism: Mesocentrotus franciscanus; assembly: GCA_037976565.1. NCBI lineage: Eukaryota > Metazoa > Echinodermata > Echinoidea > Camarodonta > Strongylocentrotidae > Mesocentrotus > Mesocentrotus franciscanus. Next base: position 623,616 of record CP137675.1, on the reverse strand, counting down.
ACAAGTTGTAGGTGGCATTGCACAATCCCCGCACGGACATCGTGCAGAGGCCTTGGAGGACTCAACAGCACGGCGGCTGCATGGTCACCACGCCTTCTCCGCGCAACCTCTGCACGGAAGCTGCACGGGCTCTGTACGATTTCTGTGCAGAGGCTGCGGAGACTGCACTGAAATTGCACGATGTCCGTACAATCTCCGATCAGCCTCTGTACGGATTTGCCCCGGCCTGCCCCTGAGGGCCAATACAAGAAATGGCACGATGCTCGTAGATAATGTGAACACAAACATCGTAGCCCGTAGCCTCCTACGATGCCCCCAAAACGCGCGAAAAATCGTAGACCCATTTATCGTGCGGCGCCCGGGGCAAATGAAAACTAAACATCACTGAGAGACAAACAGAAGCCGACCGTCACGTCACAATGCATAGGGTGGCTCTGTCTGTGCAAAATTTTGGGAATGCGCTAAAATTTAAAATTAGCGGATGCATTATACACCTGTACATGCATATATCCGCTGCATTTATACTTTCTTTATTTTCAATATTAGTAGGACTAGGCTAAACAAAAAAATCGGTTCCCCTTACCAACTCGACTGTATAATGCCTTTAATGGTCCTTTTTCAGTCAATTCTGTGTCAAAATACAACTCCGTGTTGAAAATCTTGCAGCCGTATTATAACTGTCACTGCTCATGATGACGGCTGCAAGATTTTCAACACGGAGTTGTATTTTGACACAGAATTAACTGACCATTAAAGCCATTATACAGTCAAGTTGGTAAGTGGAACCGATGTATTTTATTTTTAGCCTAGGCCTAATATTGGAAATAAAGAGAGTTTAAATGCATCGGATATGCATCCGCTAAAATTAAATTTTAGTGCATACTTTTGCACAGCAGACCCTTTGGTCGGCTTCTGTCTCTAAAGTGAGGATCCGGCCCTACCCAAATAAGAGGCTAACAAACGAAAGAGACAGAATTTTTGGTCTAAGAGCAGACTAGCTAGCATCACAAGCCTTAACTTTTAAACTTAGGACTAGGCGTTTCTTCTTCTTCTTCTTCGTCATAATCTGCCTCCTTCACTCCTGAAGTTTGGGCTAGGTCACTAGGTGATAATGTAAATATTGATATTGATATGAGTGCCAATAATTTAAGTCTAGCCGGTACGTGATCAATAAATCAATATCGCTAGGTGATAATTAGACCAAAATCTTCAGTCTCGGATAATGGCGGTTGTTCTGCTGAAACTACATCTGGCTCCACTGACGTGCCGCCTCTATGTGTATGGCGAAGGTCAAAGGTTAATCGACAAATGTCAGTTTTATTAAAGAATAAGACGGTTATATGTCATGAGTATGATATCAATAAAATATTGATATCACCTAGCCTTAATTGGCACCCATATCAATATCATATTTTACATTAAAGATACGATGTCCCTTCTGCAGCCAACATAAAATTCTGTAGAACTTTGCAGGAATTATCAATTATGAATATGTCATGTATGTCCTATCTGTGAAATTTAAACATTAGCAGTGTCCTAGTATTCAAATTATGCAAGAAGCCCATTTACCTTTTAGACTTCACTGTCAGACACTATTGAGTGACTGACTGACATCGTTTTTTTTCTTTGGTAATAACATACATAAAATGAGCAATCACTTAAGTCGATTCGACAAATAATGATCGTTATTTTCCCACTAAAAAGCCATTTTCAAGCCCGTTCGTTTTGAGAGAAGTTCTAAATTAGTATTGTCTTTCAAACGCTGTTGGAATTTAACCTTTTCATTTTTTTGGCCTGCAAATTGGACACAGTACCATTAAATCACCTAGCCCTTAAGGCTAGAGCAGACTATCGTACATACATGTGTAATCATGCTGATACAGGCTAGACTAGGAGATTGATGGCCTTAGGGCTTGGTGATAATTAGACAGAAATAACCGTCTGGTATGGGGAATTCTGAAATACAACTGAAATTTGTCAACCTTCCCCATACACAGACGGTACCCCTTACGGCTTGCACAAGGGGGGGGGGGGCAGGGGTATACTAGCAATTTTATGATTGGAAAGAAAGTAGATCTACTTTTCATATACTTTCAAAATAACATTGAAAATCATTGTTAAACTAAAATTTATATCAGAATATAGTGACTCACTTTCAGATTATCTGTCTAGAAAAACGGTCTCATTAGATCTAAGGTGAAGTAGGCCAAAGGTCACAGAGGTCAATTTAAGAAATTAAAGGTTTTTAGTCTTGCTATATCGTAAACATGGTTACAGTATTACTATGAGGATGATCCAATTGCAGTTTGGGGCTAGTAGGTCAAGATCATAGTCGTGACAGTCGTCAATTAAAATATAATTATATGCTTTTTCTTTTCATCGTGATATGTCACAAATAATTCCATCCATTTCCTATACCGGTACTGAATTTAGGGCAGAGGTATATAGGAGACTCAGTCGCATTTGTCTTGTTGTCACATTATTTTTCATTGTAGACGGTCATTTATATTTTATTTCATTTTTGTTGTTGCTTGATTTTCTAGGCTGTGGAAATAGCAAGCTAAGCCTTGAGATGTACGAGGATGGATATCACAGCATTGTTAATGTAGATTTCTCATCGGTGTGCATTGAGAAGATGAAAGAGAAACATAGACATTGTCCTATCATGCAGTGGATGGTGATGGATATCAAGGATCTAAAGTAAGTTAAAACCAAGATGTACAAGGGCTTTACTATAGTTTTACAAGGTGTACTTTTAGCTTTTTTTTAATAAAAAGGATTTTGTTTTTAAAACAATAGATCAGGGAGTGTGTGTGTGTAATTGGGTTTTTACAGACGTGTATCAATCAGATATGATTATTTACGTCTGGGGACCGACCTTTAACGTCACCATCCGAAAGACATATCCTCTATTATACCCTGATTGTGTGTGTGTATGCAGGGCTGTCAACCCTCCCGCATTTGGAGGGAGTCTCATGCCACCAAGCTCATTCTCCCGCCGTCCCACCAGCTCGTCCGCCACCACACCATTCCTCTCGCTCTCCCGCAAACAATGTAGAATCTCCCGGTTCATGAATAAACCTCCCGCCAAACATGTAAATGAAAATCTCCCGCATTTTTGCTCAGGGGGGTGTTGAGCAAAAAAATTTGCTTACGATACGGTACGCTGGTTTCGTCTAAAGAAAAAAAAGTCTCCATCCAAGCAGTTCCCCAAAGTTGACAGCCCTGTGTGTTTTTTTTTTTTTGGGGGGGGGGGTGGGTATGGGGTAATTTCTTACACCTGTTTAACAAAAATAGTTGGGTCATGGGTCACAGAGTTTTGTGAGGTAAACATGACATAAAATTTTCATGTTGTCATTCTTTTTTTAGATTTCCAGATTGTAGTTTTGATGTTGTCTTGGACAAAGGGACATTGGATGCACTTGTTACTAAAGAGAAGGATCCTTGGAATATGACAGATGAGGGGTATGATGTCATGGAGCAATCCCTAACACAGGTACATTAGACATTAGTTGTCAAGATTATTTGATACCCAAGATGCACTGCTAAATAATGACTGCAAAATGACCGATATGATATGACAGCTGAGATGCATCTGGAAAGCAAAAGACGTAATAATTAGCGATTTTTTTTGTCTCGCCTGCGTAGCAAAAAGCGAGACATAGGCGGCGCTTTTCCGGTGGCGGCGTCAACATCAAAATTTAACCTAAGGTTAAGTTTTTGAATTGTTAATATAATTTTGAAAGTATAAGGTCCTATGAAATGAAACTTAGACTAAAGGGTTATCAAGTATCCCCAATCATGTGAGGAAAATTTCAGGTCACAAAGTCAAGGTCAAAGGTCATTTCAGGTCAACAAACTTAGACTATGTTGTGGCATAGTCATCAAAAACTTAACCTGAGGTTAAGTTTTTGAATTGTTAATATAATTTTGAAAGTATAAGGTCCTATGAAATGAAACTTAGACTAAAGGGTTATCAAGTATCCCCAATCATGTGAGTAGAATTTCAGCCCACAAGGTCAAAGGTCATTTCAGGTCAACAAACTTAACTATGTTGTGGCATCAGGCTAAGATTTTTTTATTTGTAATCATAATTTTGAAAGTATACATTCCTATTCCATGAAACTTGAACATAAGGGTTATCAAGTATCACCAATCATGTTATTAGTCTTTTAGGTGACAAAGTAAAGGTCAAATGTCATTTCAGGTCTGGAAACTTAGACTTTGTTGTGGCATCAACATCAAGATTTTGAAATTTTAGCATAATTTCAAAAGTGTTTGTTCAAATTCCATGAAACTTGTACCCAAGGGCTATCAAGTATCACAAATCATGTGACACAAATTCCAGGTCACAAAGTCAAGGTCAAAGGTCATTTTAGGTCAGTAGACTTGGATTATGTTCTCAAAATTTAATATGAGAATTAATAAATAAATTGTTGTTATTTGTTCATATTTCATGAAAGTAAATATTCGAATCATTCAAGTACTTTCCCATGAATATTCTAATAGTAATTTTAGTATTCGATCCCAGGCCTAGTATGTACATGATCAGTTACAGCTAGGTGACAATTTTGATGTTTCGATAATATATATTGGAGTATATCTCATAATAATGTTCTCATTATGCTAATGAGACGTGATGTGATGTAGATGGGCTTTACCTTCCAATTGTTTTTACACAAAATGCTGAAAAATCCTCTTTTCTTAAAAAGTTTATTAGATAACTTTTTTGTAAATTACTGACAAGCATTGAAACATTTATAGTCTTACCCATACACTAAATCTCATTATATTGTATTCTTATGATACAGTAAATAATTATTCTGATGATTCATAATCAATATTCACTTCAAAATGCTTATTATATTTAGAGGATTTCATTTTCGGGGGTCTGCAAATGGGCCAACCTGCCTATAAAAATAATGTCCCAACCTCAATTTTTCATCATATCGAATTGCGTAATGCTGAATTGCATAATGCAGGCGAAACCGCCGAGAGCGTTTCACTTGTTTGTTGTTGACAATTGACATATATGAAATTTTTTAAAGGTAATTAAGCCTAATCAAGATAGTTCTTGCCAGCTCCATATATTCTTAACAATGTGGTTATAGCTCTGTGTGATAAAATTAGGATTTTTGTTCCCGGACACATCTCTTTGTGCCACAACATTTCACTAAGCAACCTACTAGACAAACCTTTGCCATCCTGGATAGTGTTCAGTTTGGTCTATTGCCAGTATTATTGCCAAAATATGGGGGACCTTACCTCCTCGATCCCTTTCCTAGAAAGTACAGTACATGAAAATGCCCCCTTCTTAAAAAGAGAGAAAGATGCTGACTTACACTCAAGAGGGGACAGTTTACATTTTCATTCTACTTGTGAAAGTTTTTTATGGAGGGTTAGTTTTATGGAGACAGATTACAATTTAATTCAATTCTTTATTATCCACAATCATTAATGTAAATTTGTTTACATGTGTAGTACAAAATAGGTAGAGAAGATAGATAAAATAATACAACGTAATGTTAACATAGAACAAACAAAAATGAGGCATGCGAATATAATTCTCTGCCAGTTGTCAATTTGTGGCTTAGCTACAATAAACTAATCTCAATCCTCAGATGTCAACATTGATAAATAGTAGAGCAGAAACAAATGTAATTATATATAGTGATTAGAATCATGAGATTTATACTAGCATGAAATCATGAACCAAGTAACTTATTTTGATGGGCATGATTGGGAAGCAAAAGAGAGAAGGAGTTGTAATTTTTGTGTGTGTATTAATGTTACTTATTTATGAATCACCCTCAGTTCAAAATTCACCATCACAAGCCAGATGTCTTTGTACAATTCTTTGTACATGTATACTGTTCTAATGTAAGTTACTTTTCATTTTATGAACAAAACATCCTTTAGGTCAGCAGAGTCTTGAAGCCAGGTGGATACTTCCTATCTATAACCTTCTCACAACCACACTTTAGACGCCCTCTCCTCGCAAGAACTTTGTTCAAATGGGATGTTGAGTCGATGACACTTGGAGATCATTTTCACTATTTCTTCTTTGCTATGGGGAAAGGTAAAGAAATGAGCACCAAAGACAAGGAACTTGAAAGGGAGTCAATGCTGAAGAAGCAGAGTAATGCTCAAGGAAATGTTGAGAGACAATACGTGTATGTGAAAGATGAAGAGAGTGAGCAAACCTTCCTGAATGCTTTTCATCTATAGATGACAGCTGAGAATCTTGGAGGACAGCTTGTGATATCTATAATGGATTATGTAATGTGATGTCCTGGAACCAGTTCGGCCATATTTCGACAATAGGGCTTACTGGTATCTTGAAAAATCACATTCAGAGAAAAAATGAATTAGAAATTTTCTTGTTTTCCATATTTTTTTTGTTCATGGAAGATAATGGTTGTCTAATGATCAGTGTGAAATGGTTCGGGGAATTTTTAGCAGGAAAAGAATTGTGAATAAACAGTAAGATTCATTTGGAAAAGGTTACGTCTTTTTAACAAACCAATGCGCTGTCCTGCTGAAGGGGTGTTACTTTGCCAAAAGGGCATATCTTTACTTTGAGTCCTTGACCAAGACCGACCTTTTGATGTCTAGTTTACTTACTGCTGTGATTTTGGAATTACAGTATAAGAAAAGGCAAAGTTAGGATTAGGGTTAGGTACATAGAAACACAGTGTTTTTGTAATGTCTTCCTATGGTGATGCATATTATCAACAAGTTTGAGCCTCATATCTCAAGTGGTTCATGAGGTATCGCTATAATGAGGCAAATACCTGAAATTTCACAAGTTGACCTCTGTGACCTTTGACCTTTGACTAAAAAATCTAATAGTACATAAATTCAATACTTTACATGTAATTTAGCTGGTTCCCCAAGAGAGGCTTTCCAGGACAAGATGCTAGTAAAAGAGATAATCTAAACTGATAACGCCCTGACAATGTCGTGTATTTGATGCGCTGAGCTAAAAAAAGAGCAGATAATGTTTGTCAGAAAGCAGGTATCTATCAGAGGTCTATTTCATTCTGTTTTTAGGGGAGGGATGGAGGAGGGGTTTACTTTCATAATCATGCTATCCATAACATTTCATTACTTCCATAAGCTTAACAAGGCTTAGGAGACGGTGCTTTAAAGCCAAAGGCATGACAGTCAGTGTTAGGATATTACCAATATTATGTGCCAATTATGATGTTCCAATACCTGTAGTGATTATCAATATTGTGCCTTTCAAAATACCTTTGTGAGATCATTTATATTTTACTCAATATGGCTTACTTTGTGTCATCAAATCATGTTGAATTTATATTGATACATTTTTTTTCCTTATTTTAGTTGATTATTCCACAATCTGGCTGTTTTTATTTTGTCAATCTCTCCAATAGACCTGTCATTACTAAGGTACAGTATTGCAATTTATACAAATAATTTTTAAAAATATATATATATGTATTTTATAGGTTGTTGAATCATGCAGGCAGAATAGTATATAGGGGAAAACATAGGTCTAGACATAAGTCTAGATGAGATCTGTTATGCAAGAATTTTTAAGAAAGTAGAATATATCATGAATGATCCTCAACACCTGCTCCATCAATGTTATTGTTAGATGCGATCAGGGAAACGACTCAAGTCTGCAAAAGGTAGAAAAAAACCGCTATCTTAAATCCTTTATTCCCTTTTCCATACAGGCCTGTAACAGCTCCCAATATATAAAAATAATAAAAGTATGTAAATGTATATACACATATGAGGGCTCACTGCTGTAATAGTCTATATGAATTTTGCTCATTTTTTTCATACAAGTTTTGTACTGGCAACCGACACTTCAATCTAATGCGAAAAACGATCTCGATAATTAATTAACAGGTGAAACGTTTAGTATTTATACTGACCCATCTTTCATAATTATTGTATATTTTGAAGTCTGCAGTAATTAGCTTTGATATGAAGTATGATAAGGAATATGCTATAATAGCAACTGTTTCTAAAACAATCACAAATACCCTTCCTACATATCAAATAAATAAGCAAATGCTCATGAATGGTGTTCAGTACTTACTATGTCAATTTTCCTTTTTTTTTCCTTCTTACTATCCCGGTTCTTACTTATTACATTATCTTTTTCTCCATTGTCTTTTGTTGGACTTCTATGTCAATACACGAAGGTGATAATTGTTAACTAATTTGTCAGTGGGATTTCATAATTTTCTTGTTCAATACCTTTATCATTTTAAGATATTCACTCTTTTTTCCTACAACCGTCCCTACTTCTTTGTTCTTAACTTCTCATCAGCTCTTTATACATGTATATCCTACCCCTTCTTCTGTACGGTGGCCCAGAAGGGACATCGCGAATCGTGAAATCGCGAATCTTTGTTGTGAATTTTGTTGTGAATGTTGTTCATGCTTTAGTGGTATTCTATTTCTTTTTTTTCCTCTCTCTCCTCTGTTTCTCTCTCAGTCATTTTCTCTCTATCTCTCCATGTTCCAAACAGGGCTGTGTAATTTCATGGAGCTATTAAAGAGAAGGTTGAGTTCTGGGAAGAGGTGAAAAATAATTTGTGAGCGTTATCATTGTTATTATGCAAGTGTGGAAGAACATCAGATAAAACATGTCCCTCTAAAAGCATGGCTCTTCAAATGCCTTAATATTCTAAATATGGCATGTAACAGCATAAAAATCGGGACAGATTTTTATGACACATGTTTGTGTAGTCCCATATACATCTTTCTGTGTACAGTGCTTGTAACTTTACCAAGACTGGGCCAAATTTCTTATCTTTTTGATGATTCCTGAACCTTGCAGTACACACCAATACTTATATGCTAGATGATCAACCTTTTCTGATCGATTCCACACCGTTTCTTTCACAATGCAATCGCATGACCAGAACTCAACTTTATCTTTAACTGATGTCGTTTTGCTACAGCCAAGCTTTATGAGTGCTGTTTATAATCTGGTCAGTATATAAATTCAGAAACATACGCTGACCGTTCTGAAAATGGTGAAAGAATGTTGAGGGTAAACAGGTAGGGTTTTCACCTTCAAAGTGTTTAGTGCATTTGGAGTACCTGTTGAATTGTAGCATGTAGGCCTAATATTCGGGGTCTGCTCACTAGTGATAAGGACCACTATTCATAACGTGTAACTTCCCATACCTGAAGGACCGCTATTCATAACATGAGATGAGGGTCGCTATTCATAATTTATATTGGGGGTCACTACTCATAAGGACCTCTATTCATAATATGAAATGAGGGTCGCTATTCATAATAGAAGAAGAGGATTGCTATTCACAGACGCGGATCCAGGATTTCTTAGGGGGGGGGGCCCAAATTTGAAATTATGCGAGCCAAATATTGGTACGCAATGGTGACCAGCAGTGGCGTAATGAGCAAAAACGTTTGGGGGCCAGACAAAAAGTCTGCATCCCCCCACTCTAACATGCAGGCCCTGCTGAACGTTTTTCAAAGCAGGTGGGGGAGGATAAAGCATTTACGATCAGGTATAGAGCGTAGCGTAACTTGGTGTGGGGTCTAGGGGCAAAGCCCCGGCGGGGGTCAAGGAGCGGAGCCCCTGGATGCTCGGGGGTATGGGCATTTAATTACGGTCAGATGAGCATATTTTAATACCTTATTCATGACACTGGCAGGTCACTAATTGGCGTGGGGTCAAGGGGGCTGAGCCCCCCCTGAAACTCAGGGATTTGAGGCATTTTACAACGGTCAGATAAGCATTCAGGGGCCCGCCTTAGGCACCCTGGTGGGGTCGAGGGGGCGGAGCCCCCGGAAGCTTGGGGGTTTTAGGCATTTAATTACGGTCAGATGAGCATATTTTGATACCTCATTTGTGACACTGGCAGGACACCAATTGGCGTGGGGTCCAGGAGGCAGAGCCCCCAAGAGCTCAGGGGTTTTAGGCATTTAATTACGGTCAGACGAGTATATTTTGATACCTTTTTTGTTACACTGGCAGGACACTAATTGGCGTGGGGTCCAGGGCGGAGCCCCCAGAAGCTAAGGGGTTGTGGGGCTCGTGCTCCACTTTTTAAATCATAGCCAAACGTAAATGAAGAGTATCGGACGCCGTGGTGAAGTTCAGTAACGTTTATTCGTTGTCCGAATGATAAAACAAACGGAAACCCCCTAGACTAAGTGTCACACAAGTAAGGAAATACTACGTCATCAGTCTGTTGTACGTGTACCCATGCTTTGTAGCTCGCAAGGACACCTCACATCTCAGTGGCTGTATAAAAGCTGCAACATGCACAAACGGGCCACATTGACGGCTTCAATTAAAGGCCAGGTTCATTGAATTTTGGAAAAAAGGCAAATCACACCTTTACAGATTGCTGAGAACATTAACAAAATGACTAAAGTACTTTTAAAGCCCTCACTATTGTGAGGAATAAATTAATTGCAATTTTGATACCCTTTCCAAAACCCACTCACAAAGTGAAATGACGGCGTTATTTACATGCGATAAAATGACGTCACATTATGAACAACCTGCAATCACACATTCGGGACAATGTTGGATACCCATTGCAATTTTTAGATATGGGTTAACGTTGTTTGTATATTTACCGCCAGTTGTGATATTTCCTTTATTTTAGGCACTTTGAATGAGATACACTGAATAAATAATACTTTCTACAAATGTGTATTCGATTTTTATGTTATTTACCGTCACATTTGACCATAAAAATCGGAAAATAATCACATATTCTGAGGGCAGCTCAGCGTGTATGTGTCGGATCTGGGAGTGCCTAAGACATTTTGCATGCTGAACTAACGACTCTTCTGGGGCAAAATATGCGACAAGTTTACATATAATTGTCCAAATATTCATTACGAAAATGTCTGATTAGGCCGATTAGTTTAGATTTTTGATAGATAAATGGGGAAAGTGGAAGTCGAGAGAAGACTTAGATCAGTCCGGTTCGCGATTCACAGCTAGCTCGATCAAGCGCCGGGCCGGCTGGCCTGGCTGTGATATGCGGGCTCATGTAGATACGCAGCGACTGCGGCTGCCCCGACAGCTTGTGCTTGTCCATCGACTTCGGCAAAATCTTCCAGATCTTCTTCTAGGTCTAGATCTCCCAAATCTCCATTGTCGTTGTCGTTGTCCGAGGTACTTCCTTCTTCTATCTCCTCAAAACTCAAATCAAGTATGTTTTTGTCCATATCGATATTTTCAGGGTGACTTTGATGAAGGTAAACAACGTTGGGTAAGAATGGGTACGGTCCTCAAGAGTCAATGCAATACATGTGAATTGCACGCAAACTGCATCGCGCACCGATCAGCTGAGCGGCCCATTGTATTGTTCATTGTGCTACGTCACTCAAAAATCACCTGACTTACGATGTTTTCGGGGTCTCGAGTGGGGTGATATTTCGTCAAGTTTAATCAACTTTTATAATTTTCGCACGAATTTACAAGTTACACAAATGTGATAGTTTTACTCAGTGTAATGTTCTGATTACAATGATACCAAATTCAGTCGATTTCAAAATCAATGAACCTGGCCTTTAAACATGATGCGTGCATGGTGAATGGAACAACCAGCTTCGCTTACAGCAAATGGACGAATGTCCGTAACATAAAATGCCCATCAGGGCCTTGCCTGAAATACTCCACGTCCGGAAGGACTACTTTTCGAGCATGAATGCACATCCTTCTGGACTAGGTATAATAATCAATTTTAGCCAAAAAATAATAAAACATACATGAGAAAATATCATACTTTCACTATGATACATTTTAACATTATCTAATAATCGACGGACTACTTAGTCCTTAGAGTAGGTATACCAAACCCACGTGACCATTAAAAAAATTAGGCTGGTCTAACACGTATGTATAAATTAACCACACCCAAAATGCTGTAGGGTGTTCTTAAAGGAAAAATCAAGTTTTAAAAAGGTCAAAACGAGTTTGGTCACTACATTAAATCCCCCCTTAGTAAGGAAGTCATTAAAAATCACTTACGATAATTACACATTACAATACATGTATCACTTTACAGTGAAATAAAGCATTAACAAAGTCTAACCACAAACTTCAATATATCGTTTGGGGAAATGGACGTGTCGTCCAGATCTGGTTTGACGGACTGCATGGTGTAGCGATCTTGTCTTCCTGCACAACCTCGCGGTTAGCGTGTTCTTCCACAAATGCGACTTTTAACCTGTCAACTTGGTCGCGCTTCCCGTTAAGATCAATGGTAAAGAACTTTTCGTTTCAACACCAGATATGGCCCTTTGTAGGGTTGCTGCAAGGGCTTGCGCACGGAGTCCACTCTGACGAAAACATGCGAGCACTTTAACAGGTCTCGAGGGATGTAACTTCGGCCTTGTCCCGCTCTGGTCGGTGTGGCCGTACAAGAGGACATGTGCTGACGCAATCGCGAAACATAATCGCTAGGGTCAATTTCAACGTGCTTGGCTGCTACGAATTGTCCGGGCAATCGGAGAGTAGTCCCATAGACTAGCTCTGCTGGCGAGCATGACAAGTCTTCCTTAAATGTGGTACGAATACCAAGAAGTGCCACGGGTAAGTATTCATGCCAAAGTCTAGGATCGTCGTGCGCTTTTAATGCGGCCTTGAGCTGGCGATGGAACCTCTCGATCATTCCATTTGCCGACAGGTGATATGCAGTGGTGCGTATCCGCGTGGTCCCTAACAGTCTCATCAAATCGTCGAAAAGTCGAGACTCAAATTGCCTACCGCGGTCGGTAGTGATAATGTCGGGCGCACCGAATACCGCAATCCGCCTATCAATCAAGGCTTTTGCAACTGTTTCGGCAGTCATGTCAGGTATCGGAATGGCTTCGGGCCACCGCGTTTATCTATACCTGTCAGCAAATAGGTGTTGCCATTGGAAGGAGGCAACGGTCCTACCAGGTCGATATGCACGTGTGCAAATCTCGCGTCAGGAGTGCTAAACGTACCGAGCGGGGCTTTGGTATGCCTATGCGTTTTAGACTTCTGGCAAGGCAAACATTCTTGCGCCCATTTCCGAACGGTCTTGTTTACCCCAGGCCAAACGAATCGGGACTTAATAGCTCGTTGCGTTGCCCGTACACCGGGTGGGATAGACCATGCACGGCATTGAATACGGCCCTTCTGTGATTCTTCGGAACGAACGGACGAGTACGATCATGAGATACATCACAGATAATTGTACCTCCCGACATAATACGCGGCACTGGTTTAAGTACCATGCTGGTGTCTGATCCGGACGAAAGTAATGCCTGTAACTCTTGGTCGGTCTTTTGTGCCTCGGCAATTAATGAGTAATCGACGCAAGTGTCGGTGTACAAGGGGTTCACCTCTGGACGGGATAGAGTATCGGCCACCACATTATCCTGCCCTTTCACATAACGCAGGTCAGTGGTGAATTGCGAAATATAGTTCAGATGCCTAATCTTGCGGGGACTATGTCGATCCGGCCACGCATGAAATGAATATGTAAACGGTTTGTGGTCGGTGTACACAAAAAAGTCTCGACCATCGAGCATATAGCGGAAGTGCTTTATAGTAAGGTACACAGCTAGCAATTCTCGACCGAACGTACTATATCTCGTTTCTTCTGGTTGGAGTTTAGGAGAGAAAAAGGCTAGCGGCTGCCTTGCGTCATTGTTGAGTTAATTGTTGCACAACTCCACCAATAGCGCGATCAGACGCATTCTACCATCAAACTGAGAGGAGAATTGGTATTCAGGTAGGCCAATAGGGTAATCTCTGCCAATTTGTCTTTGACCTTGACGAATGCCGCATCGCAAGCCCGTGTCCAATCTAGCGGCTTCCTTGAACGTTTCGGATGAGATCGAAGAAGATTGGTGAGCGGCGTCAGGATCTGTGCGCAGTCGGGAATGAACCTGCGATAGAAGTTCACAACTCCCAGAAATGCGCGTAGACCTTTCAAGGAAGTTGGTAAACTACATTGGCTGATAGCTGCCACTTTGTCGGGAAGCGGACTGACTCCAGCGCGATTGATATGGTGACCTAAGAAATCTAGCTCTGTTCGACCGAACACACACTTGTTTAGATTAACTACGACACCAAACTTTCTGAGTCTGTCAAATAATTGTCGCAGGTGGAGTTCATGTTCCTCCCTGCTACCACTAGCGACTAACAGGTCGTCAATGTAAGCGTATACATTCGGCAGACCTCGTATGACTTCATCTATGAACCGTTGGAATGACTGGGCGGCATTCCGCAATCCGAATGGCATCCGAACAAATTCGAATAAACCAAATGGAGTACATATCTCGGTCTTCTTTACATTGTCGGGCGCGACAGGAATTTGGTGATAAGCATGGACTAAATCTACCTTCGAGAATACCTGCATTCCGTGGCGACTCACTGCGAAATCTTGTATATGGGGCACAGGGTAACGGTCAGGAACGGTTGCGCGATTCAATGCTCTGTAATCGCCGCAAGGGCGCCAATCCCCTTCCGTCTTTTTGGGCACCATATGTAATGGGGAGGCCCATTGGCTGCTGGACTGTGCGTGTCTATGTAGTGGACTACATCGTGCTTCAACGCTTGCGCTTTGTAGACGGGGATAGTGAAGTCATTATACTCTGCGCGAAGAAGTTCGCAAAATGGGTCAGGATTGTCGGTTGTATTAAACACGGGGCTAATACGCGGTAAGTTCGAAGGATTGCCCGTTACGTGTAATCCGGTTACGCAGTCTATTAACTTACGGCGGTGCATATCAACAAGCAATCGAAAGTGGTGTAAGAAATCTGCGCCAAGTATTGGTACAGATACATCGGCAATAAAAAATACCCATTGGCATTTGCGACGGAGACCCAAGTTCAAAGTCAGCGAACGTCGCCCGTAAGTGGCAATGATGGAGTCATTGGCGGCCTTCAACCTTGTGGTTGATTTACAAGTTCGCTGCTGTTTAGTAGGAGGGAATACCGAGACTGCCGCGCCCGTGTCAACCAGAAATTTCGCGCGCGAGTTTATGTCTACAACATAGAAAAGACGACTATCTGGCTGACCAGTTGGGTTCGTCGCCCCAACCCTCTGGTCTACTAGTTTTCCGATTTCTGTCGCAAGCAAGGTGGTCGGCAATGGTGCGCGTTATCGCCATACTTGCTATGATACCAACAAAGTTCGTCAGTCGCAGCGTCGGATGGCGTGTCGCGTTTACATCGCGATTGATGGTGCGACCACGGCTTCTGCTTTGACTACGCTGCATGTGCCCGACAACGGTCGTAAGCTCACGGACTAATCTGGTGAGATCGGTAACCTCATGACTTTCAAGAGTGCTCGCAGGTTTAGCCTTAACAACCGGTGCCGGTACGATGGCTGACATGGTGCCGAGAGGTTCCGAATGAGCCTCTATGATCCAATCGGCTAAATCGGCCAAATCACTTAGTGACAAGTCTTCGCTCGTGGACGCCAGTATTAGCCGCACATTAACAGGTAGCCGCTGGAGAAATAACTGCTTCAATATCCCCTTCTCCAGCTTCTGCTCCCCAGGAATTGCTCCATTCTACGTAGGAGCTGCGACGGCTTTCTATCGCCTAGTTCTTCCTCCGTGAAGAGCATCTGGACCCGGCGTTGCTCTGAAGCGCTGACATGCGCAATTAATTTTGCTTTAAGCGTCGTGTATTGCTCCTTCTCAGGAGGATTGATCAAGATATCACGGATATCTTGGGCCACTTCCTGCGGAAGTGCGGCAATGACATATGCATATTTTGTGGCTTCCGTAGAAATTGCCCTGGTAGCAAACTGTGCTTCGGCCTGTGCGAACCAGACTAAGGGGTCTCCTTTCCAAAATGGAGGGAGCTTAACCGCAACTGCCCCTAGCAGGGGCTGCGCTGCCGCTCCCGCGGTACCGGCTTCATCCGGCATAGCAACAAAGATCGCTACACCGCTGGAAAAAAAATACAAATTATCAATACAATACAATAGGTATAACACAATAAGCGCACTCAATATTCATTCACTCAATGTTCACTTGAAGTGAATTGAATAATATCAGTCAATGAAGTTCTACATAACCATCGTATATCTTCGGTGGCTGGGTATCAGGCAATCTGATCTCTCACTTCCAACTCCGCTACGGCGGCTCTGTCATCCCGTGAAGCTCATCACCGGCCACGGTGTTCACGCCGGTCTGTTATCACGTGGTCTGCTGTAACGTCGTGTCTCTAAATCACGTCAGCTCTCCGGATCATGCCGGTCCTTCGATCACGTCGGGGTCACCAATTTGTGGGGCTCGTGCTCCACTTTTTAAATCATAGCCAAACGTAAATGAAGAGTATCGGACGCCGTGGTGAAGTTCAGTAACGTTTATTCGTTGTCCGAATGATAAAACAAACAGAAACCACCTAGACTAAGTGTCACTGAAGTAAGGAAATACTACGTCATCAGTCTGTTGTACGTGTACCCATGCTTTGTAGCTTGCAAGGACACCTCACATCTCAGTGGCTGTATAAAAGCTGCAACATGCACAAACAGGCCACATTGATGGCTTCAATTAAACATGATGCGTGCATGGTGAATGGAACAACCAGCATCGCTTAAAGCAAATGGACGAATGTCCGTAACATAAAATGCCCATCAGGGCCTTGCCTGAAATACTCCATGTCCGGAAGGACTACTTTTCGAGCATGAATGCACATCCTTCTGGACTAGGTATAATAATCAATTTTAGCCAAAAAATAATAAAACATACATGAAAAAATATCATACTTTCACTATGATAAATTTTAACATTATCTACGGATAATACTTTACAAATAATCGACGGACTACTTAGTCCTTAGAGTAGCTATACCAAACCCACGTGACCATTAAAGTAATTAGGCTGGTCTAACACGTATGCATAAATTAACCACACCCAAAATACTGTAGGGTGTTCTTAAAGGAAAAATCAAGTTTTAAAAAGGTCAAAACGAGTTTGGTCACTATACAGGGTTTTAGACATTTTATAACGGTCAGATAAGCATTCAGGGGCTCACCTAAGGGCCCCTGCAGGTGGGGTCGAGGGCAGAGAGCTCGGGGGGTTTTAGGCCTTTAATTACGGTCAGATGAGTATATTTTTATACCTTATTTGTGACACTGGAAGGATATACTAATTGGCGTGAGGTCCAGGGGGTGGAGCCCCCAGAAGCTCAGGGGTTTTAGGCATTGAATTTCCGTCAGATGAGCATCCAGGGGCCAGCCTTAGGGCCCTAGGTGGAATCCAGGGGGAGGGGCTCACAGAAGCTCAGGGGTTTTAGGCATATTTTGATACCTTATTTGTGACATTGGCAGGTCAGTAATTGGCGTGAGGTCCAGGGGGCGGAGCCCCCAGAAGCTCAGGGGTTTTAGGCATTGAATTTCCGTCAGATGAGCATCCAGGGGCCAGCCTTAGGGCCCTAGGTGGAATCCAGGGGGAGGGGCTCACGGAAGCTCAGGGGTTTTAGGCATATTTTGATTCCTTATTTGTGACATTGGCAGGCCACTAATTGGCGTGGGGTCCAGGGGCGGAGCCCCCAGAAGCTTAGGGGGTTTAGGCATTGAATTTCCGTCAGATGAGCACCCAGGGGCCCGCCTTAGGGCCCTAGGTGGAATCCAGAGGGCAGTTCTCACGGAAGCTCAGGGGTTTTAGGCATTTAATCACGGTCAGATGAGCATATTTTGATACCTTATTTGTGACACCAGCAGGATATACTAATTGGCGTGAGGTCCAGGGGGCGGAGCCCATGCACAGAAGCTCGGGACGAAAATTGTTTTGGCACTAGGTGATATACCCTCGCGGACATAGAAGACATTTCCAGGGCCAGAGGAGACCCGATGCAGCTTACACGGAGGGGGACAGGGCAGGTACCCTAACGTATCTCGCTCGATTTTAATGTCCTCGCGAGCCTATTGGACTTAAACGAAATTCGTTGGAAGTCCCTAAAGAAATGGGGCGCTAGGGCAGGTTTAAACCAATGAGATCGGTCAGAAAATTGCTTTAGGCTCTAGGGGGTATACCCCCACACACATAGAAGACGTTTCCAAGGCCAGATGACACCCCGATGGAAGGTAAACGGATGGGTAAGGGGCAGGCTCCCTATACCAATTTCGCTCGATTTTAACGTCCTCGCGAGCCTATTGGACTTACACGAAATTCGTTGGGCTCCCTAAAGAAATGGGACGCTGGGGCAGGCTTAAAGGGATCCGGTAACTTTGTCTCAGATTCTGAAACAAAATTCTGGATTTAGCTCATGATGCAATGATAATCATAAACCTTTAGGTCAGTCAGGAACCCCATGACTTTTACAAGCTGATCGCCTGTCTGATTATCAAGATATTTATGATTGGAATTACAAATTTTGAAAACTGTTCGCCTGATGGTTTTCACAACACTATAGTCTATTAGGGAAAACGAGTATGGTAAAACCGGTCAATCAAAGATTTTTACATTTTTGAGGCACTTCTTGATCATTTTGAAGCGCAATTTTTTTAGGGCTTCATTATTACACCATATCACAGACACTAATAACATGTAGGGCCGTGTATCTCAGATTTAACACTGTTAAACGATCCCTTTAAACGAATACCGTCGGGCCGAAAATTGTTTTGGCACTAGGTGATATACCCCCGCGGACATAGAAGATATTTCCAGGGCCAGAGGAGACTCGATGGAGCTTAAAAGGAGGGGCACGCAGGCGCGGATCTACGGGGTGGGGGGTTAGGCGGTTTACACCCCTTGGCTGGCGGCCAAAAAAAAAAAAAAGAAGAAAAAAAGAAAGAAAAAAGAACACACACTGGAGAGAAACCCTTTCAAGTGCAAATATTGTGAGAAGATATTCAACTCATCTGGTAACTTAAAGGGCAAGTCCACTTCAAAAATAACTGACTTTCAATAAAAGCAGAAAAATCAGACAAACCAATCAAAAAAACTTTGAGCAAAATCGGATAACTAATAAGAAAGTTATGAATTTTTGAAAAAGTATGTAAAACTTTAGAACATTGAGAATCACAACACAAATTGCCAAGATGGTATCAGTTTGTGACTTCATGTCCTCACAATTAACTTATCAATTGCTTTATATAGTTTAATCCCATTAATTTCCCTTTTTATCCCCCATAACTTGATTTCCCCATGCCTTTGCCCAGGTTATATGATTTGTATCATATTGCATGCATGACATTTCCCAAAAACGTTTATGAATTTTACTATTTTCTGAATATTGTATATTCATAATTATTGATTTTTAAATAAATAGTTTATCAAAATTCAATTTTTCATGATTTAACTGGACAAAAATTACTCTTTAGTTGTGCATCCACGCAAAAACACATGACTAACAATCTAACTTGGATGCTGGTGTGAAGAAATAAGATTCTTAGGGTGAAAATAGGAAATTTATATTATCAATAAAAAGAAAATAATTAGTGGATAGTGAAGACCATACGTCACAGACTCATGAGTGAGTTGCCAATTTGTGTAGTGATTTTCAAAGTTTTTCATGTCATTAAAAATTCTTAACTTTCTCATTAGTTATCCGATTTTGTTCAAACCCAAAATAGCCACACAAAAAAATCGCCTCGCCGCTAAGTGGCTCGTGGACGATGCTCTGCTATGCTCTGCATTGTCATAGGGTCAAACTGTTTAAACTGTTACTTGATTTAAAAAGACGTTATCATGCACTGCTTTTTATGATCTCCATTGTGTTATTAGATGCCAGGAAAATATCACTTACGGGGTTCAAATTAGCACAAAAAAAAAAAATCTACTCGCCGCTTTGCGGCTCGTGGACGATGCTCCGCATCTTCATTTTTTGTTCGGAACTCAAGGTAATGATTAAGAGGGACTGACGGGGGCATTCGTATTGCGGTGTGAGAGGTGAAATTCTTGGATCGCTGCAAGACGACCAACTGCGAAAGCATTTGCCAAGAATGTTTTCATTAATCAAGAACGAAAGTTAGAGGTTCGAAGGCGATCAGATACCGCCCTAGTTCTAACGTACCATAAACGATGCCGACTGACGATCCGCCGGCGTTACTCCCATGACGCGGCGGGCAGTCTAAGGGAAACCAAAGTCTTTGGGTTCCAGGGGAAGTATGGTTGCAAAGCTGAAACTTAAAGGAATTGACGGAAGGGCACCACCAGGAGTGGAGCCTGCGGCCTAATTTGACTCAACACAGGAAAACTCACCCGGCCCGGACACAGTGAGGATTGACATATTGAGAGCTTTTTCTTGATTCTGTGGGTGGTGGTGCATGGCCGTTCTTAGTTGGTGGAGCGATTTGTCTGGTTAATTCCGATAACGAACAAGACTCTGGCTTGCTAAATAGTTGCGCCACCCGCCTCGGTGCGCGTCAACTTCTTAGAGGGACAATTAAGTGGCGTATAGCCACGTGAGATTGAGCAATAACAGGTCTGTTATGCCCTTAGGTGTTCGGGGCCGCACGCGCGCTACACTGGCGGAATCAGCGGGTACACTGCCCTTGGCCGGAAGGTCTGGGTAATGCGCTGAACCTCCTCCGTGATGGAGATAGGGAGTTGCAATTATCTCCCTTGAACGAGGAATTCCCAGTAAGCGCGAGTCATCAGCTCGCGTTGATTACGTCCCTGCCCTTTGTACACACCGCCCATTGCTACTACCGATTGAATGGTTTATTAAGATCCTCGGATCATCGGCGTCAGGACGGCTTTGCCGCCTCGCTCGCATGTACGAGAAGACGGTCAAACTTGATCATTTAGAGGAAGTAAAAGTCGTAACAAGGTTTCCGTAGGTGAACCTGCGGAAGGATCATTACCGAGAAAATCTTTTGGCAAGTCGGTCGAGAGAATGGCGGGCAAAAAGAAGACTCCCACTTTGCCAGGCCCCCCTCTCTCTTCCTGCGAGGGATAAGGATGTGGGGTCCGACAAACACCCGTGCACTCGACAAAAACCCCGTGGATTTGGAGAGAGCCATTCGGCCGGGCCTTCCAGGCGCTTCACTCGTCGCGACGAGCCCCCGGGCCGGGAGAAGGCGGTCTAACAACACGCCCGGCATTCAAACTGCCGGGAGTATCCCGCTGGAGGGCTTGCAGCGATGTACGGCGAGTGCGGAGGCAAGGGAAACTTCTCCTCCGCGTATTACACGCTCTCCGGCGCTCCCCGTCAAAACCTTCTTTTCCAGGAATTGAAATCTTAAAAGATAAAAATTCTTGGTGGTGTATCACTTGGCTCGTGCGTCGATGAAGAACGCAGCCAGCTGTGAGAATTAATGTGAATTGCAGAACTCCTTGATCATCGACATTTCAAACGCACATGGCGGCCCGGGCCTTCTTGGCCAGAGCCACGCCCGTCTGAGGGTCGGTAATTCATACCAATCGAGGGGATTCCTTCACGGAAATCCCCCTGCAAGAGCGCCAGGACCCAGCAGCCACGGAAACGGGGCTGACGCAGACGCGGATCAGACGCATGGGAAAAAGCTCCGCTTCACATTTCCCTCCCCCCTACTCGGGGGGAGGGAAAGCCTGCTCGATCTTAGCGAGAGGAGAAGAGTGTTGAGGGCGAGAAACACGTGGACTGCGCGGTGCAGATCCGGTCTAACCACCCGCCTCCGCTGTGCTCAGGTCCCCTGAACCCTGGCCCTCCTCATCTTTCTTCTTCCTCTCCCTTTCGAGCCGGTCAAGTTGGACGCCGGCAGCTTTCCCGACCAATTTCGTTCAGGGAGAAAAGTCGCGAGAATTTTTCTTCACCAACCTCTACCTCAGATCAGACGAAACCACCCACTGAATTTAAGCATATTACTAAGCGGAGGAAAAGAAACTAACCAGGATTCCCTCAGTAGCGGCGAGTGAAGCGGGAAGAGGACGTGAAACCACCAAGAAGCAAACGGGCAGGACCCGCGGCACGGGTCTGTGGAGATTCAGCAAGGACCAGGCCGGTCCGTGTGGCGGCGGTCGGCGGTAGCACGGCCTTGGCCTTGGTGCCTTTGCGGAGAACTAATAGCGTCGGTTGCAACGCCGACCGAGCTGCCGAGGAAGGGACGCGAGCCGCGCCCGCCCCCCTTCAGGGAGGCTGTGCCTCCCGTCTCCCACAGGCCTCCTGGCGTTCACTGTTCTCAGTGGTCGCTGAGGGACGGCAAGCGGCAGGTGCGGTGAGGTGACACGTGGCGCCTCGGGTTGCTGAGCGAAGCTTGGCGCCTGCTCGACCCGTCTTGAAACATTGACCAAGGAGTCTAACGGGCCCCTGAGTAAAGGGGCGACAGAAACCCCACGGCGCAATGAAGGTGAAGGTCGATTCTGTCGATCGAGGTGGGATCCTCTCCCCCAGGGGAGGCGCACCACCGCCCCGCCATATCCGCTCCGTTCGATCGTCCGACTTGGGTATAGGGGCGAAAGACTAATTTAACCATCTAGTAGCTGGTTCCCTCCGAAGTTTCCCTATAGGATAGCTGGCGCTCATATGCAGTTTTTTCTGGTGAAGCGAATGATTAGAGGCCTTGGGGACGAAACGACCTCAACATATTCTCAAACTTTAAATTGGTAGGAGGCACGACTCGCTGGCTTGGAGCCGGGCGATCGAATGCGAGTGCTCAGTGGGCCACTCTTGGTAAGCAGGACTAGCGCTGCGGAATAAACCGAACGCTGGGTTAAGGCGTCCGACTCATCCGCTCATCAGATCCCAGAAAAGGTGTTGGTCGATACAGACAGCAGGACGGTGGCCATGGAAGTCGGAACCCGCTAAGGAGTGTGTAACAACTTACCTGCCGAACCAGCCCTGAAAATAGATGGCGGTGAGCGTGTGTTTTGGCCCATACCCGGCTGCTGGAGCAGAGAAGGTACTTCCCCTGCCCGGGAGGTAAGCACCAGCGAGTAGGAGGAATGCCGCGGTGAGCGTGGAGCTGCCGCGGGCCCAGATCTTGGTGGTAGTAGCAAATACTCAAGCGAGATCCTTGAGGGCCGAGTGTGGAGAAGGGTTCCATGTGAACAGCCGAAGGCGGAGCCCGCCGTCCTTGCGGAGGCCGAACGCTGTGAAGCGAACGAGCCCGGAGACGCTGGCCGGGGGCCCCGGAAAGAGTTGTCTTTTCTTGTTAAGGAGCGGGATCCCTGGAATCGGTTCGACCTGAGAGAGGGTTTGCGGCTCCTTAGGGCGCCGCGTCTTCGGCGGCGTCCGGTGCGCCCCAGCTGGTCCTTGAAAATTCCGGGGGAAGTGTTGCGACTCTCGCCTCGGGTCGTACCCATGACCGCAGCCGGTCTCCAAGGTGAATAGCTTCTGGCCGATAGAACAATGTAGGTAAGGGAAGTCGGCAAACTGGATCCGTAACTTCAGGAGAAGGCTGGGTCGGTTGGGCTGGGGCAGGAAGCTGGGCTGGAGCTGCAGCGTGGCTGGGCGAGCCTGCTCTGCTAGTTTTGGCTGACGGAGTCGGGCGAGCCCGGACTGGCGCGGGGTCAGCCCGGTGGACCGTCCGACTGTCCTGGCTGCGCGATCGAGCAATCAGCCGCTTCGGCCGACGCCCAACAGCTGACTCAGAACTGGCATATGGACCAGGGGAATCCGACTGTCTAATTAAAACAGAGCATTGCGATGTCCGCAACCGGGGCATTGACGCAATGTGATTTCTGCCCAGTGCTCTGAATGTCAAAGTGAAGAAATTCAACAAAGCGCGGGTAAACGGGGGGAGTAACTATGACTCTCTTAAGTCTCGCGACGCGTTTTCTACTTGATGAAGGCACGTCAGGTAATAGGCTTATAAGGTTAGATGTAGCGTCCCCTCCCCTGTTATAGAGCGGCACAAGGAAGAGTTCTACTTCCTCAGACCAGTTCCCCGAGGATCGCTACATCTGCCTTGGGTGGCTTTACCTCCGAGGTGCCTTCTCAATTGAGGGGGTCGATCTCAGGTGGGAGTCGGGGAAGCCCCATCCCCTAACAGCACTTAGGTGCCTTGTAAGGTAGTAGTCCAGTAGACGGTACCATATACCATGTACATGACCTGCAAAAGTTTATAAGTACAAGGTTTTTTGTTGATTCGTGTTCTAAATGGGTATTGAAGTAAATTCAGCTTGGCAACCTTGGGCAACTTTTTTAATAGCCTAATTAGCATAATCATCTAATTTGCATATGTGCAATATGTAATAATGCTGCTAATCTTAATCTAGGAAGCCTGAAAACGTGGATAAAAGGACTTTTCAAGGGTTTTCTATGTCGAGGAATTCATTTCTGACACCTATTTTTTATTTTAAAGTAATGCAATTGTCTTAAATAGCATAATTAGCATATAATGAGCTAATTAGCATACATGTATGTATAACTTACGGACTTCATTGTCATTGTTTATCTATAAAGCCTAAAAATGGTGCAATGCAACATTGTAAATCACTTTTGAAAGACTAATCATTAATTCATGAGAAGATATGCCATGTAGATGTAGTATAATTAGCCTAATTAGCATAATCTAATTAGCATATATGTGCAATATGTAATAATGTTGCTAATCTTAATCCAGGAAGCCTGAAAACATGGATAATATGACTTTTCAAGGGTTTTCCATGATGAGGAATTCATTTATGACACCAGTTTTTATTTTTAAGTAATGCAATTGTCTTAAATAGCATAATTAGCATATAATGAGCTTATTAGCATACATGTATGTATAACTTACGGACTTCATTGTCATTGTTTATCTATAAAGCCTAAAAATGGTGCAATGCAACATTGTAAATCACCTTTTGAAAGACTACACATTAATTCATGAAAAGATATTCCATGTAGATGTAGTATAATTAGCCTAATTAGCATATATGTGCAATATGTAATAATGTTGCTAATCTTAATCCAGGAAGCCTGAAAACATGGATAATATGAATTTTCCAGGGTTTTCCATGACGAGGGATTCATCCATGACACCACTTTTTATTTTTAAGTAATGCAATTGACTTAATATGTAATTATTGTACTAATAAGCCTAATTAGCATATTTGTAGAATATCAATTATTTGGAACTCTATTGGGCTTCACGAATTGTACGTCCAATGTGGTGGTGATCTTGGGCGCAAGGCAATGTTGGCAAACCTCATGAAATGTCTAGGAAATGACAGGGTCATCATACGCATTGATGGTTGTGCTTCAGTCATTGGATTTAGAGAGACTGTCAGAAACACACTGAAGATGGTTAAAGAAGATGATAGTGAAGGAATTGATGATGTGGTGAGACAGGTACGTAGAGAGGCCAGGGATGTTGAATACAACAGTGCAAACTATTATCTGTCTATGTTTACCAAAGCCAGAACCATTGAGAGTAGAAGCCCGTAAAAATGGTATCAAATGGAAAAGTTACCAAGAAAGCAGTTAGTCTGAGTCAAGCCATCCAGAGCCATGTAACCTCGACCAGAAATCAGACGACACTAGGACTTGCTGCCAAGCTGCACCACCGCCACAGCAGCTCTGACCTCATACGACTTCTGCATAATCATGGATTTGTAGTGCTGCAGCGGTAGGCTTCCTGAAGAAATCTCTCGCTTACTCGCGGAGATATTCAGGTGTGGAATGACCAGCTTGCTCTCTCCAGGTGTATTCCGTTGTCCATTTGGAGTGCAGACCTGGAGATCTAGGTTATCAAACCATCCAAAGATCAAACAGACACTCCGTTCAAGACCCATGAATTGATGAAGTACATAATTGACGTCATCTCCCATCAGTTTAGCTGCCGACTTCCGGAAGCGTCGCACCTCATCATAGGATGCTACAAATCCATGATCATGCAGAAAGTCAGACTCTTCGCCGATGACACAGTTCTGTACCATACCACCCAGACACCTGAGGATGCAGAATTGCTACAGCAGGATCTTGATCAGCTTTGTGGGTGGTCAAGCAGGTGGATGGTGGCACTAAATCCAAAGAATTGCCAGGTCATAACTGTCTCCAGGAAGAAGACCAAGTATGTCCATCATTATTCCCTCAATGGAGAATTGCTACAGCAGGATCTTGATCAGCTTTGTGGGTGGTCAAGCAGGTGGATGGTGGCACTAAATCCAAAGAATTGCCAGGTCATAACTGTCTCCAGGAAGAAGACCAAGTATATGTCCATCATTATTCCCTCAATGGAAAAATCTTGGAGTCTGTGTCAACTGCCAAATACCTTGGCATTACTCTCACTGTTGACCTCAACTGGACACAGCATGTATCTGCCACCTGCAAGAATGCAAACAACACCCTAGCCTTTCTTAGAAGGAACCTGCGTGTCAACTCCACTCAGCTTAAGACTACTGCATACCAGGCTCTCGTTCGCCCTCTTCTTGATTATGGGAGTGCTGTCTGGGATCCACACACCATCAGATGTCTAAACCAGTTGTAGATGGTCCAGAGACGAGCAGCGAAATATGTTCTCAACTGCTATCATCATACATCTAGCGTCTCTGACATGCTGAGTCAACTTGGATGGACCTCCCTCCAGAAGAGAAGAGAGCATCAACGTCTCACCTTACTGTACAAGATGCACTACTCTCTGGTTGACTTTGACATCCACCACTACATCCAACCGGCAACAGTCGTAAGAACTACAAGAGCGTCTTGTCCTTACTGCTATTGTGCCATGCAGTCACGAACAGAGCAACATATTCACTCCTTCTTTCCTCGCACTGTTCGACGGTGGAACGCTCTCCCTCTTGAGGTTGTCCTGGGGGGTGATTCACTAACAGCTAAAATCAATCCCAAATGAGATAAAATCGCTCTTATAGGCTCAATATCACTCCTAAGAGCAATATCGCTCTTAGGAACGGATTCACTAAGGCATTTGGGATTGATTTTAGCATTAAAATCGCTATTAAGGCTAAGAGTGATCCGGATCACTCTTAGTACTCTCGTCTTACTCTTAGTCTTAGTCTAAGCCTACACTTTCTGGCAAAGTCAAAGACAAAACTGTCAAACTGAAGCTAAATTAGAGCAAACAAGAGGAAGATAGATATTGTTAGTCACTGTTAAAGTGATATATCGAATCGTTTTGATTTATACTTTGATAGGGTAGGCCTAACTTAGTGCCAACAACATATGTAAAACACTAAAGACTAAAGTTAGTCCATTTTCGAGAATACGACATCAAGACTGCTACATGCTAGCTGCATGGGGACGGTAGGGCTAACTTACGTACATTACGTAGATCTAGGCCCTACGTTAAATTCGGCATTTTACTTGAAACAAGCATAAAGAAAGACAAACTATACCCACAGAAAATCGTATGAATCCTCACACTGCTACATGAAACAGTCATGAATAATTTGTTGTCATATCTTATGCAAAATTTCACTCAGCTTTCTTCTAATGTTAAAACGAAATCAACATAGGTCTAGAAATGAACGTCATTGACAAATTAAGCGACGATAGCTAGCTAATTATCGTTATGTCGATCGGCTACGCGATTGATTGATGCCCAGTGACCAAAATTTGAGTCTGTTGATTGGTTGGATTGATCGCGTACATGAATATTCATATGCGCGCATGATTATTCACGCTGGGATTGATCCCAGCCTAAAAGCGATTTAGTGAACCAGTCAGGTAGAATCGATTTTAAGCTGGGATTGAAATCAATCCCAAAAATTGCTCTTAGGAACGATATCGTTCCCAGTTAGTGAATCACCCCCAGGCTCCATCAGTGGAAGCCTTCCAGCGACAACTAACGACAGAGGGAAAGTAAATTCCGGCAACATTATTACTGGCACTATGTATATATACACCTTTCACCTGCACACCTGGGGGGTGATTCACTAACTAGGAACGATATCGTTCCTAAGAGCAATTTTGGGGATTGATTTCAATCCCAGCTTAAAATCGATTCTACCTGACTGGTTCACTAAATCGCTTTTAGGCTGGGATCAATCCCAGCGTGAATAATCATGCACGCATATGAATATTCATGTTCGCGATCGATCCAACCAATCAACAGACTCAAATTTTGGTCCCTGGGCATCAATTAATCGCGTAGCCGATCGACATAACGATAATTAGCTAGCTATCGGATCGGATCCGGATCACTCTTAGCCTTAATAGCGATTTTAAAGCTAAAATCAATCCCAAATGCTTTAGTGAATCAGTTCCTAAGAGCGATATTGCTCTTAGGAGTGATATTAAGCCTAAGAGCAATTTTATCTCATTTGGGATCGATTTTAGCTGTTAGTGAATCACCCCCCAGGGCATCCCTATGTCGCCAAACACATGCACTTATACATCTGCAAGAATCTTCAGCAGTGGAAGAGGCAGATTATCCTGAAGAAGAAGAAGAAGAAGAAGTCGTATGAGGTCAGAGCTGCCGTGACGGTGGTGCAGCTTGGCAGCAAGTCCTAGTGTCGTCTGATTTCTGGTGGAGGTTACATGGCTCTGGATGGCTTGACTCAGCTAGACTAACTGCTTTCTTGGTAACTTTTCCATTTGATACCAATTCTGCCACAAGCTTGAGCAACGTCGGGCTTGTACTCTCAATGGTTCCGGCTTTGGTCAACATAGACAGATCATAGTTTGCACTGTTGTATTCAACATCCCTGGCCTCTCTACGTACCTGTCTCACCACATCATCAATTCCTTCACTATCATCTGCTTTAACCATCTTCAGTGTGTTTCCGACAGTCTCTCTAAATCCAATGACTGAAGCACAACCATCAATGCGTATGATGACCCCGTCATTTCCTAGACATTTCATGAGGTTTGACAACATTGCCTTGCGCCCAAGATCACCACCACATTGGACGTACAATTCGTGAAGCCCAATATATATAGTTCCAAATAATTGATATTCTACAAATATGCTAATTAGGCTTATTAGTACAATACTTCCATGATAAGTCGATTGCATTACTTAAAAATAAAAAATGGTGTCATAAATGAATTCCTCGTCATAGAAAACCCTTGAAAATTCATATTATCCATGTTTTCAGGCTTCCTGGATTAAGATTAGCAACATCATTACATATTGCACATATATGCTAATAAGATTATTATGCTAATTAGGCTAATTATACTACATCTACATGGAAGATCTTCTCATGAATTAATGTGTAGTCTTTCAAAATTGATTTACAATGTTGCATTGCACCATATTTAGGCTTTATAGATAAACAATGACAACAAAATCCATATATTGTACATATGCTAATTAGCTCATTATGCTAATTATGCTATTCAACACAATTGCATTGCTTTAAAAAAAAAACTGGTGTCATAAATTAATTCCTCGTCATAGAAAACCCTTGAAAAGTCATATTATCCATGTTTTCAGGCTTCCTGGATTAAGATTAGCAACATTATTACATATTGCACATATATGCTAATTAGATTATTATGCTAATTAGGCTAATTATACTACATCTACATGAAATATCTTCTCATGAATTAATGTGTAGTCTTTCAAAAGGTGATTTACAATGTTGCATTGCACCATTTTTAGGCTTTATAGATAAACAATGACAACGAAGTCCATATATTGTACATATGCCAATTAGCTCATTATGCTAATTATGCTATTTAAGACAATTGCATTACTTTAAAATAAAAAGTATAGGTGTCAGAAATGAATTCCTCGACATAGAAAACCCTTGAAAAGTCGTATTATCCACGTTTTCAGGCTTCCTGGATTAAGATTAGCAACATTATTACATATTGCACATATGCAAATTAGATGATTATGCTAATTAGGCTATTAAAAAAGTTGCCCAAGGTTGCCAAGCTGAATTTACTTCAATACCCATTTAGAACACAAATCAACAAAAAAACCTTGTACTTATAAACTTTTCCAGGTCTGGAAAACTTCTACCGGACTATAGTAGTAAGTTAGTTTATCCATAAATGAAGGGCTCTTATGCCTTCAGCAGACACCTGTGTGGCGCCCTTTCTAGGGCTGCCCACTTTTCTCATCTTTTGCAACTGTTGTTGCGCCTTTCCCTGCGACCTAACCCTAGATTATCACTGCTAATTTGCAGCCATTCTTGAGGTCAGGAATGCGCTCTTTTCCTCCCTCGGGAATGAATCCTTTCAGGCCGTGTACCCACTTTCACTTCGTATAACGAAACTCGTTTTTCATCTTGTCTTCCCTATAGGGAGGCCAATCCAAATCAGACGGGTCAAGGTCCTTAGCGGTTAAGCTCCCTGGTCCACGTCTTTCGAGGGCATGCCATGCGACTATTAGATAAACATATGCTTGTCATCACCCAGCCAGTACTCCTATAGTAGGGATACCTGAGTGTGTGGTACCAACTATCCTTGGGATAGCTCAAAGTAAAAACAGTATGGACTAATCCCTTGCGTGGGAGGACTCCAGTCTCCTTGTTGCAAATGAAGAAAGAGAGGGAAACCCTCCCTCTGACAGCATTATAGCTATGGTTAAAGGGAAGGCGGATGTCTATGAATGCTCGGACTGCGAACGGAACTTTGTTTCCCTCAAGGCAATAGGAACACATCTTAAGGAAACCATAAGAAAAGGGTGATCTATGAGTGTACCAAATGCCAGCATACGTTTGAGAAAGCACACGGTTTTTCATGCCACATTCCCAAATGCAAAGGGGACGCAGACACCCCAATGTTAAATCGACTGCTCCTAGGCTGCGGAGAGTGTGGCCAAGCATTCAGCACCAAAGAGGACTGTCGCAGCACGAGCGACATAGACACCCGTCCGTCTGCCTTAGCGTGAGGAAGAGGGCTAGGCAGGTAGAAAGTGAGAGGAAGCGAGCTATGAGAAATAGAAGGGATATTTGGACCGAAGAAGAGGTCCGCCTATTTAGGCAACTCATGGTACAGTATGCTAAATCTAGTAAGATTAACATTAAAATAGCAGAACATTTTAACCAGAAAACGGTTAAACAAGTAATACATAAAAGAAGACTTTTGACAGAAAAGGATAGGAAGGAAGGAGGGCTGTCGGACACGCCACCTTCTTCGGAGGTGGGGTGCCCGACAGACAGCTTTGGTTTGGAGGAAGAAGGGGGGACGAGCATCCCGACTTTCCCTCCAAGAGAGGAGGAGGCGGGGCCGACCCCCAGACTCCTATGAGAGCACTCTCGCTCGGATTTGGGTCACTCTCGGTGACTTATGGGAGTAGGAGTGGCAGTCCTATGTCTACCGATGGACTTGGATATTTGGGTGACATGGAGGAAGAAGGGGAGACGTGCCCTTCGGCTTCCCCGTTCAGGGGGGGGGGGGCGGGGAAGACGGGGCCGACTCCCCAGACTCAAGTAATGACAAGGTCTAACCCCTTTGAAGCGAACTCGTCCCCGGCTGACGATGAGAGTGGCAGTCCCATGTCAGCCGGTGATGACGAAGCTTGGAGAAATGAAAGTTCCTTTATGGACACAAACTTCCCTGAGTGGGACGAGACAGATTTTCCAAATGTAATAGGAGACTCGACCTCAGTGCGGAGTCAGACCGGGAGGAGGCGGTGGAATATTCCATTAGTCCTAGTATGGACTCCTTTGAAGAGCTATTCGAAGAACTAAATTCAAGGTCAGACAAAGACCACATGACTGAGGAGCTAATCGCAACCATTGGTCTGGCGATATTGTACATATGCCAATTAGCTCATTATGCTAATTATGCTATTTAAGACAATTGCATTACTTTAAAATAAAAAGTATAGGTGTCAGAAATGAATTCCTCGACATAGAAAACCCTTGAAAAGTCGTATTATCCACGTTTTCAGGCTTCCTGGATTAAGATTAGCAACATTATTACATATTGCACATATGCAAATTAGATGATTATGCTAATTAGGCTATTAAAAAAGTTGCCCAAGGTTGCCAAGCTGAATTTACTTCAATACCCATTTAGAACACAAATCAACAAAAAAACCTTGTACTTATAAACTTTTCCAGGTCTGGAAAACTTCTACCGGACTATAGTAGTAAGTTAGTTTATCCATAAATGAAGGGCTCTTATGCCTTCAGCAGACACCTGTGTGGCGCCCTTTCTAGGGCTGCCCACTTTTCTCATCTTTTGCAACTGTTGTTGCGCCTTTCCCTGCGACCTAACCCTAGATTATCACTGCTAATTTGCAGCCATTCTTGAGGTCAGGAATGCGCTCTTTTCCTCCCTCGGGAATGAATCCTTTCAGGCCGTGTACCCACTTTCACTTCGTATAACGAAACTCGTTTTTCATCTTGTCTCTCCTATAGGGAGGCCAATCCAAATCAGACGGGTCAAGGTCCTTAGCGGTTAAGCTCCCTGGTCCACGTCTTTCGAGGGCATGCCATGCGACTATTAGATAAACATATGCTTGTCATCACCCAGCCAGTACTCCTATAGTAGGGATACCTGAGTGTGTGGTACCAACTATCCTTGGGATAGCTCAAAGTAAAAACAGTATGGACTAATCCCTTGCGTGGGAGGACTCCAGTCTCCTTGTTGCAAATGAAGAAAGAGAGGGAAACCCTCCCTCTGACAGCATTATAGCTATGGTTAAAGGGAAGGCGGATGTCTATGAATGCTCGGACTGCGAACGGAACTTTGTTTCCCTCAAGGCAATAGGAACACATCTTAAGGAAACCATAAGAAAAGGGTGATCTATGAGTGTACCAAATGCCAGCATACGTTTGAGAAAGCACACGGTTTTTCATGCCACATTCCCAAATGCAAAGGGGACGCAGACACCCCAATGTTAAATCGACTGCTCCTAGGCTGCGGAGAGTGTGGCCAAGCATTCAGCACCAAAGAGGACTGTCGCAGCACGAGCGACATAGACACCCGTCCGTCTGCCTTAGCGTGAGGAAGAGGGCTAGGCAGGTAGAAAGTGAGAGGAAGCGAGCTATGAGAAATAGAAGGGATATTTGGACCGAAGAAGAGGTCCGCCTATTTAGGCAACTCATGGTACAGTATGCTAAATCTAGTAAGATTAACATTAAAATAGCAGAACATTTTAACCAGAAAACGGTTAAACAAGTAATACATAAAAGAAGACTTTTGACAGAAAAGGATAGGAAGGAAGGAGGGCTGTCGGACACGCCACCTTCTTCGGAGGTGGGTGCCCGACAGACAGCTTTGGTTTGGAGGAAGAAGGGGGACGAGCATCCCGACTTTCCTCCAAGAGAGGAGGAGGCGGGGCCGACCCCCAGACTCCTATGAGAGCACTCTCGCTCGGATTTGGGTCACTCTCGGTGACTTATGGGAGTAGGAGTGGCAGTCCTATGTCTACCGATGGACTTGGATATTTGGGTGACATGGAGGAAGAAGGGAGACGTGCCCTTCGGCTTCCCCGTTCAGGGGGGGAAGACGGGGCCGACTCCCCAGACTCCAGAAGTAATGACAAGGTCTAACCCCTTTGAAGCGAACTCGTCCCCGGCTGACGATGAGAGTGGCAGTCCCATGTCAGCCGGTGATGACGAAGCTTGGAGAAATGAAAGTTCCTTTATGGACACAAACTTCCCTGAGTGGGACGAGACAGATTTTCCAAATGTAATAGGAGACTCGACCTCAGTGCGGAGTCAGACCGGGAGGAGGCGGTGGAATATTCCATTAGTCCTAGTATGGACTCCTTTGAAGAGCTATTCGAAGAACTAAATTCAAGGTCAGACAAAGACCACATGACTGAGGAGCTAATCGCAACCATTGGTCTGGCGATGCACAAGGGAAGAGAAGTAGAGGAAATCAAGACCTCAATAAATGATAATGTCAAACAGATGGCAATAGAAATTCTAGCCCTTAAAAAGGCCGATGGGCGCCCCAGAAGTCGAGGAAGGCGGGCGCCGCCAGGCAGAGTCTAAACAAGCCCCCAAAACCCCCTTAAGGAACAAGGCCACAGCAAAGGCTAGAGGGAAAAGAAAGGCTTTCGCAGAAACACAAACCTTGTACAAGAACAAACCCCAGAGATTAGTGGAGAAACTTCCTGACCAAAAGGACACTGAACGGTGTACCGTGGACTTAGAAGTAATCCAGAGAACCTATAACGATAGATTTTCAAGGGAAAGCAAAGTGGTAGACATTAGTGCCTACGTCGACCCCGAGTTGACTGCAGAGAATGAGGGGTTAATACGTCCTATTAGCAAGGCAGAGATTGAAACGGCAATCTCATCTACAAAGAAGGGCTCTGCACCCGGACCGGATGGGGTTACCTATGAGGCTCTAAGGGCTGAGGAAATTGCAATCTGTATCTCTTAATCATGTACAATACATTGTTAATAGCGGGTAAGGTACCCGAGGATGCCAAGGCATATAGATCCATACTCATTCCCAAAGGGAGGGGGGACACTACGACATTAGCAGTTACCGTCCACTGACGCTTGCAAACGTCACCAGTAGACTGTATTCTAAGATTCTCACCAAGAGGCTAGATAGTGCTGTGCACATCTGCCCTAGACAAAGGGGGTTTATGCAACAAGCTTGCATCGAAGATAACACCATCCTCCTACGGGAGCTGATAGATAAATGTAAGAAGACCCAAGGGTGTATGGCAGTAGTTTTGCTTGACTTAGCTAAGGCATTTGACACGGTGTCTCACGACCTCATCTTCAAATCCCTGAGAGGACATCGGTTACACGATAGACTGATTGACATCGTAAAGACCTATACGACAGAGGCTGGACTACGTTCACCACCGACGCCGGAACAACAGAACCCATCTACATCCACAGTGGAGTCAAGCAAGGGGATTCTCTGTCACCGACCCTATTCAACCTGGCTTTGGACCCACTGCTAGCAACATTACAGCACAAAGGGCAAGGAGTTGAGGTCGAGGGACACAAGATCGTGAGCCTAGCATACGCAGACGATACGGCACTGGTTGCCACGAGTCATGTAGACATGTCCTTTAATGTAACATTGACCGTAGATTATCTCAATACGTGTGGGCTTAGCCTCAACGTTAAGAAGTGTGAGGGATTTCTAATCACCCCGATAAACAAATCGTTTCTGGTTAATGAAGCAGACAATTGGGTAGTGGGACAGAAGCCATCCCATGGGTGCAGCCGGGAGACACAGCAAAGTACCTGGCCCTCGATCAAGCCAGTAAAGAGGCGTCTGACCTAGTACTGTGAACGGATAGACAGGGCGGCATTAAAGCCAAGACAACGGCTAAACTTGTTGGTTACCTATGTTACTCCAAGGATAGCCTTCGAGTTGACAGAAGGGGGTTTCAGTAGGACACAAATAAGAGCTGTGGATATGGCACTGAGGAATT
This sequence comes from Mesocentrotus franciscanus, assembly GCA_037976565.1. NCBI lineage: Eukaryota > Metazoa > Echinodermata > Echinoidea > Camarodonta > Strongylocentrotidae > Mesocentrotus > Mesocentrotus franciscanus. The sequence continues at coordinate 588,515 of CP137675.1, read as the reverse complement.
ACGCAAAGAAATGGCTTTTCCTACCCTCCGCCACCTCGATAGGCTTCTTGTACACTAAAACGGGGGAGGGAGGTCTGGGGTTGGTGGCCTTCTGCGACTATGTACCGACCGAGCGCATGAGAAAGCTGATCAAAGTCAGCGAGTCAGAGGACCCAATAATAGCGGGTGTGGCATTCTCGTTAGGACTCAGAGATAAGGCTGCGAGGATCGCGGAAGCGCTGGGCTACCGATCCCAGACAGACCCATAGGGGCCCATGACGCTTGGAGGAAAAAGCAAAAAGGAAAATGGAAGTCTCAACCCACTCAGGGAAAAGGGGTAGAGTGCTACAAGCACAAGATAGGAAACAGGTGGCTTGGTAACCCGAGCTTTCTCACGGAGAACGAGTTCGTATGGGCACTTAAGGTTAGGGCCAACATCATCCCCACAAGAGAAACCATGGGGAGAGGGACGGGTGGGACAAACGTCAACTGCAGACATTGCCAGTCGACGGTTGAAAAGATGGGACATATCTCAGGATATTTGTCGAGCGATCCTGGACCTTCGAAAAGTCAGGCATGATGACCGTATCTGTAAAGCAATCATAAAGATAGATAGATAATTTATTGGTTTCCACAATATCTCATTGTACAAAGAGTGTAACAACATTTTGAAAAATGATTATAATATGCATGTAAATATAATACCGGTACACACTATTAAAAAAATTGTCCTTCAGTTGAACTTAAGAGATATAGTGGCGGAGCCTATGGAAAAGCAGAGCTTGTTGTGGATATAGGCCCCTTAAACTACAAATGACATAATTAACTAAAGTTAGGTTTATAAAATACAAATACACGCTAAAACAGGGAAAGGGAGATTACAGGGATACATGAACCGATACTCACAATTAACTACAAGAGACAAGGGAAAGGGAAGGGAATATATCTGCAGCTTATTGAAATAATAGTACAATGTAGTTTGTTCTCAACATAAATAGTATATGTACATAGTTGGCATGGCCGTATCGTTATTTACTCATTGTAATCAACTTAAGCATACTGCTTGAAGACAAAAATAGTCAGGAATCAGGAATGACAATATGTATTCAAATAATGGCATTTCAATTTTCTTCTGAATACACGAACACTAACAGACCTTTTAATCACAGAATCGAGAGAATTCCAGAACTTGGGACCTGTATATATTAAGGTATTTTGAGCAAATCGTGTTCTTGTTCTAGGAAGGTGATAGGAAAACGCCTGTCGGGTAGGATAGTCGTGAACTTGATTTCTTTTCTTAAACAAATATGATAGTGCCTGGGGCAGTTCGTTGTTATTCAGCTGAAACATGAGGCTGCCTAATTGTAAATTAAAATATCCTGAACTCTCAGTACTTTAGTATCAAAGAAGAGAGGGCCCGATTGAGTACGAGCAGGTACATTGCAAATTGTACGTATTAATTGCTCTTTTTTGAACAACAAGGATTTTGTCCAGTTGGAGTTTCAATGAATTACCCCAGGCAAGAATACCATAGTTCAAGTAGGGCAACATTTGCAATACATATGATGGGAACATAGATTTCAGTTTGTATATCACACCAGCATTTCTTGATAGTAATGAACACAAATAATGTGTATGTATTTTCCATGTCATTCCATCATCAATAAACAGGCCAAGAAACTTGGTCGATTGTACTTTCTTAATTTTGACATTGTTGAAATAGATATCTCCAGGTAAATCGGAGATTGAATTGCTAAAAACATGAAATTAGTTTTGATCAAATTCAGGGATAGTCTATTCGCAAAAATCCACTGTGCAACATTCTTAAGTTCCGAATTGACAGTTTCAACAAGAATTTGAGGATTCTTATGGGAGTAAAATATGCTTGAGTCATCTGCGTATAGTATAAATGACAATAGTCGGGATGAAAATTTGAAGTCATTTATATATGTTATGAATAGTAGTGGCCCTAAGAGATACCCCTGAGGAACACCGCACGTAACAGGCTTGACACTCGATGCAATTCCATTTAGTGAAACAAATTGTGTTCGACTACTGAGGTAACTTTTGTACCACTCCAAGGCCTTACCCCTGACACCATAATGCTGAAGCTTTTTAAACAAAATGTTATGATCAATTGTATCAAATGCCTTGGAAAAATCCAGGAATAATCCTACAGTATGACAGCGGTCGTCAAGAGCGGACGCAATTTTATTTATAAAAGGAGTAGAGCATGAGACGTTGAATGTTTCTCTCGAAAACCAAACTGAGAATCCGCCAAAATTCCACAACGTGTGAAAAAATTAAATATTCGATTGTAGATCAATTTTTCAAGAATCTTTGAAAAAGTGGTGAGTAGAGAAATTGGCCTGTAATTACTACGTTCCAGAGGATCACCCTTTTAAAAATCGGTATAACTTTTGCTATCTTCATTTTTCCAGGTACTATGCCATTCAACATAGACAAATTCATAATATGGGTTACAGGTACGTTAATTTCTTTAATGACACTTTTCAGTAACACATTTGTAATATCATCATAACCTGGGGCCTTTATTATAAAGGCTGCAGTAGGCAAAGGTTTCAGAGTAACTGAAGAACCCAGATTAGTAGGTGCAGACAGGAAGAATTATCTGCCTGACCTCGTTCTAAGTGCGGGAGCCGGAAACCCCTGTTACGTAATAGACCCCACTGTAGTATGGGACAGTCACCCCAGAAGCTGAAGGTGGCCTGGAGAGGCAAGGTACAGAAGTATATGCCAATTATTCCGAAGTTTGAAGCGATGTTCGAGACCTCATCGGGCCAACTCTTCGGGTTTCTTGTGCGGCGCAAAAGGCACTTGGTGTCCCCTAAATGATAACATCGCCAAGACAGTCAGCCTGAGTAACTCAGGAATCAGCAGGATACTGTAACAAGTCCTGTGTGACACCATAAGAATGGTTAAGGCCTTCATGGCCAGATAAACCTTGCTTCTCCAGGCCTCCAGCGGCATAGTTGACCGGCAAAGTCGGCAAAGTTACATTGTACCTTATATTCATGTGTACACCATGTCCTAAGCTAAGTACCAGCCGAAAGCCTCAGCGCAATTTAATGTAACACAAGATAGAAATGTCATGACCAGTTATAGTTAGGCCGACATCTTTTAAGGCCATTACGGTAAAGGGAACTTTATGATACCCCACCTCAGGGTAGAGGGAATTTTATCTCAGGGTCGGATTTTGCTAAGGACCCAAATTGTATAAGGGGTAAATATGTAACCCAACCCCGGGAGGGGGGGGGGATGAGCTGACCAATTCGGCAAAGGCATTGTGAGGGTCATGTGTTAAGACCCAAATGTTATAATATGTTTAATTATTTTTCTTGAAGGAATACGTCCATAGAATGCGATGCCAAAAGCACCATATAGTGCAAGCAAAAGCGCACTAACCAGTTGGTCTGACCCTGAGCGTCAAGGGAGGGGGAGGGGCAACACGCTCCACGACTCAAAACCACGTTCCCTTGCAAAAGCATAGGCGTGCAATGAGGAACCAACATCAAAGGACAGGGAATTAAAAATGCCACCTTTAGTTAGGCTCAGTTTGACCTTAGATCCGCGTAAAAGGAGACAAATGTCCGATCCAGTCGACAGCACCAAGTTTGGGGTGGGACAACCCAAAAGAGGAGTAACCAGATGGTAGGTGGAAGGGGTGGGACGTTAATTTCCAACCATGCTCGTTTTTCTCTTTTTATTTTTCGATCAGAAGGAAAGGGTCACTCCAGCCCTAGGCGGAAGTGGGGTAATGGAAGCCTGAAATATGGACTCCAAATTAAATAGCCAAATGCCTCGTCATCTAATTAGTGATGCGCAGGAATGGAATAACGAGATTCCCACTGTCCCTATCTACTATCTAGCAAAACCACAGCCAAGGGAACGGGCTTGGCAGAATCAGAGGGGAAAGAAGACCCTGTTGAGCTTGACTCTAGTCTGACCTTGTGAAGAGACATGAGGGGTGTAGGATAGGTGGGAGGTGCTTGCACCGACGGTGAAATACCACTACTCTCATCGTTTCTTTACTTATTCAGTGAGTCGGGAAACGGGCGTTCCGACAGTTCGTCCGATTTCTGGTGCTAAGCAGCTGCCCTAACGGGCAGCCGTGACCCGCTCCGAAGACAGCGTCAGGCGGGGAGTTTGACTGGGGCGGTACATCTGTCAAATGGTAACGCACGTGTCCTAAGGCGAGCTCAGCGAAGACAGAAACCTCGTGTAGACCAAAAGGGCATAAGCTCGCTTGATCTTGATTTTCAGTACGAATACAGACCTTGAAAGCGTGGCCTATTGATCCTTTTGACCATCGGAGTTTGACGCAAGGGGTGTCAGAAAAGTTACCACAGGGATAACTGGCTTGTGGCAGCCAAGCGTTCATAGCGACGTTGCTTTTTGATCCTTCGATGTCGGCTCTTCCTATCATTGTGAAGCATAATTCACCAAGCGTTGGATTGTTCACCCACCAATAGGGAACGTGAGCTGGGTTTAGACCGTCGTGAGACAGGTTAGTTTTACCCTACTGATGAAAGGTTGTCGCTACGGCGATTCTGCTCAGTACAAGAGGAACCGCAGATTCGGACCCTTGGTACACGCACTTGGTCGAGCGGCCAGTGGCGCGAAGCTACCATCCGCGGGATTACGGCTGAACGCCTCTAAATCGGAATCCCAACCGGTACGCGGCAATACCGCTATTGTTGTAGGGACTGGGCCGCATCCTGCGCACTCTGGGTCCAGAGAGTACGAGCTCCAGGTCCTCGATCGCGGTTACCATTCCGCCGTGGAAAGGGGCGCAAAATCACTTGCAGACGACTTGGGTATGGATCGAGGTGTCGTGCACAGTAGAGCACCATCTTCGCTGGGATCTGCTGAAACTAATCCTTCGATCTGAGGGATTTGTCCGCATTCTATGGACGGACGAATTCTTGGCACACCACCTTTGGCAACTTGACACGAGTTGGCAATAACCCCCTCTCTCTTCTCTCCCTTATGGGGGGAAAAGGGAGGGGTTGGTTTATTCCAGTCGAGGCAGCTTGCTCCCCGCCCCATCGGAGGTGTTGGAGGGTAGCTCCATACCGGTCAGCATGGAGTTCCAACGTGGGCGGGTTTTGACACTTGTGTATTTTTAAAGCCGATTGTAAGGTGCATAGAGGTGCCAGAGGAGCCCCCGTTGACGACTCCAAATAAAGGCTATAGGGTTAGGGTTAGGGTTAGGGTTAAAGGGGTATGGTCATTTTGGAATTAGTGAATAACTTTTGTTTTGCTCGACCGATTTTTAAAAATTTTTGCAGGGGATTAAATTCAACTTATCTAGCATCTATTCTAAAAGAAGGAACATGATTGGGCATTGGGTTCCAGAGATATGACCATTAAAAAAAAAAGTTTTTTACCCAAAATCACGTTTTGGAATTATGGCCAAAATTGCTCTGTATGAGCCCAGTTTACGCAAACTCTGTTCGGTTTGACCTCACGAACAACATATCCAAAGGGCATAATAAAGATCGGCCAAAGGGTTCTTGAGTTATGACAAATTTAATTTAAAAAAATCAAAACAATTTTAAGTCCTAAATTCCCATAGAGATTGTACACATGCGTGCAAAGTCAATACAAATATTTTTGTTCCCAAAAATTGTCTAATATAGAGATTGATTTCTGATCAATAATTTTTTTCGTACTAAAGTTGAAAATGGGATTGTACACACGTCTGTAAAGTCCATAATAATTGAATTGTACACCCGTTTGTTGCTAAGGTTAACAGGCGTTTATCATTCAGGATTGAATTTAAACGCCTAACAATTGACCTTTTACCTGTTTCGGAGGGTTAGGGTTAAAGGGGTATGGTCATTTTGGAATTATTAAATAACTTTTGTTTTGCTCGACCAATTTTTAAAATTTTTGCAGGGGATTAAATTCAACTTATCTAGCATCTATTCTGAAAGTATTAAAAAGATTGGGCGTTGGGTGCTAGAGATATGACCATTAAAATTTTTTTTTTTTTTTACCCCAAATCACGTTTTGGAATTATGGCCAAAATTGCTCCGTATGAGCCCAGTTTACGCAAACTCTGTTCGGTTTGACCTCACGAACAACATATCCAAAGGGCATAATAAGGATCGGCCAAAGGGTTCTTGAGTTATGACAAATTTAATTTAAAAAAATCAAAACAATTTTAAGTCCTAAAATTCCATAGAGATTGTACACACGCGTGCAAAGTCAATACAAATATTTTTGTTCCCAAAAATTGTCTAAAATAGAGATTGATTTCTGATCAATAATTTTTTTCGTACTAAAGTTGAAAATGGGATTGTACACACGTCTGTAAAGTCCATAATAATTGAATTGTACACCCGTTTGTTGCTACCCAGGTCGAAATTCCAGTTGATACCAGTTTAAACCAGTAAGGATTTCCAACTGGTATCTACTGGTTTGAACTGGTCTCAACTGGTCTCAACTGGTACCAGTTAATACCAGTTGATAAAATTTGGAATCCAGTAGAAATACCAGTTAACATCAGAGACCAGTTGATATTACCAGTTGATTTACCAGTTGATTTACCAGTTGAAAACCAGTAGATGATTACCAGTTGATTTACCAGTTGAAAATTACCAGTAGAAATACCAGTTGACATCTGAGACCAGTTGATATTACCAGTTGATTTACCAGTTGAAAACCAGTAGAAATACCAGTTGACATCTGAGACCAGTTGATATTACCAGTTGATTTAGCAGTTGATTTACCAGTTGAAAACCAGTAGATGATTAACAGTTGAAAACCAGTTGATTTACCAATTGAAAACTGTTAGATGATTACCAGTTGATTTACCAGTTGAAAACCAGTAGATGATTACCAGTTGATTTACCAGTTGAAAATTACCAGTAGAAATACCAGTTGACATCTGAGACCAGTTGATATTACCAGTTGATTTAGCAGTTGATTTACCAGTTGAAAACCAGTAGATGATTAACAGTTGAAAACCAGTTGATTTACCAATTGAAAACTGTTAGATGATTACCAGTTGATTTACCAGTTGAAAACCAGGAGATGATTACCAGTTGATTTACCAGTTGACCAGTAGAATACCAGTTGCTTTACCAGTTCAAAAACCAGTTCATTGTATCTTGTGCATATTCATGATTAATTTGCATATTTTCACAGAAAATATCATTATCATGATCTATCACGCAAATGTGACAATGCACATCAATTTTGTGATTTTTATTTTCTTAGTCAATCATTGAAAAATATATTATGTATCTTTCTTCATGTTTTTCATCTAATTTAAAACGTAAAAATAGATATATTGATACATGTAATTACTAACCAGGAAACAAAATGTATAATTTTGTATATATGTATGTACGAGCTCCAAATTTCTAAATTAGAATGATACTTAACTGTAATCGACCTCAAATGATCTCTGTGATGGGGGCAATTGCAAGAGTTTATAATATGGTCCTCTTGGTGGCCAGATGCCAATATTGATTATTGATTATCACAATATCTGCTGATTACTGATCTCAACTGGTAAATCAACTGGAAATATCAACTGGTATATCAACTGGTAAATCTACTGGTTTTCAACTGGTAAATCAATTCAATTCAATTCAATTCAATTTTATTTCGCAATATAAAAATCAAAATATACAAAGTAACGATAAATTTTAACTATGTGTACAGAGGTTATATGCGGGGCTTTCCATGAAGGTTGCGAAAACCTGTGAGGTTGGATCGCCCATAACAGAATGAAAAACAAACAAAAAGAAATACAAAATATTATAAGCACACAGCAATAAATTAAGTAAAATAAGCAAAGTACAAACACTTCAACTATCTATAAGACAAGAGAAAGTGAAATAGAGAAGAACAAAATTAAGGGGGAAAAGAAAAGAAAACAACAATGAAAGGGGTTCAGATATAAAAAAAATAAATAAAACAAATCAACAACTGTGATGATTAATAATTATTTAGTAGTAAGATTTTATATTGTTTTCTAAAGGAAGATATGAATTGTGATTTCGTTATTACTTGGGGAATCATATCCACTGTTTAGGACCTAGATAACTCATTGATTTAGCTTCATAACTAGACTTAACAGACCATAAATGAAATTTGTTGGAAAATCGTGTATTATAATTATGAATTTGACTATTATATTGAAAGAGGTCTGAAAACGGGGCAGGTAACAACTTATTTTTATATTTGTACATGAACGTTGCGATTTCTTGCTTATTTATATCATATATATTTAATAGTGACAGCTTCTTAAATAAAGGTGCAGATGGTGCTAGATAATGAGAATTGGTAGCTATTCTTAAACATTTCTTTTGAACTTTAAATAGTGAGTCTAATTCAGTTTGTGTTGCATTGGTAGCCCATACAATATACAATATTTCAAATAAGGGAAAATAATGGAATGATATAAAGTTATCAAATTTTCGGGTAACAAGCTATATTTTAGTTTATTTATCAAGCCAGCATTCCTGTTGATCTTGTGTAAAACATTTGTGATATGGTCCTTAAATCCTAAGCAATTATCTAATACGACACCCAAGAAGTTAACGGAATTACTTAATTTAATAAGTTTATTATTAATATAAATGGGAATATTATCGTTATTAATTAAAGGACCATTATTGCTAGCTATATCGGAAATATTAGATCCTATATTATATTTAGTTTTTCGAAAATAAATACATTTAGTTTTGTCAACATTCAGGGACAATTTATTTGCTTTTAACCAATCAGATATATTCTTAAGCTCATTATTTAGGACACGGACAGTATTATGCAAAGCTTTAGATGAAAAAAATATACTAGTGTCATCAGCAAATTGATAGAAGGTTACTAAATTAGAAGATTTACAAAGATCATTTATGTATAAAAGAAATAGCAGGGGTCCCAGTATTGATCCCTGAGGTACCCTAATAGAGACATTTAACGAAGAAGATAAAACACCGTGGACAAAAGTATGTTGAACTCTGCTTAAAAGATAGTCCCTAAACCAGTCTAATGCAATCCCTCGTATTCCACATTGTTGTAGTTTAAATAAAAGTATCGAATGATCCATAGAATCGAATGCCTTAGATAAGTCTAAGAAAATCCCTATTATATGTTCGTTAGCTTGAAATGAATCTAATATTTTTGTTGGACTTTAAAAGAACATGTTCACAAGAATAGCTGGGCCTAAATCCATATTGAGTGTCACTTAAAATATTGTTGATATTTAAAAATTTATATAATCGATTATAGATTAGCCGTTCAAGGAATTTAGAAAACACGGTAAGAGGGAAATGGGTCTATAGTTTACAAATTTGCCGGGATCGTCTTTCTTAAAAACAGGGATTACTTTAGATTCTTTAAGCTTTAAGGGTACTTTACCAGATACAAAGGAAAGATTAAATACATGAACTAAAGGCAATACAATGGCATGGATAACCCGCTTAACAACTTTACAGCTTACATTATCGATTCCACAACTTGCATTACTTCTAAGGTATTTACTGACGTTAATTAATTCACTCATATGTACAGGTGATAAAAAGATGGAATCAACAACACTTGTTCGACAATAAAAATGAGAAGAATGAATAGATTGTGGTACCGCGTCACTAACAGTTTGTCCAATGTTAATAAAATAATTATTGAATTGATTTGTTATTTCAATAGGCTCAGTAAATAATTTCCGTTATATTGAAAAGTTTTGGAATTTGACTTTTCTTTTTGCCCAATAATTCATTAATTGTTTTCCACGTCTTTTGATACTATTTCGATTCAATTGTAACAAGTTCTTATAATATTCTTGACGTGCTCTACGAAGGGCATTAATAACTTTATTTCTATTTTTTTTAAATTTTCTCTCATCACTTGAACGTCTAGTTTGACAAAATGTTTTAAAACATTTATTCTTTATCTTAATCAATTTCAATATTTTATTGGTAACCCACAGTTTCCTATTTTTTCTTCTCTTTTTTGTTGATATAAGAGGAAAATGTTTATCATACAATTTGAGGAATATGTTCATAAATAAAGTATAAGCTTTATCAGCATCCATACACATTAGGACGTCACTCCAATCAACGTTACTTAATTCAACAAAAAACTATTAATCGTTAAATCGTTGATTTTCCTGTGAGTATAAGATAGTTCTGAATCATTTTTATAGACACCTCTCTTATAGCAGAAAATTGGCATGTGATCGGTAATTGAAGAATACAGCACACCTGGAGTAATATCATTGTCATTCGTCAATATGTTGTCAATAATAGAAAGAGATGAGTTGGTTACACGGGTTGGTAGGTTAATTTGAATGTAAAAGCCGTGTGATGCAATTATGTTCATAAGATTAATAATACTATTTGAAGTAATTTTCAATAAATCAACATTATAGTCTCCAAGGAGATAGATTTGTTTATTTTCCTTGGAAAGTTCTTGCAATAATTTATCAAAATATGTCATATATTGATCTAAATTGGATTTCGGGGGTCTGTAGATTACACCAATTACTATACTTTTTGTTCGAGGTATATTAATTTCAACAAATACAGTTTCACATGAAGAACACGTGGGATTCAAGTCATCCCGCAATCGATAACACAACTTTTCATCTAAGAATATTCCCACGCCTCCTCCCCTACCGACTTTTCTGTTATTATTAATAAAGTTATATCCATCCAACATGTAACGATTTTCGTTTTCTGAATTTAGCCAGGTCTCTGTTATACCAATAGCCGTAAAATTTAAAGAGAGGCTGCTAAGGTAGGCAGAAATTTGATCAAAATTTTTGGCCATACTCCTCGAGTTAAAGTGTATAGCACTAAATTGTACTAAATTTGGATCTATAGACTCTTTGAATTCATCTTCCAAATAATATTTGCAATCATTTACATATTGTTTATCAAAGTCAGCATCAAGAATTGGAATAGAGTCATTTAATCTTAAATCTTCACTCATGTCATTTAAATCATCGTAAGTTATACGTATTTTGTTTACTTGTGCAACACAGTTAATTCATCATTGTTGACAGAAAAGAATGGAAAGACAGAACACAAATTCACAGACATGCAAAATACGGGACCAAAATATTCATAAAAAACAACGTAAACTACAAAATTGAACAGGTCTATTGAGAAGTCCAATTTCTAAATTAATATATCAGGCTATAACAAACAGAAAATATGAAATTGAATGCATGGAAATGCATCAGTGAAGATGATTGTATACTATTGTTTGTTCATTAATTTGTCTCTTCACCAGTGTCAAAATTGATCATGTCTATTTTATTTTCTGCAGTTTCTCTCATTCGTTCATTCATTGTCTTTCTTTATAACCACTTTAATTCTTCTTTGCTACGAATCACTCGCTTGATGGTGTTTCCTCTGGTTGCCGGCAGTAACACGATTACGTCCATCTGAGGTCCATGCCTCTTTCACCTTCTCATGCTGTTTAGCTGCATAGAGAAGGTCCTGATTGGTCTTCGTCAATGCCTCGTCGATTCCGATACCACTTCCCTTTAGCTTCCTGCGCACTTTCAGGATTTCAGTTCTCATGCGATAGGTAGTGAGCTTCACGATGATTGCTCGCGGTCTTGTTTCTTCGATGCTCGCGCTGTGCCAGATGCCAGTGACGTAGCTCCGTGTGCCGTCACGCTTTGGAGCAGCGATCCGATGGGACCGGTCTATGTCATTCGGGTAAGG
>CP137675.1:493973-576322 GCA_037976565.1 Mesocentrotus franciscanus | reverse complement strand
AAGTGGTGTTTAATGAAATGTTGAGATTCAATACTGTCAATAAAACAGGTTTTAAATTTAATACACAGCTCAGCTAGCCAGCTCTAGACCGAAAATTTCTGTCTCTTTCGTTCGTTAGCCTCTGATTTGGGTAGGTCGGCTCCTCTCTTTAGAGACAGAAGCCGACCATAGTGCCGTGTGCAAACGTTTTGGCCATTTATGGCCAAAGAACTTTGCCCAAAATACTCAATTTTAGCTCCGTGTTGAAATTCTTGCAGCTGTATTTTAAACTGTAACTGCGCATGAAGGAAGATGACGTCATCCATTGACAGTAACAGTTTAAAATACGGCTGCAAAAATTTCAAAACACGGAACTCAATTTCGGCGATGAAAATCCGGAAAAAAGACCCTTAAACGCATCATACAGTCAATCTGGTAAGTGGAACCGATGTATATTTGCCTAGGCCTAATTTTCAAACATAAATGCATTGGATATGAATCCGCTAAAATTGAGTATTTTGGGCAAAGTTCTTTGGCCATAAATGGCCAAACGTTTACAGGAGCTATGGTCGGCTTCTGTCTCTAAAGAAGACCGAGATACAAATCAGTCAACTAACAAAGAGACAGAATTCAGTCTAGCCAGCTCTAGGATAGTAATGCCAATGGCTAACGCAGCTATGTGTGGTCTTACCTAACATAAGTATCCTCTCATTTTTATTCACATATTTCTCCACAAAATGACTGAACTGATGATACTTTTGTAACCAGTCGTATGTTTCCTCCTCTTTGAATCTTTCATCCCAATAGTTTTCCGTTGTAAAATCCGGCAGATCTAGCTCGCCATTTGTCGTCCTTTCAGAAGCAGCCATCGCGTCGTAGCCTTAACATCTGGCTTATGGAAAGCTAGTGTAACAAGTTGTCAAGACATTCTGACGTGAGCTGTATTCAGAGAAACTGAGGGAGGGCTAAAAGGATGGGAAGAGAGGGTGAATAAGAATTCAATAGATCTTTGATAACGTCGGTCACTCGGTGGGTCAACATATGCTGTTCCTCCTTCATAGTTTTGGTTTTAGCCTTCATCTTGAAAATGATGGAACTCTTATGGCTTGCCATACTTTCATCGAGCACATTACGCAACATAAACAATCACACGAGGTAAAGTTAGTTTTAATCGGCCCGGCACTGTCTGCCATTTCAAAATTATATATACCAAGCCACAGGCCACAAGCGATGATTTCACTATGCCAGAAGGTCCTGAACTACATTTGGCCAGTAAATTTGTAAATGAATGCTGTCGAGGGCGTATTTTCAGCGGGAAGATTGTGAAAAACCCTGTGCACAAGAGCAGTGACATTGAGTTCGATGCGCCAGCGTACACTATCTCCGCGGCTTCCGTGGCAAGGAGATGCAACTGATACTAACAAAGCTCGACAGTCATGACAGTAGTAGGCCTATACATGAAAATAGCGATGGCGACATGAGAAGGAAACCTTATCACAAGAACAATGGCACTGCCCAGGACGAGAAAGATAACAAGAAAGTGAACATTCCAGAGACACTGAAAATCCTTTTCCGTTTCGGGATGTCGGGGAACTTTCAATTCACCACACCAGGCGATATTCACAAGCATTCTCATTTGAAATTCTACACAAACTTGACGAAGGATAAACCTCTGATGGTTTTAAGTTATGTTGATATACGCAGGTTTGGACGGTGGGAGGTTGGTGCAGACTGGTCTAAAAATCGTGGTCCGGATCCAATGTTTGAATATCAGGCATTCAGGTAAATATTTTGTGTTTTTTGTTTTTATTAATGTGCACATTAAAGGTAATACAAAGTTTTGGTATGGGGTCATGAATTTGGTTCAAATGAACATGATATTGGAAGCATATGCGATTTTACAATATTCAATGATTGTTGTAGCGGTTGAAATTGAGTCTAAAGTGATGAAATTGTAAATAATAAACTCTTTATGTTGTATACTGCCCTCTCAAGACTGATATTACTTTAGCTTTAAAACAATGTTTCTTGACTACAATCGACCGATTTGCTATTCCTGTTTGAAAATTATACATCAGAACTGCATATTCTGAGATTTTCATGGTCGCAGCTACCATGGAATGGCCTTGGGCGCTATTTGAAATATTTGAAATTTACCGGGAGCACCGGTAAATTTTGATTATTAAATTTGCTCGAAAGCAGAAATGTTTTAGGGGCTAAATTTTCCAGTGCTTATAATACATCCACAGGGGCATCCAAATATATCAAAATTTTAAAGAATTACTATCCATCCAATTTTTCAAAATTTCCCAAAACTTTGCATTACCTTTAAATGACATAGTATAGATATCATTAATGACTGCTATGAGAGGCATAGTTGTTTTCATAGGCTCAAGGATGTTACATCCTACTATATCACCCCCAGGTGTGCCGAGGGGTGATGGCAGGATGTAACGTCCCCGAGAGACTGTAAAAACAACTATTCCACAAATATTAAAGCAGTCATTATATCGGCACTAATTCAGAATCATATCCATACTTTGACCTGTAACTCCGGCGTGGAGATTTTCTTATCTTTTTTTTGGTATTTTTCCTAAAACATAGGACTTATAATATTCCCTTTCCACGGGATTCACGGCAAACTGCCGCACGATACAATTGCATACCGTACTTACGATGAGGTGCGGTGCGCAGCGTGTGTGAAGTTAGCGACCGGAATGAAGAATTGCTTAGAGTTAGATCCTCATTAAAGTACAAGTCCACTCCAAAAATAACTTACTTTCAAGAGAAGCAGAAAAAATCAGACAAACCAATCAAAAAATGTTTGAGCGAAATCGGATAACTAATAAGAAAGTTATGAATTTTTGAAAAAGTATGTAAAACTATGGAACAATGGAAATCACTACACAAATTGCCAATTTGGTTATCAGTTTGTGACGTCATGTCCTCACTATTTGTCAATTGTTTTGAATCTCATTAATTTCCCTTGTTATCCCAAAAACTTGATTTCCCCATGCCTTTGCCCAGGTTATATGATTTGTAGTTTGTACCATATTGCTTGCATGACATTTCACAAAATCTTTTATGAACTTTGAAGAATTTATACTATTTTCTGAATATTGTATATTCATAATTATTTTTATATAAATAGTTTATCAAAAATTCACAATTTTTCACTCTATATTAGTGCATCCACACAATAAACATATTACTATCAATCTAACTTGGATGCTGGTGTGAAGAAATAAGATTCTTAGAGGGAAAATAGAAAATTTATGTTATCAATATAAAGATTAGTGGATAGTGAGGACATAACGTCACAGACTCAAGAGTGAGTTGCCAATTTGTGTAGTGATTTTCAAAGTTTTTCATGTCATTAAAAATTCATAACTTTCTTATTAGTTATCCGATTTTGCTCAAACTTTTTTCGATTGGTTTGTCTGTTTTTTCTGCTTCTATTGAAAGTAAGTTATTTTTGGAGTGGACTTGCCCTTTAAGTTAATCTAAGCAATTCATCATTACGGTCGCTAACTTCACACATGCGCCCGCCTGCACGCGCCCCACCGTCGGTACGGTTTGCAATTGCAAGTGTATTGTAATGTGCAGTACGTGTACTAGTTTGCCGTGAATCCCGTGAGAAAGTGAATATTATAAGTCTTCGTTTTTAGGAAAAATACTCTCAAAAAGATAATAAAATCGACACGAAACAGGTAAGAAACATAACGACTTTTAAATCATGACCATTATTTGATCAATTGATGAAGATTTAGTTGATTTTTAGTATATTTTAGTAGGGTATCTCCACGCCGGAGTTACGGGTCAAAGTATGGATATGATTCTGAATTAGCGCCATTATAACTTTTATATGTACCGTTAAAAGAGTCAAAGATGCATGAGCGATCAGCGACTTACCAATCATGGGGTTCTCACATTTAAAAATCATCATCAAACTTCCGAATTCGGCAGTTTGTTAACGCTATCGAGGTCTGTGTTGATAACTTGCAGGTAGACCCGTAGACAATCTAGTCTTCGAATATTTTTACGGAGAATTTCACGGAATTTTTGGTGTTCTTGCTGTCCGCAGAATTAATCAAGTCTTGTAATTGATCATCAGCAAGAAGTTGAAATCTAGGAAGAGTCGCTTCAGCCATTATTGCCTCCTTTGAACATAAAATAAAGTTAAGAAACTAAAAAATCAGAGATTACATACACTAACTACTCTGTATGTAGCAGGATACCAGGCCTACAATCGGACAAACTTAAAATGTAGCGACCAAATCGCACACACACTGTATGGTATCCGTGCTCCCACAAAGAAACGTTTACACGTAAACCAAGGGAATCTCGCCAAAATTTATTTATGCGGCCAGTTAACTGGGGCATGAGGGCATTTTTTAAAAGACTATTGACTGGTAGGCGGGCATGGCTAAAATCACGACTCCAATTTGGACCAATCAGATGGCTAGATTTCTAAAGAGAGGTATATATAACAAAATCTATCTGCCTGGGTGGATTTTATTCAAACAGATTCAGTGAAGGCAGAGGTACTCTTCATGATCATGGTCTTACTCTTAGACCAAAAGATTCAGTCCCTGATATCGACGGTTCCGCTGATACTTGCGTCTGGCTCCACCTATTGCCTCTATACAGAGAATCGGTGGCGTAATAAGCAAAAAACATTTTAGGGGCAGAAAAAATCTGCATCACCACCAGGTGGCATAAAGCCTGTTTCTTAAGGGGGGGAATGCGGATATTGACGATAATGATCAAGATGTATCATGTGGGCCTACAAACTACGTTTTAGCTATGCCTATAGCGTACTGTTTTGTCTTATATTGATTATCCAGCGCTAGAAACGTATCCAAACTTTGACCCGTGATTCCGGCGTGGAGATACCCTACTACAACATACCAAAAATCAACTAAATCTTCTACAATTGTTTAAATAGTGGTCATGATTTAAAGTTGTTATCTTTCATGTACCTGTTTCGTGTCAATTTTGTTGTCTTTTTTTGGAGTATTACTATTTTTCCTAAAAACAAAGACAATATAATTTCTCACAGGTTTCATGGCAAACCGCTGCATGTTGCACAATACAATTGCATTCCGTACCGACGGTGGGGTGCGGTTTGGGCACGCACGCATGCGTGAAGTTAGCGACCATAATGGTGTTCATCATCATATTGTGAATTACCTACAGGAATTTAATGAGGATCTGATTCTGAGATTACAGTCGCTAACTTCACACGTGCGCTAAGAATAGGGTGTTATCTCTCTGTATAAATAATGTACATGTATCTGCAATTTATGACTGCTCTCTTAGCAGTCAGGTAAAACAAACCATCAAACCAAACCAAACATGTACGATCTGTGTGGTACCCTTCATAGCCCTTTGATGATTATTCGTAGAAGAAACGCACTTATAAACTGTAGGTAAATAGGTATGTAGTGCTTTGGCAAACATTAACTGCTTCACTTTAATTTTACCCCAGGTCTAATGTGGTGAAGAACATCCAAAAACCTGCTTTTGGTCAGCCAATCTGTGAAACTTTGCTGAATCAAAAATTCTTCAATGGAATCGGGAACTACTTAAGAGCAGAGATTCTCTTCAGGTATTTGTGTGACATCTGAACATTTTATAGCTCTTCTCTGAGAAATATGAATCATGCTCAGAACAGAAGCTTTACAAAATGATGCTTGACTAGACTTTTTAAAGTTCTGTACATAGCACTTTGTAGGCACAATTCTTGCTATCGCCAAAACCCCGAAATGCTCGGATGTTAGTTTCATGCCCCCATTTCACATGCACTCTGGGAAAGCTTGGTGACTTAGTCGCTTCGGGTCTATTTTGTGCGGCTGTACTGTGCCGTCCGGTCTCGGCCGGCGCGGCAGCCGGTAGTCAGTAGTCACTGAGCTAGCTGTCTATATATGCATTGAAATAGTTGGATGGTGGTACCTTTCGCTTGGTATTCGGCTCTTTTGATAGTATATCAAAAGCAATTTTTTACAAACTGAATTGTCAGTTGAAATATGGTGCGATACTGTGAATCCGATGTGTGCTGGCCGCACGAAAATAAACGAAAAAACTTTTGAAGATATATCCCTGAATGATCGAGAGATGTGACTTGAGTAAAATTCCCAACAAATTCTACAAAGCGCGCAATCTGGAAAAAGGTGCTCCGAAGGCAAGGCAATTTTAAAATCATTGCATGATCAAGACTCTGTTCGCGGCATTTAGACAAAGAACAATTAAAAAATGATGGACATGCAGTGGGATTCCCTAAGTATTTCTTCTCAAACAATCGTGGACTTGTAAAAAAGTCCAATGAAGGCAGTAGCAGACCACAAGAGAGAAATCTAGCTTATGGATACGTATATTGCGCATGCATAATACGTGTACCTGCATGCACCGTATACTGGAAGTATGTAAGTCCCGGAAAGGGCTCGAAATTACACCCAAGAGGCGCACATCCCGGCATTTGGGGGTATTTGCGATAGCGAGAATTGCTTTAGTTTACAATGAAATATTTTGAGGCACATAGCAATTTTGTAATAAGTGGTACATAACAAGAGTAGCTGTAGGCAAAATCAATACAATGTCATGAATAACATCAGAGGTAAGCAAAATGGAGAAAAGATTCCACATAAAAATAAATACATAAGAAATGCGTGTTGTAATCGGCAATGATGAAGTGGATGTGAGTGAGGAAGGAATATAAACAATATCAGGTTAAGAAAAGTAGATTCTGATATCAAAAGCAACTTGAATTTATGTGATATTTTGCTTTGTTCATTCTGAAATGTGACCGAAATCCATATAAAAAAATATTTATTCCATTTTTAGTCGGCTGGGTCAGTCATTTCTATTCCTCATTGTGTAGCATCAGAAAAAAATTGGGAGATCAAAGAACTGATGAAAAAAATGTAAAGGATTCAAGACCCAACTGAATGTGAATCTTTGATTTTTAATAACTAGTATACCATAAATTTATATTGCCATAGAATGCAGAACTTTAGCCTGATCCTTTAGGACAGCTTCCTGAAATTATAACTACTTGACATTAAATGATGTCCAAATTGGTTGAATTAAAGGATTAAAGAACATTTCATCTGATGCATGATGTGATTCTCACTAAAGGTACTAGAACTATATCTTATCTTTTGATACAGTGTACTTTAAAAAAAACTGAATATCGAAATATGATATTTAGGGTGATTATACACTACATAAAATGCGTTGCATATGTTAGCTCTAAAAAGAAAAAGAAGCAATTGCTTTTTGTTTGTTTGAACTTTGATTATGAATTAGGTTGAATATCCCACCATTTGAGAAAGCAAGAGCTGTGTTGGAAGGACTGAATGCAGAACCACCTGATGTCAAACCAATGAAGGGAGGAAAAAGGAAAGAAGAGGAACCTGATATTCTACATCTATGTCACACAGTGCCTCTTGAGGTCATTGGTAAAGGTAGGCTCTTGTATCGTATGCTTTGAATCTACATATCGTATGCTTTTAAAAGTGTTAAAAGGTATAGTAGTTAACACACTTTAAGTCACTGTGAAGCACTTACATTGTACCTACTATTTTAAATCTTTATATGTGCACCAATAATCCCTTGTCATTTGTGCCATATGGTATTTATAATGCGATAGATATGCCAACTTCTTTAACTGTTTCCAATGCAAGACTAATCTGTACCAGCTTATAAAGGGTTGCGAACTTGCCATGGAACTAATAAATATACCAGAAATGGGTAATTTTGTAAATCCAATGTGTTGCTATAAGCAATCCTTCCATCAATTGGTGCGTATTGTTTTGTGCAAAATTGCACATGTGGCATACAAGAGACCGTGCAGAGAGGTGAAGAAAGCAACCAAAGTATTCATTTTGTTTTACTGACCTTTCAGATTAGGATCTCCCATTTCTTCTGATCATCTCACAACATTCATTTATAGAAAAAAACACAACAAAACAAATAACGGGTATTTTGGCATGATAAGGATGCAGATGCTATGACTTATGACGGCAAGTAAAATGAAAAACTGGTTGAAAACAGGTCATCAAGAGAAGCTTATTCAACCTGTATATTAAGTTGCCATGCATTTCACCTCCGCTCCGCTGCTTTATATTCTTCTTCACCTCTGATGTGCTTATTCTGTGCTTTATATTCTTCTTCACCTCTGATGTGCTTATTCTGTGCTTTATATTCTTCTTCACCTCTGATGTGCTTATTCTGTGCTTTATATTCTTCTTCACCTCTGATGTGCTTATTCTGTGCTTTATATTCTTCTACACCTCTGATGTGCTTATTCTGTGCTTTATATTCTTCTACACCTCTGATGTGCTTATTCTGTGCTTTATATTCTTCTTCACCTCTGATGTACTTATTCTGTGCTTTATATTCTTCTACACCTCTGATGTGCTTATTCTGTGCTTTATATTCTTCAATCTTGAAGGTGCTGGTGGATACACAGCTGATGGTAAAGCTTCTGACTACTCTGATTTCATGAAATGGCTGCAGTGTTACTCCAAAGATGGTATGAAAAACATGGTAGACCACAATGACAGGACCATCTGGTTCTCAGGACCACCAGGCCCAATGGTACCTAAAGGTAATTTTTCTATTTAATCTTTTAAACAAAGATGGTATGACTAACATAGTAGATCACCATGATAGGACTATACAATCTCAAGACCACCAGGTGCAATGGTACCTAAAGGTAACTTTTCTATTTAATTTTTTTAACCAAAATGGTATGACTAACATAATAGATCTTAATAGGACTATAAGACCTCAAGACCACCAGATGCAATGGTACCTAAGAGAAGTTTTCTCTTTAATCTTTTAAACCTAGATAGTATGACTAACATAGTAGATCACCATGATAGGACTATACGATCTCAAGACCACCAGGTGCGATGGTACCTAAAGGGAACTTTAATCTTTGATCTTTTAAACCTAGATGGTATGACTAACATAGTAGATGACCATGATTATTCATGATAGGACTATACAATCTCAGGACCATCAGGTGCTATGGTACCTAAAGGGAACTTTTCTATTTAATCTTTGAAACCTAGATGGTATGACTCACATAGAAGATCACCATTAAATGACTATACGATCTCAAGACCCCCAGGTGCAATGGTACCTAAAGAGAACTTTTCTTTTTAATCTTTTAAACCTAGATGGTATGACTAACATAGTAGATGACCATAATAGGACTATACGATCTCAAGACCACCAGGTGCAATAATACCTAGCTAAAGGGAACTTTTCTCTTTGATCTTTTAAACCTAGATGGTATGACTAACATAGTAGATGACCATGATAGGACTATACGATCTCAAGACCACCAGGTGCAATGGTACCTAAAGGGATTTTTTCTTTTTTTAAATATTTTTAAACCTAGATGTTATGACTAACATAGTAGATCACCATGATAGGACTATACGATCTCAAGACCACCAGGTGCAATGGTACCTAAAGGGAACTTTTCTCTTTGATCTTTTAAACCTAGATGGTATGACTAACATAGTAGATGACCATGATAGGACTATACGATCTCAAGACCACCAGATGCAATGGTACCTAAAGCGAACTTTTCTCTTTGATCTTTTAAGCCTAGATGGTATGACTAACATAGTAGATCACCATGATAGGACTATACGATCTCAAGACCATCAGGTGCAATGGTACCTAGCTAAAGGGAACTTTTCTTTTTAATCTTTTAAACCTAGATGGTATGACTAACATAGTAGATGACCATGATAGGACTATACGATCTCAAGACCACCAGGTGCAATGGTACCTAAAGGGATTTTTTCTTTTTTTTTAAATATTTTTTAAACCTAGATGTTATGACTAACATAGTAGAGCACCATGATAGGACTATACGATCTCAAGACCACCAGGTGCAATGGTACCTAAAGGGAACTTTTCTCTTTGATCTTTTAAACCTAGATGGTATGACTAACATAGTAGATGACCATGATAGGACTATACGATCTCAAGACCACCAGATGCAATGGTACCTAAAGGGAACTTTTCTCTTTGATCTTTTAAACCTAGATGGTATGACTAACATAGTAGATGACCATGATAGGACTATACGATCTCAAGACCACCAGATGCAATGGTACCTAAAGGAAACTTTTCTCTTTGATCTTTTAAACCTAGATGGTATGACTAACATAGTAGATGACCATGATAGGACTATACGATCTCAAGACCACCAGGTGCAATGGTACCTAAAGGGATTTTTTCTTTTTTTTTAAATATTTTTTAAACCTAGATGTTATGACTTACATAGTAGAGCACCATGATAGGACTATACGATCTCAAGACCACCAGGTGCAATGGTACCTAAAGGGAACTTTTCTCTTTGATCTTTTAAACCTAGATGGTATGACTAACATAGTAGATGACCATGATAGGACTATACGATCTCAAGACCACCAGATGCAATGGTACCTAAAGGGAACTTTTCTCTTTGATCTTTTAAACCTAGATGGTATGACTAACATAGTAGATGACCATGATAGGACTATACGATCTCAAGACCACCAGATGCAATGGTACCTAAAGGGAACTTTTCTCTTTGATCTCTTAAACCTAGATAGTATGACTAACATAGTAGATGACCATGATAGGACTATACGATCTCAAGACCACCAGATGCAATGGTACCTAAAGGGAACTTTTCTCTTTGATCTTTTAAACCTAGATGGTATGACTAACATAGTAGATGACCATGATAGGACTATACGATCTCAAGACCACCAGATGCAATGGTACCTAAAGGGAACTTTTCTCTGTGGTATGATCCTGGTTTGTCACAAAAACCACCTACACATTGAATGTACCAATAACAATTTGGAAAGAACTTATTTGCAACAAGTTCTGTTATCTTAAAAAAGATGTAGATTTAACAGTGTATCACTGTCTACGACTTCAAAGAATTAGACATGCATTCATTGAACTGTATTGGAGTTTTTCATTTCATCGTGGTCAGTTTGGGATGGTTAAATGATATGATTTATGTCACATGTACTGAGGTGTCCATTCAATGGACAGCTTGTATTAAATCTAAGAAACAGATGGAGTAACCAATTTGATTAAATGATCAAATTATACCCAAAAAACACTTTTGCACTGCCTTTTAAAAGATGCAAAATGGCAAAACTCAATGACGGATGCTACTCTGACAGGTTTCTTAGCTTCACAGAGGAGTACATGAATGCTCTCTCTGTTGGTCAATCCATCGTCCAAAAGAAGCTTATCATTATCTCACATGAGAGGAATCTTCTTATTAACACTTATTATGTATGTGTCTAAATATGTTTTCTTTATTGCAGATGGAAAATCTCGTAGCATAAGAAGTCCAAAGAAGCGAAAACAGGCTACTGGCACTGATGATGTAAAACTCCTAAGAAGGTACAAATATATGAAGATAAAACCAAAGCACATGAGTTCTGGTCATGTGATTTCAATTTGAAAGAAACTGTCTGGAAGTAATTATGAAAGATTGATTAAGACCTCTTTCTCAGTCACTTTGCTGGACCGATCTACACCAGACCGATCCACTGGACCGCTCCAGAGGTACGGTTCATTTGGTTTCACACTCATCGCAGTTTTTACCCTGATGAGACGCGTGATGCCATAGCAACAGGAACTGTTTCTGATGCTATGACAGCACAAGTCATTTTTTTAACAGAATCCAACTGTTTGCATTGCAAGCCTGCAAGTCATGGTTTTGTTTTGTTTCCCTTACAATATTACGTATGTACTATCTATTTTCCTTGTTCTGTTTCCATCTCTTCTTTTTTCTTGTCTTTTCTTTTTCCTCTCCTTTTCTTCAAAAAAAGAAACAAACAAACTCTCTTATGTTGTTCCTTGTTTTTTGTTTTTCTTTCACTGCTACTGTTTAAAAATATTTTATTGTGTTATTCTTTGTTTTTTCTCGTACATTATTATTTTTCTACATGTTATCCATTAATCTATTTATTGCTTTTCTCCTTTCACTTTCCTCTCCTTTTATTATGTTACTCTTCAATTTTCTATCTATCCTTAGGCTATTCTTTATTTTTATTCTCTTATCGTCTTTTCTTTCTATTTTTCTATTTTGATTGTTATTCTTTGTTTTTCTCCTATCACCTTCTCTTCTTTTCATTTTTTCTTTATCTATATCCTTATCCTTCTATAATATTCTCTTTCTATTTCTTCACGTTGATCTTGGTTTATCATTCTATCATTTTCTCTTCCTACCTTTCCTTATGTTATTCTTTGTTTTTATCATTCTACAACTTTCTCTTTCTATCTTTCCTCATGTTATTCTTTGTTTTCCTTCTATCAATGTTGTGTTCATTATGTCATCTTCTTTATACAGTCAAACCTCTCTATAGCGACCGCCCAAAGGAAACACAAAAAGTGGTCTTTGTAGACAGGTGGTCTTTGTAGACAGGTTCCTTTAGTACATGTTTCAATGAGAAACCATTTTCGAGAAACCATTTTCAAGGAAACAAAAAATGTGGTCTTTGTAGACACGTGGTCACTAAAGCAGGTTTGACTGTACTTCCATCACTTTATCTTTCTATCTTCTCTTTTTGACATCCTTCTGTCATTTTCTCTCTCTTTCAATTTGTTCTTCTTAATTTTATCATTCTACTGTTTTCTCTTTCTAGCCTTCTTTATGTTATTTTTTGTTCAGTTTTTATCGTTTTGCCTTTCTGTCTATCCTTATGTTATTCTTTGCTTTTTCCTTCTATCATCTTCTCATCTATCTTTCTTGTTGTTATTGTATACTACCCTCCTATCATATCCTCTTTCTATCTTTCTTATTTTAGTCTCTTTTTTTTACTCTTTCAACTTTGAAAGGTCACAGAGGTCAATTTCTGAAATTCTAGATATTAGCCTTGTTATCATAATATCTCAAGAACAACTAGATCAGATTTTGGTTAAATAGGTCAAAGGTCACAGAGGTCAATTTCGGAAATTCAAGGTCTTTAGCCTTGCTATAACAATATAGCAATATATCAAAACATGACAGTATTACTATAGGAAGATGATCCAATTTCATTTTGGGGCTAGTTACGTCAAGATCATAGTCGTCAGTAAACATTTAATTATAGGCTTTTAGTTTTCATTGTGATAATTATGTCACGAAGAATTCCATCTGTTTCCTATACTGAATTTACGGCGGAAGCATATAGGAGACGCAGTCGCATTTATCTTGTTTTCTATTTCATATCACTGTGTAATATTTTACCACTTGTATCATCATAGATGTTTCTAATACAGATTTTTTTTAAATCTTACTTATTCAGTCCAAGAAAACAGAAGAATCAGACCATGATATCTCCCAGAAGAACAGAAAGAGAACATCAAAACGCATAGCGAAAATGAGCTCTGAAACCCAAGCTGCATCCAATGTTCCTACATCATCACAAAAGAGAGAAGATACAAGTACCAAGGCAAGAGGAGATAAAATTAACAAGAAGGGAAGGGGAGTTTCAAAAGGTTCACAATCTAGAGAACAGTTTAAGAATGCTGCTAGTGTGAATAGTAGTAAGAAAGGGAAAAGAAACACAAGAGTTTTAGAGGATGAAGAGATTGAGTCCTGCAAACCCAAGACAGAGCAATATGGAAGCAAGAGTAGAGGAAAAGGTCGACCTAGAACAAGCAGGTTAGCCAAGCAGAAATGATTAGGAACAGAAGAATTCTGTACTTTTTGGTTCATATATGTTCTTTTAAATATTTAAGAAATTATCTGGTTGGAACTATGGTCCCTAAGGTGACATAAATACAAATATTTTCATGAGGGGTGCAGCCATGAACGAAAATGGTCATACAACATGTATTCACATCACCAAGGATACCATAAAGCAGAAACTCAAATATAGGCAGTGTGATAGACGATTGATTCACTTAACTAAAAGACACCATTGACGAATGAATAACACTGTCAACACCCTTTTGCTGATACCAAGACTCCAACTGGCAGGTGCAAGGTTCAATCTTTGATAAAAGATAAAACATAATCATAAGCATTGCTAGGATGATGCATCCAATATGCTACGTAGCATAGATGATATGACAATCTTATCCAGTCAAATAATAAACAGGTTTGTAAATAACTGTAAATAAATGTCATAATATGAGTTAGGAAATATCTTCACATATTTCTGCTAAGATGAGTTCATAGCTCCTGTGATACATCCTATTAACTCACTATTAATTATCAAAGCATAATAGGCCTGACATATCATTTAGCGGTAACCTAAATCTTTATAACAGGCTGCACGAAAGACTACTAATCTATAATGACCCCTGGCTTACCTGACCTACTTTCTGTCAAATACTCTTTATAGAACATTTGTCTTTCATACTAATCCAAAACCAACTGAATATTGGACAGCTTATACTGTACATACATTTCTAACATAATCCACTGAAACTAATAATAATACAAAGTTTCTGTCATATTCATATCTGTCTTCTTTACGTTTACCGAGCTTCATTTCTAACCCAATGACTTCATACACAACAGCATTCCCACACACAACATGAATTTACATACATGTGTACCAATTTCCTAACTTGATTTTACACCATTTGTATTTCTTCATTTATATCACCAATAGCATCAAACACAACAATAGTCATCATATTTCAATAAATGGAGGTCAATGAATACTCACAACATTGGGCTTGTGTCAAAATACCCCAAAATAGTGCCCTTTCAGTGCCGTTAACTAACTGCAACAATGTGATTTAGTTTCCACGGTAATAAAAAAAATAGTGCTCTTACCCCCCTGCTTATTTACCGGCTGGCTGAGTCGCCGCTAATTTTTTTTCACAAATTGGGCCCCCTCCCCTCCTGCCGCCGGCTGGATCCGCCCCTGCTCTACGGCTAAACCTAAATAACCCAAACTTCGCTTCTGATGTCGCAGTACCAAACATCGTCTGCAACAGGCAGTATGATTGGTTTGCCTACATCCATCATCTTTTACTAAAGCCTAGATCTACTGATCTACTGATGATCACCTGCACCTTACACTATCGCAAACACAAACCGTTTTGAAGATGTGATGGATTTGTTTTTTGTTGTTGGTCCAGTTGATCCCATAATCAGGTTCAAGTTCTGCATCTAGGCCTTTAGGGGTTACCACTGCATTATATTTATTTATTTATTCACTTCCCTCAAAATTTTTGGGTACACCTGTAATCAGGTGATTTTCACAATGATTCACATTTTATTTATCATCAGATTTGCGGCACTGCAACAATCTGGTAGGAAACTAAATAGTTAACATCAGCAATTGTAAAGCATTTTGGAAGGCACTCATGTGTTAAAAAGGGCAACCTACCTACCCCCAAATATCATCCCCAGCGGAATATGGAGATCACTGGTATGATTAATTGTGCCAGAATTTTTGCCCTTTCAGCATTCTACAAATTTTGAAGTGGAAAGTTTGAACCTGCATATGAACACATCTATTAATACAGGCAAAACCATGTACATCTACATATCATGTGTTAGATGAATTACATGCATATTGATTGTTTTACACAGCTCAAAATGTCACAGCAACAAAAAGATTCTCCCTAATCTACCTCAGAAATTTGTTTCAAAAGCCTTATATTTTGAATTGGTTAATGGTCTAATAGTTGATAGGAATTTACTCATTTAATTATTTTTAATGCTTTAAAAAAAATCATCACCATGCCTTGTATGTACAGTATTGTTAATAAATACTGTGTTCATTAGAATAGTAAAATCATGACAGCATGAATGCTCCTGTGGCTGGATGAATGCTCCTGTGGCTGGATGAATGCACAGCAATGCTGTGCAACTATTACAATTTATTGAAAAATTGCTTAGTTGGTAAATGAAATGATATTTATCGGGTTACACACATATTAACTCCTTGGTGAATTTTTATATTAATGATTTTCTTCGTAAATGGATTCTGGCCCTTGTAGTTATAGCTCTGATGGAATTCTATGCATCTTAAGAGTTATTGTACAAGAGCTAAAAGGACTAGGATCTACTAACCAAGATGCCAGTCAATCAAAACTCTAATCTAATTGATAATCTATTTGTATAAAAGCAGATGCATTCAAAATGAAGCAGGTAATAAGATGGGTACCCAAAGGAAACCCATCTTATTATTTCCAAAACCATGTACATAATTATATTTGGTATATCTTTCCTACTTTCCTTTCCTTCCTTATTTTCTTTATGAATTTTAAAAGTACTCTCATCCATATCCAAACTTGAGCATTAGAAACTTTTTCAGATACAATGTAAATGTCTAAGATTTATCTTTTAACTTGAATATTTTCATACCATCATGTTTGTTATGTATGGTATTATGCTTATGTTATGATATACATCTGTAGTTCTTGAAGGGGGTCTGGGAGTGTATTGATTTCTGATCACTATTATGATATTACTATATATGTTATAATAGTTGGGGAGAATGGGGAATGGAAATTGATCTCAAACTTTATCTTTTGTGGTGTTTTATTAGTTGTAATAAACATTAATTCGTAGCTGAATTATGTACTTCAGACTTGGTCATAAGTCCAATATTTGTTTCCATTTTTGCACCATTTCTTTCTTTTGTTTTTGTTTTTGTTTTATTTTACTTTGTTATGCAATGTAATAATTTGCTAATCTGTAATTTGTTTATGTTATATGCATTACAGGAGTTGTATGTAAAGCACTACTGAAGAGGCCACCCTATATAGAGAACACAGACCAAAGAATTAGGGCATACACCTGTAGAATTAGGACTTGTGCCTGATCTATCAAATGTGGGACTTATTGATACAACAGATAAAATTGCCTAGATCACACATTGTAATGAACTTCAGAAATGCTGGAACACTTTTCTAGATCACATATTCTAATGAACTTCAGAAATGCTGGAACACTTTTCTAGATCACATATTGTAATGAACTTCCGAAATGCTGGAACACTTTTCTAGATCACATATTCTAATGAACTTCAGAAATGCGGGAACACTTTTCTAGATCACACATTTTAATGAACATCAGAAATGCTGGAACATTTTTCTAGATCACACATTGTAATGAACTTCAAAAATGCTGGAAAACTTTTCTAGATCACACATTGTTATGAACTTCAGAAATGCTGGAACACTTTTCTAGATCACCCATTGTTATGAACTTTAAAAATGCTGGAACACTTTTTTAACATTAAAATATAGTAGTACTGATATAACGTTAGCAAGATATGCTGAAAATGCTACAAAGTATAACTAATAGTAATAGTAAGTGAAATTTGTCTACATATTGTCATTGATATTATGAACCAACGATATGGATATCACAGTGGACCATGGTCCAGGTCTTCTTTGTAGATTTATTATACCCAACTACATTTCATTTTTTAGCAGATCTTTTGATAATTTCTCAAGTTTCCCTTTGAGCCTACAACTTGCAACACACAAAAATGAAAATAATTCTTCTGAACTTTGCTTTAAAAATTCTGCTCTGTGAGTTAATAGATTTGAAAGTAATTTGATTTCTGTGTTTACCAATTTGACCTATTGCACAATGTATCAAGTATTGTACTTAATAACACATAGATACTGTATTCTTCATGGAAATGAGGGGGGGGTGGTGATGGATTTCGACCTCAAAATGCCATTTCCCATGTAAGTCTTGTGAATGCATTTGTTACAAATTCATGTTTGGGGTTTACTCTTGACAAAGATCTTTTGATTTTATTAACATGATATTCTTTCTGATTTCTACATGTAAATGCCAAATGTCCAGCTGTTTGTTGTTTACCAGTGCTTCGTGATGTCATGATCACAAATGAATGGTCAGAGTTTAACAAAATAGACAAATAGAGTATTGTATATCATGCAGACCATTCCATAAAGTTAAATTGTAACTACATGTCCTTTTTTTTTTTTGCATGCATGCATGCATACACTTGCTTTTACCTCAATCATTTCGGTATCAGAACTTAAGCTTTAAAAATTCTTTGCAATGTGTGAAATCAAATCACTTTGAACAAATGGCTTCTACCAACTAGTAAGCTTACTTTGTCCAATAGATGAAGACATGTGTAGACATTAAATGATTTGCATGAATTTTAATGATAAAGAATAGGCGATTCTCCCCCTCCCCTTGTTAAAACCACAAAACAATGTTTTGGGGATATTTTGTGTTTTATTACAGTGTATGATCTAGATCTTTATATTGTTATATGTATTATTCTGAGTGAATAAGTGGTAATTATTGATACTCATTGAGTGCCTGAGTTTGAGTGGTGAAAACCATTATAACCGAGGTTGTAGCCAAGCTACCTGGTTAAGGTGCGTAAGCATATGAATGTCAAGCAAGATCACAATGTAGGTATTCCCTGATGTTCTTTTTTTCTTTTACATGTGAGTAGTTTACATCAGCTTGTGATGTGTCAAGTATTGCATCCAAAGGGGTTTTCCAGATGTGGGTATAACTGACAGCATATATCCATCGCATACTGATCTATATTTATTCAATTCAATTGAACTAAATATGGTTTATTAAACAACATGGTTTACAGCAATAAGCTGAATTGTATGTATATACAAGATAAAAATAACATTCAAATTCAAATTCCATAGCAATATATACAAATTGGTGAAAATGTGGTTTAACTGAAATTATCTATATAATTTATACAGATAAAATACATTGTTTAAAATCTTCTAATGAACCAGATTATTGCCATGCCACCATTGCTGTGATTCAATCTAAATCATCATTGCTGAAATTTAGATGGTAGACAAGAAGGACATATAGAATAGACAGTGTATTAGCATGTACAACTGTATACATATCATTTGTTCCAACTATATGTAAGTAAGTATGGTTAATTACTGTTTGCTGAAACCATTGCAGTGTCTTGCAATGGTTTCACTTTCTCTTCAATTGTTTAGATATGGTGTTTTGGTGTGTTTTTTTACAATTCTATATGTTTGTGTAGTTTTTACTGTATTATGGATAATTCATCTCACTACAAACAGGTGGTTATAAAGGATTTGTTTGTGTGTTTTTTCATAATAAGACTATCAAGTTATTGGTTTACCATCTTAATATCATCCATATATAGAATTTGTTTACATATCTCTCATGTAATGTATCAAGTAAGATTACTAGTATGATACTAATTATATCGGTAAGAGGAACTATGTATTAAGGTGGGAATGATCTTATGTCGGGAGGGGGGGTGATGTCATGTTTGTATTTTTCATAACCCTTTCAGTATCCAAGTGCCTTTAAATGATTATGTAGCATCGTGTTTGTTATAAAATACCTGTCAATACTTATTGT
The DNA here is from genome assembly GCA_037976565.1 of Mesocentrotus franciscanus. Classification (NCBI taxonomy): domain Eukaryota; kingdom Metazoa; phylum Echinodermata; class Echinoidea; order Camarodonta; family Strongylocentrotidae; genus Mesocentrotus; species Mesocentrotus franciscanus. Next base: position 556,986 of record CP137675.1, on the reverse strand, counting down.
ATGAAATACATGTAGCATTTTTTTCTCTGTCTGTTTGTCTCTCCATTTGGCTGTTCAAGAAAGGTTGATGGACACGATGCAAATGTGAATGGATCCGCCAGAGAGGAAAGATAGAGGGAAAGGCAGAAATGTGTTTGAAGATAATCGAGGAGAGACGGTGGGTACATGGAGAGACAGTGGGTACATGGAGAGACGGGGGACTTGGAGAGACAGTGGGTACACGGGGTTACATGGAGAGATGGGGATACATGGAGAGACGGGGGTGCATGGAGAGACTAGGGGGTGGAGAGACGGGGGGGTACAATGAGAGACGGGGGTACATGGAGAGACAGGGGTACATGGAGAGACGGGTACATGGAGAGACATGGAAAAGTGACATTCTGTGAGAGAGCTGAAGAGATATGGAGAGCTTTAGTTTTAGTAGGCCTACTACAAAGAAATTAAAACGGGCAGAAATAGGCGTCGTAGAGGGGGTTCCTCAACCCTCCCCACAATTCCTGTCTAAATCTGCACTTGCTAGACCGAGAAAATAACAACAGAGAGTTACATAGCTTATACGTTAGGTAATAAACCAATGATTCAATTCTTGACTATTTTGCCCCTGAATGTAACATAAAAATTTGAAAACAATGATGCTTAAAGACTTTAAAGGTGCATCTACAGAACATAGTGCCAAACAAAACGAGACAGCACAAGAATATTTTTAAAGAGTGTAAGAGAAATTCGAGGATAGAGAGATATAGAGTAAACTGGAGAAGGGAAAATAAAATGTAAGATATATATAAGAAAAAGTAGTGGATATGAAAGGCTGGTAGAAGTAGAGGGAATGATACAGGCAGCCTTATCAAAGAACTATCTCAATAGAAGAATCGTGTCAAGTCTATTTTTACAAAGTTTAAAATATTGACTATTTATTCGGTGTAGCTGGAATTAAATTCCACAATATTGAACCAGAGGAATGTACATATAGTGACTTTGTTTATAAAATTTGTTTTCACAAGTGGAATATTTAAAAAGCATTTGTACAAAATACAAAATGTCTGAATAATAACCTGCGATCGTACTCTTTATGGCATGAGTACGTCAGAGATGCTACGTGAAGCTTGAGAAAACTATTTACATACATATATATGACGTACAATCTTTAAATAGCTAACCGCAATTCTATTGTGCATTTTTGTTTCACAATACGATGATATCTGCACAAAAGAAAATGGAAGGAACATGCATATGCGGAGTTTATGACTCACAGAAACCGCACCGTGTAAATTGACATACGGGCCATTGCATACAATGTTCGTTAAACGCATGCAGAACTGTAAAATGGCGAACACAGCAGAGATTGTGATTGGATTATTATTCATTACTACTTGGCTTGTTAACCATGTTCAGAGTCGTAAGTATCTTAATTGGTTCAATTAAAGTCAACTTGTTAAAAACTTGTTTAAATATGTTTAAAATCCTTTGCATTGAGTCTAAAGTTTGCTCACATGACAGAAGAGGTGGAAGAGGAAGTATATTCATTGAATTTCGATTTCACTTAATAAGCCTATATATATCATTCTACCATCTACTTAAAATGAATTGACTCAATTTAACTTGAATTGAATTGAATGTCCCTTGTTACAAGAAAGCCTAACTTCTGCCTAGTTGCATTTATTTCTATATAACTTATAGTATCTCTACAATTAACATATCTTATCCATCCCCTGACGTTCTATATTCGCGGATAAATGTTCAGAGCTTTAATTTTAGGCAATGCTAGCACGCAATGAGAGCTATAAGTAGATGGATAAAAATTGCACACCACTAGCGTACCAGGGAGATGAGACATCATCCCTGAGCGTACGTAGTTGAAAGGATTACAAGGTGGCAGTTTAAAGAGCAATCCGACCCTACTATAATAATAAGTTCATTTGAATGAAAGCATAACAATCAGAGAAACAGAATGGCGGAAGTTTGAAATAAATCGGACCAATATTAAGAAAGTTATGAGTGTTTGAAATATAAGATCACTACAGCTGTGCGAATCTCAAATCGGCAATTATGTCAGTGGATTGTGACGTAGTGACGGATTACTCTCCCATTTGTCGCGTGGAAAAATATAACTTATTTCTGTCTTTCTTCCAAGTGCCTTCACCCTCGGGGCACTATACTCAAAAGATACCATGGAGAGTACATTATTACAGGTCCTCTAAAAAGAACAGACCATCTCGAGTCCTACATTTATGAAAAGTTGAAATTTTAGTCCTTTTGTGCATTGGAGCAAATTGGAAAGTTGTACGCCACTACATCACATAGACATTATCAATTCAGCCAATTTGAAGAACTCATACCTAAAGTAATTGCAACTTTCAAAAATTCGTAACTTTCTAATTTTTTGTCCGATTTCATTCAAACTTTCATCAGTATGCTTCTTTGATTTTTCTGCTTTATTCTAAACAAGTTTACTTTCAAGGTTGATCGATTGCCCCTTAAAGGGAACCAAAACCTTCATCCTAAGTTACCTTTATTGTAAAGTTTAAACGATTTGAATAAGATTAGTGAAAAATTGAACAAAATCAGGCAAGGTATAAGGAAGTTAAAGCTAAAGAAATAACTTGTCACCAGAGGGCGATATTTAATTTGATGGCGTCATTTGTGGACAACTCTCCATGCCTTCTGATCATGGAATTTCATGTTTTTCCTTCTTTCTTGTGATTGAGATAATCTACTCCCTGAAAACAAGATATAGAATGCAGAATGATATTCTACTTCACATTTTATGAAGTAGGATATTGAACACAAATGAATACGAAGAAAATGAAAGAATTGTGAAATTCCATGATCAGAAGGCATGGAGAGTTGTCCACAAATGACGCCATCAAATTAAATATCACCCTCTGGTGACAAGTTATTTCTTTAGCTTTAACTTCCTTATACCTTGCCTGATTTTGTTCAATTTTTCACTAATCTTATTCAAATCGTTTAAACTTTACAATAAAGGTAACTTAGGATAAAGGTTTTGGTTCCCTTTAATTGCCCCTCTCCTGAAAGATTCCCAACTTATTCAATAAGACATTTTTCAGTTTGAAGTGAAAAATAAATCAAATTTTTCCTCGTAAAAATAAGATAAAATGATATGAAATAAAAAATCTTCTCATCCGCAAATACCAGTCTTCATCTTACTGTTCTGAGCTATTGCTTGATGTTGGGTGCAAGCAGTGTGGCTATATCATGACGTAGATTCCCTGTATCTAATAACGTTAAGAGGCAAAAGATTCAAAAAAATAAAGAGAAGAATAGGGTAAGGTAAAGTCAGAAAGAGAAAATTGTTTGCCCTTCTTATTTCTACGCCAGCATTATGAATAATGCACTTGTCCAAAAATTTATCGAAAGGAAAGTTTGACAAAAACCTTTGCTCGCTCGCTTCGCTGGCTCGAAAATAACTTTATGCCCTTTTAAATTAATAAAGTGAGAAGAGTAAGGGGGAAGTAACAACAACCCCACCCGCTCCCCTTTCATAGCAATTGGAATATATATTTTTTTGGATATTTTTTTTTAAAGCTGAAATACAGCGATAATTAACCATATTAAAAGAAGAAAAAAAAAATATTAAAAAAAAAAAGATAATACATCCATAAATATAACTCAGGCAGCAAAAAAATTGCAGATCACTTCCAAAAGCTAATGATAAAATATTACAAAGTAACTCAACCAAAACAATCTTATATCTACTTTTACAGACTAAGAAGTCTTAAATGCAATTAAAACTTTTAAAAGAAGGAAATCAGGCGCTAATGCTAATTTACTAAATGAAATGATTATATACATATATATATATTTAATGCTGTTTCAAAAACGGGAATATACCCAGATTTTTTGGAGGGACAATCTCCTAAAACCAACATTCAATGGATGATACAATAATGACCCCTCTAATCATAGAGGGATATATTATAGTTATATCGACTGCTACGAGAGGACTAGCTGTTTCTATAGGCTCAAGGGATAGTTGAATCCCCTGCTATCACCCCGAGGCGCGCCTGGGTGGGCGGCGTGCCGAGGGGGGATAGCAGGGGATTCAACTATCCCGCGAGCCAGTATAGAAACAGCTAGTCCTCGAGTATTAAAGCAGTCGATATGACTTTTATATGCCGAATTAAAACAAAAATCTACCAAGAATTCTTACCTTAGCCTTTTAGTGAGTAAAAATTTGTTAAAACATCACAGAAAATCTGAATCACTGTCTGTTAATCTTCGCTTAAAAATGAGTGAAAGTTTCAATCATTTGGGAATCGCAGACAAAGAGCACTGTATGGCGTCCGTGCTCGCACGTAGACAATTTTAACACGCAAACCAATGGGAATCGCAGGATCGGAGGGTAGAAACTTTTAACTAGGCCCTGTGTATGGCGCGCCGTTTGACCAATAATTCAGATAAACACTGTTTATCGCCGATAAACACTGTTTTTCGGCGATATACAGTGTTTATCGCTTGATAAACAGTGTTTATCGGCGATAAACTGTTTATCTGATTTATTGGTCAAACGGCGCGCCATACCTGTGGGCTATTGCTATGCCCTGTGAGTTGGGCATGGCTTGAAATCACGACTCCAATTTCGACCAATCAGATGGCTAGATTTCTAAAGTGAGGTGTATAATACAAACTACTACGCAAAACTATTCTCAAGAATACTATACATATACATATTGAAGGTGAACATATAAATAACCAAAAGATGTGATTAATGCGTTTAATTCCTTTTTCGTGAACATAAGCCCTAAACTTGCTTTTAAAATCAATTTTCATTTCAAGCCCCACTGCACTACTTGTTGCTACTTGCTCCCTCTATATAGCAAGCAATGCCTAAGCGGTGCCCGTTGGTCCCCCGTGATCCCCTTTTTCTTATGTTAATTGAGAGCTGAGTTGATGAGATAACCACCTTTCAGTGACAACGCTGGGAGGTCTAATCTCTCCTGGCCAAACTAGTGCAGACAGGCTTTAAATGAATACTGCATGAAGTGGAATTTAGAAATTAATACGGAAACACTGGGAAAGTCAAAGATAATGATTTGTAATAAGGCAGGAAGAATGTTGACCAGAAATGTTGTTTCACCCGAATAGAAATAACTATCAAAAACAAATGTAAATTGTATGCAATCAGAGTAATGTAACATTTTGTTGGGTCTGTTATTGGTCTGGTGTTGGTCTCATTGGTGTGACTATGGTAACACTCTTCTAGTTCTAAACAGATAAAAACGTATTGAACTGTCAGGATGATTAGAAGGTAAGAGAATAGCATCATCCATAGAAAATCTGGATGCACTGGTTTGTGTATCAGCTACGTCATATAGTCTTGTATTATTCATTTATAGTATCCTACTACACACAAAACGGCCGCCATGTTTAACATTTACAGTCCATTCCTTACGAATATATACTATGGGTGTATAAGGAAGTAACATATACAAACTGCAAAAGCCTTGGCAATTCTTGTGCCAATGAATACAATTCGAAAACAGATGAGAGAATAATGGATGTGTAGCTTGTTTTTTGTTTTTTTTGTATATGTTACATTTATGAGTATTATTATTATCATCGCCATTATTATTATTATCACCCTTTTTTGCATTTCATCCTTTAAAGAATTCGAAAGGTTAATCCCTATATCGAGCTTGTGGAATTTCTTTCGATACTTGATCATTGAGAATCTGTTATTATTTTGTATATTCCTTGCCCAATTGAAGATTAACCCGGGAGTATCATCTGACTAACCTAACAATAAAGAGATATATTTCAGGAAGTCAAATCAAATGTTGGAATTTTCATCAAGTTGTAAGTTTGAAAAGGCAATGATATCATGTACATGTATACTGAAGCACATAGAGAGTCCTATAATGAAACCTAAATGAAAGCACAATCAATGAGCAGAGCAACTATGAAAATCGCTCTCCCACTTTCCTGGTATGCTATTGTACGGTACCTGTCTTTAATATTGACTCCATACCTGTTTATCTACATCTGAATACACCACAACATAATCATAAATGTGATTTATAACAGTCATCTAAAGTTGCATCAAATATCCTATTTTATCTACACAGAGAGTCAATATGATGTACGGCTTGCGGATGGTTATCAATACAACAATGGTCGAGTGGAGATCTACTATAATGATGAATGGGTGACAGTGTGTGATGTCACTTGGGGTGATGATGACGCTCAAATCGTATGTCGCCAACTCGGATACGACTCCGGGAATGCAGTTGCTAGAAATAATGCTTACTATGGGCAAGGATCGGGTAGCATCTATAACGTGTACTGTAATTCCTATATATCAGATCTATCGGCATGTATCTTTATTGAGTCTTCTCCCTACATCTGTACTCATTATGATGATGCAGCAGTTCAGTGTGGTAAGTTGTTTTTTAACATAAAAAAGTAAGAAAATAGATTCCTCATCTTAGAGAGGATTCTTGTATATCGTCAGTGATAGGTCTAGAGCATATATCCAGTCGTGGAGGGAACACTGGTGTCATAAGGATACGTTAACCAATGGGGGCATGCGACAAGGCTACCGAGTTGGTTTAGGGTGAAGATAGGGGTGCAGTAATCTTTCTTTTTTTTCACCTTCAAACATGTAAAAATTATCTAAATTCGTCTATATCGCTCGCTCTAGAAAGGTAATAAAAACAATACTAATACTAATATTCAGGGTTTATACAGCGCTTAATACATCGATGATATTTCAAAGTGCTTTACAGATGTATTATAACTATATATCCCTGTCATTGGATTTAGGCTTGCCGCATACAATGTATGCAAAATTATCCACTTCCTTGGAAGCATTCCAGCCTGGCGTCATTTTACAGACGCTCACAATGCGCTGGACAAACTACAATGACTTTTGCATGCTACCAGGTACCCATTTCACACCTGGGTAGAGACTGGCAAATGTGTATTAATGTCTTGCCAAAGGACGTTAAGTGCTGGAATTCGAACCCTCAACCCTTTGATTAAGAGTCAAGTGAATAAACCGCTATACCACCACACCTCCACATTTTGACAGAAAAACCTTTAGTCTGCGTTTACAATACTTATATTTATGTTGATAATTTCATATCCATAGCTACGTAATGATATTCATTCCCCATCATTGAAGATAAGCATAAATAGATCCTATCATTTACACTGGAAATGGACATAATTATTGTATTTAGAAAATCATTACGACGGCTGAATAAGACTCTTTGCCATTGTGTTGTGATTACGCACTTTCATTAAAGTGTTTTATTTTCCTGTTTATTCAATGATGATTTGCATTATATTTCAATTGTGCATGAACGTTTTTTTTTTCTTCTTTTGTATTTTCTAAGATAATTCAATATTACGGATCTTATTCCTATAGATTCTATGATTTTAGCTATTTTATGCTGTTATGATGCCAGAAAAAAAAATCGACCATAACGAATGTTTTGGAAAGGGTCAGCATTTTGGCAGTGAGGTAGTCTATGTGTAATCTTGATATCCCATCTAGTATATTTTCATAGCAAAATTATCCGGTCAAAATATAACCTGTTAGAAATTTGGCATTCCTGAACGAAAAACAAAGAAGTTAATATTCGGCCAAGAGAGGTTTAGCCCCACGGCATGCAAGATTGTTTCTGTACGCCTATGCCAATATAAGAATAAGCATAGTCATATATAAAAGTTCCTATACCATGGCATGTATACAATCGACATATCGTAATCATGCTTGCATCTTGGTAATTTGATTCACCTACGCAACCGACCAATTAACGTATACCTTTGTGTAATATAATAGCACAATTTTCAAGATCAGTTCTACGTTATAGTAATTAGCCCTCACATAATTCATTGACCTATATGAGAAATGAAACGTTTCAACAACATTTCGTCGAGAAAAAATGGATAGAGCATTGTGGAATACATTGCTTTTATTTGTAACCCCCTTTTTATAGGTGATGGATCAACAACAGCAACTTCTTTCTTTCCAAGTATTTCCGTCCGTCTTGTTGGTGGCGCATCTGTAGATGAGGGTCGAGTAGAAATCTACCATAACGGTGTATGGGGTACCGTTTGTGATGATTCTTGGGACAATAATGATGCTGAGGTTGTTTGTAGACAACTTGGATTGTCAACAGACTCTGCAGTTGCCTGGACAAGTACCGGTTCTTACGGACAAGGGACTGGTCATATTCTATTAGACAATGTTAATTGTTATGGTTACGAGTACTCCCTCACAACCTGCTCATCCAATGGGTGGTATAACAATGACTGTATTCATAGTGAAGACGCTGGGGTACGCTGTGGTAAGTGGTTAAAGTTGTTATTGTTATTAAAAGCTATCATGATAGGTAATATGGGGGTAATAATTGTGGAGTTCCAGCAGTATCAAGTTTCATAGACACGAGCGCTGTACGAGAACCAACAATCATTATTATAATTCGAAGAGGTATACTTTTTTTTAGTTGAGTATTAACATTTTGCCCTTTTCCTCATGCATATATGTTTATATATAATGTGCTATTAATTGGAAAATTATTTTATCTGCCTCTTTATTTGAAGTGCTAGGAAGGCGCGGGAATGCAATCTATCAAACAAGAACGATAATATGAAATGTGATTAGTGAATCAACTGCCTCTTACATATCATTTTTCTTTTCAACGCAAAAACAAAGAAGATCGGCAATTTAGTTAAATGGCAGGCACATACTGCTTATAATTAAGAAAATGATGGGTTTTTTCTCGTTTGTTATGGTATTACATTCACAACGCATAAATATGCAGATATATACATGGTGTTCAAAAAAGCAACGAGATTTAGATTGGCATCTTAAAGTGTACGCAATCATCCTCCATGAAATTTCGTATGTATCTCCTAAACTCAATGTTAATATTACGAGGATTGAAGCTAAAACTTAAAAAGTTATGATTGTCTTTGTAAGACGTACGATTTTTCAAATGTTACAAAGAAAACGTGTTGATTAGCGTCAATGGAGAATATACCAGTCGCTTCTGCGTTTCACGACACACTTTTCTATTTAAGTATTGTATTGGTTTGGTTCGGTTTAATGAGATTTAAAAAGAATCACTGAACATGCAGCCAAGAGATGAATTTATTCAATTTACATAGTAAAAAGTACATGGCATAAAAGTACATTGATAACACATTAAAAGATATTGAAAAACTGTATATTTACATGCGATTTACAAGTTTCAGTGTAAATATGAAATTGACATTTATTTTAAGTAAAACAGAAATTTGTGAATTAATAATTTACATGTTTATTGCGAAAATGACCGAGTATGTAGCCCACGAAGACTGATAGAGATTATGATATCTAAAACATATAAAATATGAAGGTTCCTAGTTTAATACAAAGAACGAAGAAACAGAGCTAAAACTGTACATGCAGGTGGAATAACATTTATATGTATAGAAGGATAAAGTACACAAAAGATAAAAGATTCAAGCTAAGTTACAATATTAGTTAAACATTTTGATGCTCCCGAACTCAAAGAAACTGGCAAAGTTACCATGTAGGCTATAACATGTATATTGCATGTGGAAATAATTGCTTTAAAAATAATTCAAATAGGAACCAAGATACATATCCAGTCTTGTTCACAGCCAGAAGGGCGTTTTTTTTATTTTGCATTATATCATTTGAATTAACACCCCTCATGCTAAAAACCTATTATAAAAGTGATTGTGGTTAAATTTTTTCTTGAATTTACTCCTCAGGTTAAACTCAGTATATTTCACATTTCTAAATGAACCTTACATCAAATAGTACAACATAAACAAAACTTGAATGCCTATAATATAGTGATAATAAACTTATAATAATAACATTGACAAAGACAATTATCAGGAAGTAAGTAGACTATTTCAATGAATTTTTATTTTCTATGGTTCTGTTATGCTTTGATAAAATTAGATATTGCACATTGAAAAAGAGAGACAAATTAGCAATCAATAGATAAATTTGCAAGTGGAAACGTAAGCAATGACGTTGTTTTGCTGACCTGATCTTTGCTAGAATTATTTCATATATTTAAAATGAATTAAGCAGCCTAACAACAGTGGGTATCGTCGAGTAATATAATACCGGGTACTCCGACAGTGTGGGATCATGTTGAGAAGATGTGAAGAGCGTAGACGGCGATAAGATTTATTAGTTAGGTACACAGACGGCTCTAACAGGGAAATGGTGTTCACCATTTTTTTTTTGTAATGCGGATTTCATAGTAAAATTTAATGCTAAAAACGATGACTTCAAATGATTTTTGACAATTGGTGCCCAAAGTGCCCGAATTTTATTTGTTAGGGGCACACCAGTGTTTTTATGCATTTCAGAACAATCATTTGGTTGAAATGTTCGTTCGGTGTATCAATCATGATAATAATACAATAATGACAATTTCATTCCAATATCATCCCCACCCATATCATTTCCCATCATCTTTCCGAGTTTTTCAAAATGCACTTTTAAAAGTTGAATAGTATCTTCAAAGATACCATCATGAAAATTAATCTGTATTGGTGATACAATTATGTTTGAGGGTTAAACTTATGCTCTCAGCAGCTGAACGGCAGAAGGTAAATAATGTCGTATTTAGTTCAAAAGTCAAATTCTCAAACGTACCTTCAATTATTTTGTAATTGTATACAGCCCCAAGAACATCACCACGTGTTATTGGAACAATGTCATTCGTCGGGATATCTTTATTCTTGCTACTCGTCATCGGTATTGTGGTGGTCTGCCGAGTTTGTAATACCAAGCCAAATCCTACACACACCGTGTCACATGGTACATAACTCACTCCCATCAACAATGGATTTACAACCACCAATCAATATACTGCCAGTCCTTCTGCTGTGACCCAGGGAACCCCCATCTCATTTCTTCCCCCACCCGTTACCGCACCAACCACAGTGACATTGCTACTTCCTCCAGGAAATTCGTCTCAATCTCAAGGACTAGTAGTTAACCCTACACTGTCCCCCGGAGTTCATAACCCAGAGACAGGTCAGTCCCAGTTTCGTGGATCACCTCCACCAGACAACACAAATACCTACCAAGAATTAGACTCAACCCAACAAGAAAGCTCTTACCAAGATCTTACCCAGTTTCCTGAAGATCATGAGTACCTTGAAGTGAATCCTGGAACACCTCCACCAGACAGTGCAAATACCTACCAAGAACTAGACTCAACCCATCAAGAAAGCTCTTATCAAGATCTTAACCTCGCTTAGAATTAGGTAGAATTCAGTGTCCATGAAACAATGACCAACGAAAATTGGGAAATGTGATGAAACTACAGAAAACAAAAGATAGAAGTGAGTTACCAGAAGCATGCTATAATAATGGCATGTGAATGTGATAACGCTCCTCTAACAGCCATGCACAAATAAAATTAAAAAATTGTTTTGTATAGGCAATGGATGTATAATACAGTCAGTCAATTAAAATTTATATTGATATTAACAGAATAATTCCAAATATGTATTTTAATCTCTAAATTTATACCAAAGATTATACGTTTCTAATTTTTCCTAAGCGCATTGAAACCTTTTACAAAGGTTAAATGCAATTAAAGCATTCTTTTTTTTATTAATATTATCATTATTATAAATGTCCTACAATGGAATAATTTGTGTTTCGTAATACTTATTGAGCTAGACATTCATTGTATTGTAATTATGATGCCAGCTACACTGGCTCAGTGTATATAAGAGGGTTAAAAATATCATTCTTCCGACATTTTTTTTGTTTACCCCGGCTATTTTCCCCCTGTATGTATGCATCTCCCCCCAAGTATTATTGTCAAAGGTCCACCAGCTATTCTTAAATGGAAGAGGAGGCAGAGTTTGTTTTTTTTTTCTCTTTATTTGGATATATAATGTTTAAAAAAATTATTAAAAAAAATTATTATAACAATAATATTGATAATAATATTCTAAATACACATTTTTTTTTTTACTTCTTGTAGTTTACAAATCAGAATTATTGCCTTCATGCTACCAAAATGTTATTTCTAACGTATTAAGACCCCAATCTTAATCTTAAATCTTCATTTTGCTCCCACGTATTTTGTTTCCTGCACCTCACTTACCTTACTCGTTATTAATCAACACGTATACATTTGATGCACCAACTATATTGAATTAGCTTCCGATACACATCCGTTAGGCCACATTTTAATACTCATCTTTTTTATTTAATTTTATTTCAATATTTTCTCCTTGTGTGATGGAACATCCTTATCTGCAAGAATTTCGTTTTTCATAGGGGGTTTGTAACCTCAAAAGAAAATATCAACCTTAGTAAATTTGAAATACTATATTTTTCCATTTGTAGCAGTGTTTAAGCTAAATTTTGTAATAGATTGTACAGGTATTGTTATGCACATTCCGAGGGTGTTTCTATCATTGATTAAAAAGACAATAAAAACCTTTGTATAAGATTTTTATATATCGCTTTACAATGTACAATATTAAAGATAACAATAATAATAATAATAATAATAATAATAATGATAACGATAACGATGATAATAATAAACATAATAATAATATCCACTGATGATAACGAAGATGATGATGATCACGATGAAAATACGCGTAGTATTAGAGCTGATTTTTTGAAAGACTTTACGTTATACTTAATTGTATGTTTTAATACTACGGAGGTGTATTGCTTTTAAACTGTAATTATGTTTTTATACATTTAGTTTATCCTGAATTATTTACATTTGTAAGGGTATAATTAATGTTATCACGTATTGTAAATATTCAGCGCAGTGTTAGTCATCGTTGATAAAAGTTATAAAAAGCATGATTGATAAGGCAGTTTTTTTCATATGGGTTAGACATTTTGGGACAACAGAGAGCTGAATTGTTGAAAGACTTAACGTTATACTTAATTGTATATTATATTATTACGGATATGTATTGTGTTTAGACGTAATTATGTCTTTATAGATTTCATACAAGTTTATCCTGAATTGTTTATATTTGTTAAGGGTATATACTTTATGTTATGACGTATTTTATATATTCAACGCAGTTTTAGTTTCGTAGCTAAAAGTTATGAAAATCATGAGTATATAAGGCAGTTGTTTTTTCATATGTGTTAGAAATTTTGGCACAAAAGAGAGCTGAATTGTTGAAAAACTTTACGTTTTAGTTAATTGTATATTATATCATTACGGAGATGTTTTGCGTTTAGAATGTAATTATGTCTTTATAGATTTGATAAAATGCACTTTTGAAGCTATTAGTACGAAATTATTTTATCATAATGAAATATGGAGTGATCATGTATAGGTATTTCAATATAATCCATGTGTGTATAGTTCATAATACGCATTCTCACCTCTTCTCAGAAAAAAAAACATGGACTCCAAATTATGCCTGAATCTTTCTCCACATGCTTGATAAAAACATTAATTTTTGTTTAGGTTACATCCAAATGGATTTTCATTAATGGATAGAAAGATCTGCCTTGAAAAAAATGTCAGCCATTTAAAAACAAAAATTCATAATGGCTTAAACACTGTGGATGGAATTTTTACCACAGCCTTAAAATGTTGAATCGCACCGTTAAGCAGAACGATGTCAATGTATGTATTTATTTCTTCTTCTTCTAAAACAAATTTAATTCTGTCATTCATAATAAACGAATATCATTTTTGTTTAATACCGTCGACTTTCATATGGAAAAACGGTTTTGCCCTTTTCATAACATTGCATTATATCTGGCCTTAATCGTCATGCACAAGTGACTCTTACAAGACCCTCTGCACTGATGGGTTATATTTTTCTATTCCATCTCGTAAATTCCTAGTTTTCATCCTAGTCTAGATTACCCGATTCCCGTTGAAAGAGAAAGAGATACGGTTATTAAAAAGCGCAAGATTTGTTTGTGGATCCAGTAATTCTATCGGCGTTTCATGTAGGATGAGATGATACCACTGTATTCCCTCGAAAAGAAATAAATAGAAAATTTGAATTGAATACTTCAATGAATTATATCCCATGAGTATCAGAATTTACAACACGTAAATAGGTGAGATACAAATGTTGTGTTTTATCTGTGTCTATTTTATAACCAAGAGTAGCTTTTGCCTTAGCTTGTTACATACTTTACTCATATATTTAATCGCTAAGAAGTCTTAAACTTAACCGCATGTAAGTAATCCAAAATATTAGATGCACCTATTTTCTGGTCAAACACATTACTTTCCTATTAAATGATTTCTAAATACATGATATTGGGAAATATTTGATATATTAAATGAACAAGTAACAATGAAATAAGGTCAACATATTATAGCATTATTATACACAGAAATGTTAAAGGAAAAAATTATCATAATTGAAGAAATAATATTCATGGTCTTCCCGTTGTTATTTTTTTCCGAGATATGAGTTTGAAAGTCATGAGAGATGAGAGGTTCTAAGTAATTTGCATGTAATGGTATAGTGTTGAGAAACGAAAGGATTGTATAAGTAAAACGAAGAAAACAGGAAGAGCGATCTATTATAAAAAAATTGTTCCTATCAGGATAAACTTCAATTTTGTTCTTCGTTTCAAATTAATTTCGTCCTAATATCACTCTCTTTTGCTGACCAGAATTCACTGAATCATTGTTGTGATGATAACAAATGAAATTCAATTATACCAAGTATTTCACATATGGAAAGCACATGGACAACATTTTCCTAGAGATTGTACGACAAATGCTTTTAAAATCGACCGAACACTATAGGCCTGTGACCTTATCTTAACAGATACCCTAACCTTAAACCCGATCACCACCTTAACCCATTATTTTTTTCCGAAATATAAAATTCCGAGTAAAGATGTGGCGGATCATCTTGCTATACACTTTGAGCACAAACACTGATCAGGTTAAATGACATGGGTTGAACTCGTTGGACACAACAAAGTACAATTCGATTGGATTTATTCGTATTAACAGTCATTCCGAGACGAAGATAACGATATATTTTATAAACTGATACTGGAAACATAATTAAGTATAAGCAAAGGCTAAGTCCCTGCCAGCAGTTCACAAAACGATACAGTGTGCTCATTGTGGGTAGTTGATTCTTTTCGTGTGACTAAACATTTTTTTAGGGGACCCAGCAAAAAAAACTAATTTTCAAAAGTAACATTTGCGGGATATCTCGAATGTTTCAAAACAAAAGAAAATACAAAATAAGCATTCTTCACACTGCTAAAGTTTCACATTAGTTATAAGATTTATCATAAATTATTACCATATGATTTATACTCAATATGTGAAAAAGTAGGGCTTGTATTTTAATATGAATACTGTAGTATCGTAGTCTTCATCAGCTAGATGGAACAAGGCCTTAGTCATGAGCAATACTCACATATCATACTCTTTTTCAGTTTCCATTTACAGTAGTGAAACAGGTTTCTCAAAGGTCTGGGTAAATCGTTCCAAAGCTTAGGACCGGTAAAACAGATTGCCCCTTCAAATCCTCTATCAGGATCTCACGGCCAATTATAATAACTCGAAGTCACCAATTAGAGAGAAAATTGGAGAGCAACAGAGTAAACAAAGTGTCTAACAATTTTCATGTTATTTACAATGACGTTCCTTTACAACACAAAGTATTATTTGATATTAATTAATGGATGATCTATGTAATGGTAATGGTCCAATCACAAAACTATCATACCATTTTTAAATATTAATGCTGATAAACTGAACTACAATTATGTTCATATTCAAATAGTAAAATATAATCCAACATATTCCATTTCAAAAGCACATCATACAGTTATAACGAATTTGACTTTTTTGCATGAAACTCTGCTTAACAAATCAAAGACAAAACAAAATGCATCCTTTCGATGTGTATCCAAGATTTTAAAAGCAACCTGACCGGCACCCTACAATGTACTTTTTTTTATATTGAGAAAAATCTTTATATACATGTATGTATATATGTATATATATATATATATGACGTACAATCTTTAACCCTAAAATGGCCGGGCTATTTGAGGTCTTAATACGGCCGGGGGCCATTATGGCCCCCTCCAAGATCTCGGCCGTGAAATGGCCGATCGCCGCGAAAATTTGCAAGCATGTCAAGTGAAGTGTATAGAATACTACAGTTAATTCATTTTTTTTTAAATGTATTCATTTGCATATTTATGGTAAATTAAGCAAATAAGGTCAAACAAATTCACATTTTTACCAATAATCATATATTCTTCATATTTAAGCTTTCTTGTCCACTACATATATTTGTTAGACCATTTGAAGTAATAATACGATTTTTTTTTTTTTGGAAGAGCCAGGTTATTCCTTATGTTATCTCTTGTTTTGATAATTTCTTATGTATCTCATTGTTTTTTTAACTTATGTATTTCATTGTTTTTGTTGTTTTATTTCATTTCTAACTATAATTCAACTATTTTGACCCCCAAAACAAACACCTAAACTTTAAACAAGACCAAATAACCAATGTTTTATCTCTTTTTAGGAAAAATGATATATCCATATGTTTTGTACACAAATCACGAAAATGAGCGATTTTCGGGCCGACATGTAAAGACAAAAGGTCACGTGACTTTGTAACGGTAGGTCCGATTTTCAAAAAAAATGTTTTAAAAGATGCGCAAGACTCGAAAGAAAAAAGTCATGAAGCGGCGCGGCGGGGCGTCATCCGTATGCGTTCCCGAAGAATCAGAAAAATCGCGGGGGGGGGCATAATGGCCCCCGGCCTTATTAGGGTTAAACAGCTAACCGCAATTCTATTGTGCATTTATATTTCACAATAGGATCTGTACAAAAGAAAATGGAAGTAAAATATGCGGAGTGTATGACTTACAGAAATCGCACTTTGTACATTGACATACGGGCCATTGCATACAATGTTCGTTAAACGCATGCAGAACTGTACAATGGCGAACACAGCAGAGATTGTTATTGGATTATTATTCATTACTACTGGGCTTGTTAACCATGTTCAGAGTCGTAAGTATCTTGGTTCGATCAAAGTCAACTTGTTAAAAACTTGTTTTAAAATGTTTAAAATCCTTTGAATTTAGTCTAAAGTTTGCTCACATGACAGAAGAGGCGGAAGAGGACGTATATCTGTTAAATGTTGTGTTAACTTAAGCCTACTATTATTATACCTTCTACTTAAAATGAATTGACTCAATTTGACTTGAATTTAATTGAATGTTCCATGTATAAGAAATCCTCAACCCTGCCTAGTTACTCTCATATCTATAGAACTTATAGTATCTCTACAATTAACACAGCGTATCCACCCCGGTGTTCTATTCGTGGGTAAATGTTCAGAGCTGTCAGGCAATGCTATCACACAATGAGAGCTAAATAGACGGATGAAGATTGCACACCACTAGCGTATTTAAAAGAATTACAAGGTGGCAGTTTGCCCCTCTCCTGAAAGATTCCCAACTTATGTTATAAAACACTTTTCCCTTTGAAGTGAGAAATCAATGTAATATAAAACCTTATGGAAATTTGTCTCGTGAAAATAAGATAAAATGAAAAAAAAATAAAATCTGCTCATCCGCAAATACCAGTCTTCATCTTACTGTTCTGAGCTATTGCTTGATGTTGGGTGCAAGCAGTGTGGCTAATATCATGATGTAGATTCCCTATATCTAATCAAGTTAAGGGCAGAAGATTCAAGAAAAAAAATATATGGTAAGGTAAAGTCAGAAAGAGAAAATTGATTGACCTTCTTATTTCTACGCCAGCATTATAAATAATGCACTTGTCCAAAAATGTATCGAAAGGAAAGTTTGACCAAAACTTTTGCTCACTCGCTTCGCTGGTTCGAAAATAACAATATACCCTTTAAATTAATAAAGTGAGAAGAGGTAGGGGAAAGGAACAACAGGCCCATCCCCTCCCCTTCATAGAAATTGGAGTGCAGATTTGTTAATTTCTTTGTTTTCTTCTTTTTTATTTAATGCTGAAATACATGGATAATTTACCATTATAAAAGGAGAAAAAACACTTTAAAGAAACTATCACTATAGATAATCGTCCATTATATAACCAGCAACAAAAATTGTACATCGCTTCGAAAAGCTAATGATCAAATATCACAAAGTAACTCAACCCAAAAGCCCACATAAGCCCTAAACGTGCCGGAAATATCCATTTAAATATTCATTTTAATTAATACTGTGTGAAGTGGAATTTTGAAAATAATACGGAAACACTGGGAAAGTCAAAAGATAATGATTTGTAACAAGGCAGGAAGAATATTGATAAGAAATGTAGTTTTAGTTGATAACACCCGGAACAACACTTTCAAATACAAATATTTTGGAATTATTTTCAAACTATCGGACACATTTTATACATTCCGAGTAATGTAGTTCGGTCTGTTGTCGGGTCTGGCGTTGGTCTCATTGGTGTGACTATGGTAACACCCTTCTATAGTTCCAAACAGATGGTTCTGTTGGTGACACAATATCTACTATAATTATGAATGGGTGACAGTGTGTGGTTTCAAATGGCGTGATGATGAAGCTGAAATCGTATGTCGACAACTCGGATACGGCTCCTAGCTGGAATGCAGTTGCTGCATAATCTTGATTATTATGGGCCAGGATTGGGTAGCATGTACGACGTGTCCTGTACGAGCTATGCATCAGATCTATCGGAATTTTCCTTTAGAGATACCGGCTGTCTTGGTCTTAAAGTTGATATTCATAGAAGAGCCCTAAATATGAAGATATTCATATCTACAGAAAGCTTATAAGCCATACAATGAGCTTGTATGACATTCAAACAATATAACACTTCCGAAAAAGCAAAATTAGGGTGAAAACAATCACCCTATTCTCTGGGACAAATTTGCCCTATTGTCATCCGAAACGGCCTTTAGCTGTGACGTAGGAAAAGGAGGCGTGGCTAGTGTGCCACTTCCGGGTATCTAGTAGAATGCATGTATAACATTATAAGGCTGAAAACACAGCTTCAACTTATGTGTTATTTTACCCTTACTATAGAATACATTATAATACAACGTCGTTTGTAAGTTACTTCTCATTAATATTTCCATCTTGATATTCTAGGAAATGTATTATTTGTGAAATAAAAACGTTGAAAAATGGGGAAAAAGAAGGTGAAACTATGGCTGTGTCCCCGGCTTTGTTGTACAGCGAGGATTTGGGTGCCGGCGATTTTTACCACCATGTAGTTTCACTTTGACATATCAGTCGGAGACTTCACCTCTTCCACTATGGAAAAAACAGTTAGTATTGATTTAATCATTATTATGAATAAAATAAAAATCAAACAAATCAAAGAATATTTCATTTAGTTGATCGTATCATGGCTAGATTAGCTGGAAAATCGAGGCGATTCTGCTGTTGTTACGATTCATCTGCGAGTAGTGCGGCTTCAGGCAATATTTCAATCGTTTTGAGAGAGTGGAACTGACATCGACTCTTGACAGCCGCATTACCTACACGGCTGATCGCTGATTGAATTTAGTATCGCTGGCGGATTTACATTACCTGCGCGCACTTCAAAACACATGTAAACGTGACTGCACTGCACACAGTACACCAAAACAAAACAAAACGGCGAGAAATACACTATTCTATGTAATTTTAGTTATCGACGAATGAAAATGGAGAAGAAACATTATTCATTGCTATGTCAAAGGAAATTCCACCTCGGAACATGATTCTACTATATAGGTAATTTTGTTTTGAAACACAGCTAGGTTGATTTTTCATACTATCTCCGTGTACATACAGCTAAGCTGGCAAGCTAAAGCCGGTGAAAAGTTGAGTTGTAAACAGTTATTTTACGGATATTGTCACTTTTTCAATGCCAATAATGACATGAATATTGACATTAGGATATGTTTCAGGACGGGAGAGGACAACTGTATGCCAGATATTGACCATTCAGGCAATATTTCAATCGTTTTGAGAGAGTGGAACTGACATCGACTCTATGAACATTTGTGTGTAGATCACAGTCTCTATAGCTGCGTGAAGCATATCCCGGCTCTGACGTCACTCACATAGCTACTTTCCCCCTAGGCGATTTCGTAGGTCAGGATAGAGTCAATTTAGTGAAATTTGATTTTCATAAAACACAAAACTGCACACTTTCATGGCATGTAAGCTGCATAAATTGCTTTAATAACTCATTCAATTATAAAATAAACTATTTTTATTTGATTTTATTTCCTATAAGTATCAACTTTAATAAAAGGTTAGGAGTTCAGTGTGGTAAGTTTTTTTTAACATAAAAAAGTAAGAAAATAGATCCTCATCTTAGAGAGGATTCTAGTATATCGTCAATGATAGGTCTAGAGCATAATCCAGTCGTGGAGGGAGCACTGGTGTCATAGGGATACGTTAACCAGTGGGGGCATGCGACAGGGCTGCCGAGTTGGTTTAGGGTGTAAATAGGGGTGCAGTCATTTTTTTTGTTCACCTTCAAACATGTAAAAGTTATCTAAATCCGTCTATAGCGCTCGCTCTAGAAAAGTAATAAAAATAATACTAATAGTCAGGGTTTATATAGCGCTTAATACATCGATGATATCTCATTGCGCTTTACAGAATGATGTACAGTATTATTACTATACCCCTGTCATCGGATTCAGGCTTGCCCGCACATAATGTATGCAAAATTATCCACTCGATCCCTGGGAAGCATTCCAGCCTGGCGTCATTTTACAGACGCTCACAATGCGCTGGGCAAACCACAATGACTTTTGCATCCTACCAGGTACCCATTTAACGCCTCGGTGGAGACTGGCAAATGTGGATTATTGTCTTGCCAAAGGGACGTCCTTGCTGGGATTCGAACCCTAAACCGTTTGATTAAGAGTCAAGTGAATAAACCGTTATACCACAACACCTCCACATTCATTGCTTTATTTTTAACCCCCCCCCCCCTTTTATAGAATATGGAACATCAACAGCAACTTCTTTCGTCCCAAGTACTTCCGTCCGCCTTGTTGGTGGCGCATCTGCACATGAGGGTCGAGTAGAAATCTACTATAACGGTGTATGGGGTACCGTTTGTGATGGTTCTTGGGACGATAATGATGCTGAGGTTGTTTGTAGACAACTTGGATTATCAACAGACTCTGCAGTTGCCTGGACAAGTGACGGTACTTACGGAAAAGGGACTGGTCCTATTCTATTAGATGAGGTTAATTGTTATGGTCACGAGTACTCCCTCACAACCTGCTCATCCAATGAGTGGTATGACAATGACTGTGGTCATAATGAAGACGCCGGGGTACGCTGTGGTAAGTGTTTTAAGTCTTTATTGTTATTAAAAGCTATATCATTATAGGTTATATCGGGTAATAATTGTGGAGCGCCAGGAGTATCAAGTTTGACAGACACGAGCGCTATACAAGAACCCACTATCATTATTATAATCCGAAGAGGTATTCTTTCTTTTTAGTTGAGTATACTTTTTTTGCCTTTTCCTCATGCATATGATATGTGTATATATAGTGTGCTATTAATTGGAAAATTACATGATTAGTGAATCTACTTGTATTTTGGTTTGGTTTGCTATAAACAGTGTGGTTCGTTTATGGAATATGGGTGATTACGATCTGGAAGGCTATAGGGCCTTAGCAGTATACCCCCTTTATTGGCGTGTGTTTTTTCGGGGGAGGCGTGAGCACATGCACTTAAGGGGGCGCAAAATCAACGCAAAAGAAAGGATAAAAGGAAAGAAAAACGAAATTATTCTGGTCTTCAGGTTATATATGCACCCGCGATCCATGGTATTATTAATAAGAAATAGTGTTATTAACGATTTAAAGTGTAATTTCTCTTCTAAAATTCAACTGTGTTGCTCCCTTGCTTTTGCGTCTTCAGGATCTCGTAATTTGATTTGCGCCTATACCGAATATATTGCAAAATAGTTTGTAATTCGACGAAACTTACTCTCGCTGCTTTGCTCCTCATTAAATAAATGTCTTTACCACCTTGTGAAATGCAGTGCCCTTACATTAGATAAAGTGTAGTGAATATCATTTTCAACGTTTCAACATTCAAAAGAAATCGGATCTATTGATGTCTTACTCCTGTGACGTATTTATACTCGGCGTTCATTAGTTTTGCACCCAGAATCTCTTTCTTAATTCAGATGCATCAGAAATCAGATGCATCAGAAATCAGATGCATCAAAAATACTTTTCACGTACCAGTAGTGCCATGGTTTATTTTAATTATCAGCAAAAATTAATGTGGATTGTATGTTTTGAACGGAGCGCAACTTGAATGTTGGCCCAGGCGCTGTAATCCCTAAGTACGCAATTGCCTCTTTCATATCCTTTTTTGTTTTCATTGCAAACACAAAGAAGAATGGTTAAATGGCATGCAGATACTGCTCATAATCAAGAAACTGATACTTGTTATTGTTGTTGTTGTTGTATTACATTCACACGGATAAGTATGCATATATACATGGCGTTGTCCAAAAATGCAACAAGAATTAGATTTGCATCTTAAAAAGTACGCAATTACCATTCTCCTGGAAATTTCGTATGTATCTCCTAAAATCTATAATAATTTTACGAGTATTTAAGCTAAAACTTCAAAAGCTATGATTGTTTTTTGTAAGACGTACGATTTTTCAAATGTTACAAAGAAAACGCCTTGAATAGCGTCGATGGTCGATATACCAGTTGCTTCTGCGTTTCACGACACGCCTTTCTATTTAAGTATTGTATTGGTTTGGTTTAATGAGATTTAAAAAGAATCACCGAACATGCAGCCAACAGCTAAAGTTATTCAATTTACATTGTAAAAAGTACATGGCATAAAAGTACATTGATAACACATTAAACGATATTGAAAACTGTTTTATGTATATTTACATGCAATACAAGATTCATTGTTAATATTATTTTGAGTAAAACAGAAATTTGAGAATTAATAATGTACAAGTTTATCGCGAAAATGACCGTGTAGGTAGCACAAGGAGACTGATAGAGCTTGTGATTGCTAAACCATATAAGATATGGAGGTTCCTAGTTTAATGCAAAGAACGAAGAAACAGAGCAAAATACTGTACATGCAGGTAAAAATACAATTTAAATGTATGGAAAGATAACGTACACAAAAAGATAAAAGATTAAAGCTAATTTACAAGATTGGTAAACCCTAAAAAGGCCGGGCTATTTGAGGTCTTAATACGGCCGGGGAGACCATTATGCCCCCCCCCCCCTAAGATCAAAAAATTTCATGCATGTCAAGTAAAGTGTAAAGAATACTATAGTAATTTCAATTTTTTAAAAAATTTACTCATTTGCATATTTATGGTAAATTATGCAAATAAGGTCCAAAAAATTCACATTTTTACCCATAAATCATATATTCTTCATATTTAAGCTTTCTTTTCCACTACATATATTTGTTAGACCATTTGGAATAATAATACTAAAAAAAAAATTGAAAGAGCCAGGTTATTCCTTATGTTATCTCTTGTTTTGATAATTTCTTATGTATCTCATTGTTTTTTAACTTATGTATTTTATTGTTTTTGTTGTTTTATTTTTTTTATTTCTAACTATAATTCAACGGTTTTGACCCCCAAAACAAACACCTAAACTTTAAACAAGACCAAATAACCAATGTTTTATCTCTTTTTAGGAAAAATGATTTTTCCTTATGTTTTGTACACAAATCACGAAAATGAGCGATTTTCGGGCCGACATGTATAGACAAAAGGTCACGTGACTTTGTAACGGTAGGTCCGATTTTCAAAAAAATTGTTTTAAAAAATGCGCAAGACTCGAAAGAAAAAAGTCATGAAGCGGCGGGGCGTCATCCGTATGCGTTTCCGAACAATCAGAAAAATCGCGGAGGGGGGGGGGGCATAATGGCCCCCCGGCCTTATTAGGGTTGAGCATTTTGATGCTCCCGAACTCAAAGAAATTTGCAAAGTTATCATGTAGGCTATAACATGCATATGCATGTGGAAATAATTGCTTCATTAATTAATTCAAAAATTCATTCAGAAACCAAGTAACATTTCTAGTCCTGTTCAGAGCCAGAAGGACGTTTTGTATGCATTAAATCGGTTCTAGGACACCTAGCCCTTGACAACCACCCCCGGATAGATACCCTAGGCTAACCACCCTCTAGGGCAACCACCCTCTAGGACGACTACCCCCGGGAGAACTACACCCGGACAACTACCCCCAGATAACTACCCCCTAGGACAACTACCCCGGACAACTGCTCCCGGACATCTAAGACAACTACCCCCTACGAGAACCATCCACTAGCACAACTACCCCCCGGACAACTATCCTAGGGGGTAGATGTCCGGGGGGTTGTTGTCCGGGGGTAGTTGTCCTATGAGGTAGCTGTCCAAGGGGCTTGTTGTCCGGGGGTAGATGTCCCGGGGGTAGTCGCAGGTGCAGATTCACGGGGGGCGATGGGCCGGGGCCCCTTGCAAACAAACAAAACCAAAAATAAAAAAATCATTTTCGGGGGCAATTTTTAAATATTTTTTTAGTGATCACTACCCCCAACTGAGCGAAATATCGGTCGGCGCGATTTTTGCATTTCCGGGGGCCAAAAAAAAAACAATAGGATTTCGAAATGCATCCTCGCAACGAACCTTGGCCCCCAAAAAAAAAAAAAAAAAAAAAAGAGAGGGAGAAGGAAAGGAAGGGAAAGGGAAAGAGGAGAGAAAGGGAAAGAAAGAACAGGAAGCAGAAAAGAAAAGGGGAAAGAAGGAGATCGGGGGGTCAAAAGGGTCTTGCCTCCTAGGCTGTTGCCTCCCCAGCAAACAAAAGAGAGAGAAGGAAGGAAAGGGAAAGAAAAAAGGAAAAGAGGAGATAAAGGGAAGGAAATAAAGAGGAAAAAGAAAAGAAGGGGAATCAGTTGCGATTTTCCCGCCAACAATTTGTGGATCGGGGGAAGGCCCTTGCCTCTCCCCCGCCAAAAAAGGGAGGAAGAGAAAGGGAAAGATGAGAGCTAACAGGGAACGTAAAGGAGGAAGAAGAAAAGAAAAGGATGAAAAGAAGGGGAGATCAGTTGCGATTAATTCGGCCAACAACGTGTGGATCGGGGGACCTAAAGGCCTTGCCCCCCCCAGAAAACTTAAAAGAGAGAGAAGGAAGGGAAGGGAAAGGGAAGAGGACAGAAAGGGAAAGGAAAAAAAAAAGGAAGAAGAAAGGTGGGTGAGATCAGTTGCGATTTTCCCCGCCAACATGGTGTGGATCGGGGGCCGAAAGGCCCTTGTCTCAACCCCTCGGTAAAAAGAGAGAGAGAGAGAGAGAGAGAAGGGAAGGGAAAGGGAAAGAGGAGAGAAAGGGAAAGAAAATATAGAGGAAGAAGAAAAGAAAAGGGGGTAATAAGGAAAGATCAGTTGCGATTTTTATCGCTTCTTCTATTATCATTGTACAACTATCATCGTACAAATGTATTTATTTATTTAATCCTGTTTGATAACAATAAAATTAATATAATCTCATAAACAGCAACAAAACAAAATGCAGAAGAAAACTATTTTGCAGGCAGAAAGAAATGCAAAAATGATCATGCATTTGCATGTAAGTGTATCATTAGATTTATTCATATTGTTTTATTACATCTTGTGATATAGTATTCATTTAAGATTTCGGAACATTTTTTGTGTATTTGTATGAAAGAAAGCGTTTGGAACTTATAATGCGCATGATGCATTTTCAGGTGCAATTTACTGCAGTTGCCCCCAAATAGAATTTAAGCATGGTTTATTTCTAATTGGATACTAGTGATTGATGTCGGAATTATGTATCGATTGAAAACTATTTTACCTGCATATGTCTTATTTAATATTTACAATACGTTTATTTTATCCACTATTTCTTACTGCAATACTGTTTGGGCAAATACTTATTGTACACATTTCTCTCTCTCTCTCTACGTGCCATATCCTGAGATGTTGGTAACCATGGAGTGCCACAACTCTCTGTCCCATATTCTATGAAGTAATTCATTCTCCCCGAGATCAATTCCACTTTCAGAGATCCCACTTCTTAAGCTACTCATCCACAGAATCCTCCTTCTACCCTACTCCTCCTCCCCTCGGTTCTTCCAGTCAGTGCAAGATTTTCCAAACCATTCTTCCGTATAATATGACACAAGAAGCTCAGCTGTCGACCTCTTATATTATTCAGAAGCTTTCGTCTTGTTCCTGCCATGGCAACTACCTCATTATTAGAAACTCTTTCTGTCCATGAAATTCTTAGCATTCTTCTCAGGAACCAAACTTCACAACTTTCCAGTCGCTTTCTTAGATCTGATGTCAGGGTCCAAGTTTCACATCCATACATCAGAACTGGATACACATAGTAATTGAGTACGCGGAGTCTCGTTTTCATCTTCAGCTTCTTATTCTATAAGATGTTTTCTAACCTGGAGAAAGTTAATTTTGCAAGTGCAATTCTTCTCTTGATTTCTTGGTCGCCTCTTGCATGTAATTGTAATTGTAGTCCCGAGGTAATTATCAGAGGTGGCTTGCTTTATTTGATTGTTGTTGTACACATTTACACAAATTAATTATATTACAGAAAAAAGCAATACGTATATGTACTAATTCAAGTTAGGCCGACCCTTGTTGCGCCACAAATTGTCGCCACATGCACAAACTGTCGACAGCCATGATCAGCTGATTTTTCAGTGGCGTCACCGTAATAAACGATAGACCGCTCAGCTGAAATGATTTACGACGGTGCGCGATGCATTTTGCGTGCAATTCACATGTATTGCATTGACTCTTGAGTACCGTACCCATTCATACCCAACGTTGTTTACCTTTATCAAAATACCCTGGAAATATCGATTATGGACGAAAACATACTTGATTTGAGATTTGAGGAGATAGAAGAAGGAAGTACCTCGTACATCGGCAACGACGATGGAGATTTGGGAGATCTCTAGAGTGCCAGGGGCGCCGGAAGTGGGGAGGGCAGGGGGGCAGTCGCCCCACTTTGGTTTTGGGGCAAAACGCATTTTCGCCCCTAAAACCCCGAAAAAAATCAGCAGTAAAGGAGTAAAAATAGTGTATTTTTTAACCAAAAAAAAAAATGAATTGAATCACATACGAATTACGTTCCATTCAAAGAAAAGGAGAGTAAACAGGAATTAAACTTCTTAAACATTCCTCATGCCCCTATATTTAACAATTAGTGGAGGATTTTATAATAGCGTTACGCGCATATCGTGGAAATATTGTGAGAGGACGGAAAGCGTGTGTGTCTTTTATTATAGGAGTGAAAAGACATGAGCCCCTGAACACTGGCGTAGTGATGGGGGGGGGGGGCTTGGGGTGGGCTTGGGGAGGAGGGCAGTTACCTCCCAAATAAAATTCAAACGTGGTTTATTTCTTATTCGATACCAGTTATATACAAATGTTGCTAAAATGATATGATTTTCCCGGATTTTTTCTCAACTGCCAGTTTCACAAAATGAGGTATCAAAATATGCTCATCTGACTGTAATTAAATACCTAAACCCCCTGAGCTTCCGGGGGCTCTGCCCCCTGGACCCCACCAAAAGCCCTAAGGAGGGGCCCTGGATGCTCATCTGACCGTAATTAAATGCCTAAAACCCCTGAGCTTCCGGGGGCTCCGCCTCCTGGACTCCTCCAGGGGCCCTAAGACGGGCCCCTGAATGCTCAACTGACAATAATTAAATGCCTAAAACCCCTGAGCTCCGTGGGGCTCAGCCCCCTGGACCCCACCCCAATTAGTGACCTGCCAGTGTCACAAATAAGGTATCTAAATATGCTTATCTGACTGTAATTTACTGCCTAAAACCCCAGAGTTTCCGAGGGCTCCGCCCCTTGACCTTTTTGCTCATTATGCCACTGCCCCTGAAAGGCGAGCCCCCTGGAATGTTTGCACCCCCAATCCCAAACTGCGCGCCTGCTCTAGACTATAGATCACATTGTCGCCGTCGACAATTTTTGCCGATTTTTGCAAAACCTGACGGCACAAATTGTCGCCACATGCACAAATTTTCGACGGCGACAATATGTGCCGGGTGTTGACGGCACAAATTGTCGACAGCCATGATCAAAGCACATTACATTGAACGATCATGTTCAAAGCCGTAAGTGGCATTACTTCATATTACCATGACACATGTATGCATACACACAAACAAACGGCCAAGGTCATGTTAAGTGTGTGTGTGGGGGTAGGTGGAGGGGTTTGGGTGTTGATGTGTGTTAAGTGGGTGTGGGTGTGGCAGTGGGTTTATGTGTGCAGGGGCGCCGGAAGTGGGGCGGTCGCCCCCAAAAAAAGTCAGCAGTAAAGGAGTAAAAATGGTTTCTATTTTTTTTACCAAAAAGAAAATAAAAAATAATAAAACCTGAATTGAATCACATACAAATTCAAAGAAAAGGAGAGTAAACAGGAATTACATTTCCTAAACATTCCGTGTGCCCCTATATTTATCAATGTCAGTCCCAGAATACTATTGCCATGCGCTTATGCATACGAATTTGTGGTTCATGCCCAGCTGACCGAAGGCCTGCGAGACTGAAGACCTCTAATGTTTTAAAGTAGTCTGTTAGTATAATGCGCCATATAAGAATCGAATTATAATTATTCTTTAGACATGTAGTAAAGGGTAGCAGAACGTTTTTCAGTGGGGGGCTGCATTGACGGTAATGTACATGGAGGCATGCAGAGAAAGGAAGCAAATCTTAGGGGGGATATAAAAAACTGAGGGGGAAAAATCGGTCTCGTGGACCTTCGGTCAAATGGTCAGACCCCGAATTGGTTGTGTAATTAAATTTACTCAAGGTTCAATTTTTGACATAAAAACACACATACCAATACACAAACATCCACTCCCAAGCCCACACACGAACATGCGCCCATCAAAAAACATATACACAGTGACGTACATGTACGTATACCTACTCCCACAACCACACACACACACACACACACACACCCGTCTCTTAGTCCCCTGAGAACTTAGTTCGGCGTGGACAATAGCAGTGGTATTACTATCATCATTTTTTTATCAACTTTCAAATATAGGGGGATAATATTTCAAATCATCTGCCCCTCCCCCTCCCCCATCCCCAGTCACGACTTATGTTTCTCCTCGTTGTTATCTTCACCGCTACATATTCAGAAAAATTGAACTCAGCAAGACCGGCACAAATTGTCGGCGGCGACAATTTGTGCCGATGGCGACAATTTGTGGAGTCAGGTTTTGCAAAAATCTGTGCTGCGGTGACAATTTGTGGCGCAACACCCCTCATCCCCACTATTTAAGAAATTATGTATACTCAAGTTATTAGATATAAACAAACTAGAAGTATGCTCCCCTATGCAAAGATTCAATACCCACACTTTGTCTTTATATTAAATGAATATGTTTTCTTTAAATTCTCAGATCCATAGTTATTCTACAAGAAATGCAAACAAATTTCATCGGTGGACATATATTAATGATTACTTAAGATACTCTCTGAGACATTTGGGTCCAGTTCTTTGGAATAATGTAAATTGTAACCAATTCAATATTTCATTTAATAATACATTAAGGAGGCAATATAAGAAACCTTTAATTTGTTAAATATGGTATTTCCACCTCAGGGGAGGACGTCCAGGTGGCCGTGGGAATGTAAAGTCATTGTTATGGGGTATGGAATTGTATTGATAGGCGTTCCTGTGGCATATATACGTACAACATGTCCAAACCATTTCAGGCGGCGGTTGGATATTTCCTCATTTATTGACGTAGGGATGTTCAGTGACTTTCGAATTTCAACACTTCTATCCAGAAGATGGACTCGTGGTATTGTCCGCAGACATCTCATCTCGAAAGTTTCCAATTTATCTCTCTGTCAGTTTTCCTTAGAGTCCACGTCTCTGACCCATAGGTGGCTATAGGACGAATGAGTGCTTTATATATCCTGACCTTCCAGGCTCTTGAAATATCTTGGTTGGTCCATATATTGTTTCTCAGTCTGCCAAATGCCCAGAAAGCTAGATTTGCGCGCCTCTTGACATCTTTGGTAACCGAGGGGACTACACTACCAAGGAAGACAAAGATTTCTACCTTCTCTATAGGATTGCCATCTATTGAAATCTCATCATCATCGTTTTGTCATGATTCTGAATTTAGCTGTGTTGATTTTCATTCCCCATTTACCACATACTTCAAAGTCGTAGATGAGTTCGAGTAGAGTGGTGTCATCTGCATATAGCGGATGGTATTAATGCGCACACCACCCATCTGAACCCTACTGTCTAGGTTTTTTACATCTGCCATTACAAACTCTAGGAAGATGTTAAACAGACTTGGGGAAAGAAGACAGCCTGGCCTGACGCCTGTCATAACTTGGAACCATTCCGTGAGTTTACCATTAACGATGACAGCACATTTGGTCTCGATCATCAAACATATTATACTTAATGAAGTCAATCAGGTTCTTATCAACTCCTATTGAAAAAAGGCACTTCCATAGAGCTTCCCTCCAGACAGTATCGAAAATGCTGCTTTATTTCAATTCAATTCAATTCAATTCTTTATTTATTCAACCAGTATAAAACAATTTACAATGACAGTATACAATATAATGGTTAGGACCCCTTAGAAGCAGAAATCTGCTTGTAATCGGGGCCCTGTAACAAACAATAACAAGATAATGAACATACATTTACAATAAAAAGTAAAAGACTTGCATAATACAAGTACGCACATACACATCAACACACACACACACATCCATACAGAAGGTTACACAGAAAGAATAGAAAGGAGCAAAAATAGGAAAGAAAGAGATACAAGTAGAAGAAAGATGGGAAAGAGAAGTCTACTCAATCATGGATACCATTCTTTGAAAAATATCTTTTTTGTACATTGATTTAAATCTGCTAATTGTAGTATTGGATCTTAGGTCATGATTCAAGGAATTCCATTCCCGTACCCCAATAAATGATATAGAATTATACAGTGAAGTTGAATGACAAATTGGGTGATGTAAGTTTTGACTTTGACGAGTGGGGTAATTGTGAATAGAAGAATTTGTTTGGAACATATTAATAAAAACAGATGATAACAGTTTATTATGAAATTTAAACATAAATATGCATGTATTAAGTTTGATCAAATCATATACACGAATAATTTTCAGTTTCATAAATAGTGGTAAACTTGAAGACAAATAATGACTATTTGTAATTAAGCGAGCTGCCCATTTCTGTAACATATACATTTTGAATAGTTTTGTTTTGTAAGTATTACCTCAAGTGATATTGCAATAATTTAAGTGGGGAAGAATTGTTGCATTGTAAATATTCATTAATATGTTCCTTGGGAGAAAATTCTTTAGTCTAGATAAGACACCAATACTTCTAGAAATTTTAGAACAAACATAGTCAATGTGACATTTCCAATCTAGAGTTTCTTCAATATTAGTACCTAAAAAAATAACACTTGGTTCTCGTTTAATAGTTACATTCGCTATTCTAACAGGATTGGTGACATTTGGAACTTTCTTTTTCTTTGTGTGAAAAATTAAATATTTAGTTTTTTCATAATTCAAAAATAATTTATTACATTTAAACCAATCATTCAATTTAATTAACTCTTCATTTAAAATAGAAACTAAGCATGTTCCATTGGAATGAGAATAATAAACAACCGTATCATCAGCAAATAATGAAAACATAAGTGATTTGGATGAGCTAATAATATCATTCATATATATGATAAATAAAAGTGGTCCGAGAACCGATCCTTGCGGAACTCCCGTATTTACATCCATATAATCGGATTCGACACCATCGACCACCACATATTGTTTTCTATTATACAAATAATCAGAAAACCACTGATGAGGTATACCACGTACACCGTAATGGTACAGTTTTTTAAGTAAAATATGGTGGTCGATGGTGTCAAATGCCTTAGATAGATCCATAAATAATCCACAACAAAATATTCCATTATTAATTTCATGTAGAATATTTTTAGAAAAATTCACAATACTCAAATCAGTGCTATGGTTTTTACGGAAACCAAACTGCTCTGGGATAAGAACATTATATTTTAGTAAATGATCATACAACCTTTTATGCATTACTTTTTCCAACAGTTTTGCAAAAATAGATAGCAAAGCTATGGGTCTATAATTTTCTATATTTTTAACATCATTCTTTTTGTATAAGGGTACAATTTTGGCAACTTTTAATTTATCTGGGACGATTCCACTATTCAAAGATTTATTAAATATGTCACACAATGGATTAACAAAATAATGAATAAAATTTTTAACAACTTTAGGTGAAATGCCGTCAGGTCCACTTGATTTATCTATTTTTAACATAGAAGACAATTTGGTAATTTCATGAATACTTGTTGCTTTAACATAAAATGAATTTAAATTTGGGTTAACAAGGTATTTATCAAAAGAGTAATTAGGTGTTTGAATCGATTTTGATAGTTTTTACCTACGTCAATAAAAAATTATTAAACTCTTGTGCTACATCTTTCCTACTACTCATTTTTATATTTCCGTGATACATATTTTGAGGTAGTTTATTCTGTTTCTTTTTGCCAAGTATCAAATTGATCTGCGACCATGTTTTTTTCAAATCATTCTTTAAGTTATAGAACAAAGACTCGTAATATTTCCTCTTTGATGCTCTTATGATATTTGTTAATTTATTTGTATACTCTAAATATATTTTATTTTATGATTAACACTAGGTCTTTTTAAGCTATTTTCATATAATCTATGTTTACGTTTCACTGAATTCAATATTGCTTGCGTAATCCAAGGTTTCCGTATATTACCATTGATTTGTTTGACTAATTGAATTGGAAAACAGTTATTATAATTGGAATAGAATTTTGTAAAGAAAATATCATAAGAGTCATTCGTACTTTCACAATTATAGACTTCTGACCAATCAATTGATGATAAACTTTCTTTTAACATTGACATTGTTGAATCATTAATAATACGTCTTTTTATGTGTTTGTTACCATTCTTTACTATTCTTTCACTTGCAATTGAAAATACTAGGAAATGGTCTGATAGATCACTATAAATGAGTCCTGTATATTTTTCTTCCTGTATAGTATTTGTAAATATGTTATCTATCAAGGATGCTTTATTTTCAGTAATGCGAGTTGGCTTTGTTATTAAGGGAAGTAAATTAAAAGAAAGCATCATATCTAAAAAGTCATTTGTTTTATTATGGATACCATAGTTAAGCAAGTTTACATTAAAGTCCCCTAAAATATACTAGTCTTTCTTTTCACTTTCCAGTATTTCAAGAACACTTTGTATTTTCTCATTAAAACAAGATATGTCAGAATCTGGTGGACGATAAACGCAGCCAACAACTATAGGTTTAGGTTTCTTACTGATTTCAACAAGTATAGTTTCATAATTGGTTTCAGAATAAGCAAAGTCGGGCAGTAATTTGTAATTGAGATTATTTTTCAAATAAAGAGCAACTCCGCCACCAGATTTTGAGGGTCTACACTTAGAAACAAGAGAATATCCGTCTGAATTATACATATCAATATTTATGGAAGAATTGAACCAAGTTTCAGTTATAGCAATGACATCAAATTCAAACTTAAGAGATGACAGAACAATCTGTAATTCTTCAAAAAAAATTCTTTAGGCTTCTAGCATTCAAATGGAGAAGTGACAGTTTAGAATTCAATTTACTAAATTTCAAACTAAATTCTTCACAAAATGTGTATTGACATGAATTTATAAGTTCTAGATCTGAATCAAAAAGGCTATGCACATCATATTTATTCATACGAAATGGGTTTAATTTCAATCTTAATAACTTATCAATATCAATTCTCCTATTTAAATGGAAGAAGTCATACATAGTCCAATAAAATTCATTATCATCATCTATATGGTTGAATGGAAAATATTAGAAGTACATTGAGTGCATAACCATGGATGAGTTGGAAAGAAGGAAGAAGAGAAACCACAATGAACACATACACTCATTCCCACATACACAAATTAGCGTTCAGTATTAAAGTAGGTAATAAAACATAAAAACATGAACAAAAAATAACGAAGGTAATTACAAAAAGATAAGTAATTAATCAAAGGGCATAGGCATAAATGTAAAATATGAAAAATATCATATATACATGTAGTCAGTTCAATGTATTTCAGTTTTCACAAGTTTGCCAGTTCACTCACGGAATGTATTATCTTTCTTGTCGTCTTCCCGTTTGTAGCTTTGGTCAATACATTTATCCTTCCATCTGATGACCATGCGGCATTCAGCCTATTGTTCAGTTCAACCTCCTTTTTCGCTTCCTTCAACAGAAGTCGATTTGCTGCTGTCAGGTCTAAAGATAAGGTTCATTGAAATTGGAAAATAGGCAAATGATACCTCTACAGATTGCTGAAAACATTACCAAAATGAGTGAAGTACTTTTTAAGCCCTCACCATTGTGATGAATAAATTAAATGCAATTTTGATACCCTTTCCAGAACCCACTTACAAAGTGAAATGACGGCGTTATTTACATGCGATAATGTGACGTCACAATATGAACAACCTACATCACACATTCGGGACAATGTTGGATACCCATTGCATTTTTTAGATATGGGTTAACGTTGTTTATATAATTATTTACCGCCAGTGGTGATATTTCCTTTAATTTTGGCATTTTTAATGAGATACACTGAATAAGTAATACTTTCTACAAAATATTGTTTGTTTGATTTTTATGCTATTTTCCGTCGCATTTGAGCATAAAAATCGGGAAAATAATCACATATTCTGAGGGCAGGTCAGCGTGTATGTGTCTGATCTGGGAGACAGAGGACATTTTGCATGCTGATCTAACGATTCTTCTGGAGCAAAGTAGGCGACAAATCTACATAAAATTGTCCAGATATTCATTACGAAAATGTTTCATTAGGCCCCTTAATTAGGAAGTTTTTATGAATTAAGTCGTAGAACCAGATAAATTGGGAAAGGGGAGACCGAGAGAATACTTATATCAGTCCGGTTCGCGATTCACGGCTAGCTCGAGCGCCGGGCTAAACTGCGCGGCTTGCTCGAACGCCGGGCTAGGCTGGCTACGGCAATCAAGCTGCGCAAGATGCGATGCAATGCAGGCAGGTTGTACGTACGTACGCGTAATGCATAGACAGGCCTACGGTGTACTTGAACGCTACATCGACGTTATATTCACTCGCTATTTGGAAGTTATAAAATTGATCTATAGTCTAGAGATCTCCCGAATCTCCATTGTCGTTGCCGATGTACGAGGTACTTCCTTCTTTTATCTCCTCAAAACTCAAATCAAGTATGGTTTCGTCCATAATCGATATTTCCAGGGTATTTTGATGAAGGTAAACGGTACGTTGGGTATGAATGGGTACGGTAGTCAAGAGTCAATGCAATACATGTGAATTGCACGCAAAATGCATCGCGCACCGTCGTCAATCATTTCAGCTGAGCGGTCCATCGTTTATTTTGTGACGCCACTGAAAAATCAGCTGAATAACGATGTTTTCGGGGTCTCGAGTGGTTTGATTTTTCGTCAAGTTTAATCAACTTTTATAATTTTCGCTTGAATTGACAAATTACTCAAATGTAATAATTTTACTCAGTGTAATTTTTCGATTGCAATGATATCAAATTCAGTCAAGTTAAAAATCAATGAACATTCTCTTAAAGTCCACAAAGTTCCAAGGGATGGGCATATGTCTCTCTTTGGCCTTCTCTAGCACTGGCCTGACAATGAAAAATAGCATCAGTGGTTCCTCTGGAGCTCCGGAATCCACACTGCTCTTCCGCTAAGTGCTCTTCAATTGTCTCTTGGATCCTAGAATAAGGAAGTAACATATACAAAATACAAAAGCCATATCAATTCTCGTGCCAATGAATACAATTCGAAAAACAGATGAGAGAATAATGGATGCGTAGCTTCTTTTATTTGTGTGTGTGTGTGTGTGTTACATTTATGAGTATTAGTATTATCGTCGCCATTATTATTATTATTATTACATTTCATCCTTTAAATAATTCGAAAGGTAACATCCCAATATCGAGCTTGTGGGGTTTCTTTCAATACTTCATCATTGAAAATATTTCATTATTCTATTATATTCCTTGCTCAAGATTAACCCAGGGAGTCTCATCTGATTAAGAGATATATTTCAGGAAGTCAAATCAAATGTTTGGAAAGGCAATGAAATCATGTATACTAAGACACATAATGTTCTATGATGAAACCTAAATGAAAGCAAATTCAATGAGCAGAGCAACTATGAAAACCCCTCTGCCACCTCCCTGGTATGCCACCGTACTTGTGTTTAATATTGACTCTATATACCTGCTTATCTACAACCGAATATACCATAACATAATTACTATTGACTGTATGTATACCTGCTTATCTACATCTGAATACACCATGACATAATTACTATTGACTGTATGTATACCTGCTTATCTACATCTGAATACACCGTGACATATTACTATTGACTGTATGTATACCTGCTTATCTACATCTGAATACACCATGACATATTAATTTGACTTATAACAGTCATCTAAAGTCGCATCAAATTATTTGATGCGACTTTAGATTATATACAAAATATCCTATTTTATTTACACAGAGAGCCAATATGACGTACGGCTTGCAGATGGTGATCAATACAACAATGGCCGAGTGGAGATCTACTATAATTATGAATGGGTGACAGTGTGTGATGACTATTGGGGTGATGATGAAGCTGAAGTCGTATGTCGCCAACTCGGATACGGCTCCTCGAATGCAGTTGCTAAATTTCTTTCTTAAGGGCCAGATTATGGGCCCGGTTGGCAAGGATGGCAAGGATCGGATAGCATCTACCACGTGTCCTGTCAAACCAGTGAATCAAATCTATCGGGTTGTTTTTTTAGAGAAGCCTCCTGTATTGATCTTAATCAAGGTGCAGGAGTTCAGTGTGGTAAGTTGTTTTTTTAACATAGAAAAGTAAGAAAATAGATCCTGATCTTAGAGAGGATTCTTGTATATCGTCAATAATAGGTCTAGAGCATAATCCAGTCGTGGAGGGAGCACTGGTGTCATAGGGATACGTTAACCAGTGGGGGCATGCGACAGGGCTGCCGAGTTGGTTGAGGGTGTAAATAGGGGTGTAGTCATTTTTTTTTTTACCTTCAAACATGTAAAAGTTATCTAAATTCGTCTCTATAGCGCTCGTTCTAGAAAAGTAATTAAAAGAATACCAATAGTCAGGGTTTATACAGCGCTTAATACATCGATGATATCTCAAAGCGCTTTACAGATGTATTATTACTATACCCCTGTCATCGGATTTAGGGTTGCCCGTACACAATGTATGCAAAATTATCCAATCGATCCCTGGGAAGCATTCCAGCCTGGCGTCATTTTACAGACGCTCACAATGCGCTGGACAAACCACAATGACTTTTGCATCCTACCAGGTACCCATTTAACGCCTCGGTGGAGACTGGCAAATGTGGATTATTGTCTTGCCAAAGGGACATCAGTGCTGGGATTCGAACCCTCAACCATTTGATTAAGAGTCAAGTGAATAAACCGTTATACCACCACACCTCCACATTCATTGCTTTATTTTTAACCCCCTTTTATAGGATATGGAACATCAACAGCAACTTCTTTCGTCCCAAGTACTTCCGTCCGTCTTGTTGGTGGCGCATCTGCACATGAGGGCCGAGTAGAAATCTACTATAACGGTGTATGGGGTACCGTTTGTGATGATTCTTGGGACGATAATGATGCTGAGGTTGTTTGTAGACAACTTGGATTATCAACAGACTCTGCAGTTGCCTGGACAAGTGACGGTACTTACGGAAAAGGGACTGGTCCTATTCTATTAGATGAGGTTAATTGTTATGGTCACGAGTACTCCCTCACAACCTGCTCATCCAATGAGTGGTATGACAATGACTGTGGTCATAATGAAGACGCTGGGGTACGCTGTGGTAAGTGTTTTAAAGCCCAAGTCCACTCCGATTTTCAAAAATTATAACATGTTGTAAATAAATCAAAGGTTAAAACTGCCAAATATCACGGGCGTACTTCAATCAGGTGATTTTTAAGAGCGATTTTTGTTTCGGGTATTTCGAGCAAAACATTTATATTGCTGTACGGATGTGACGTATGCTCCTCACAACGAAAGTGCCAGCGGTTACATTCTGACAATAGGCTATTTTCGTAATGTAACCAAATTTAATGCATACGTCTTTGTGAAGTGCCTCTATACAAACTATTTCATTCACCTGATAAGAATAATAGTGTTTCATTATTCTTATCAGGTGAATGAAATAGTTTGTATCGAGGCACTTCACAAAGACGTATGCATTAAATTTGGTTACATTACGAATCTGTGTTGTGAGGACCCTACGTCACAACCGACTCGCTCATTAACTTGTTTTTGCTCATTAAAAAAAATTATTAAAAATAAATCTGAGCACCATTTTCCAAAACCAAGTTATATTTGGGCTTTTTAGATTTTTATCTATCTAATCAGCTCAACTTTTCAGTGGAGTGGACTTGTACTTTAAGTCTTTATTGTTATTAAAAGCTATCATTATAGGTTATATCGGGTAATAATTGTGGAGCGCCAGGAGTATCAAGTTTGACAGACACGAGCGCTATACAAGAACCCACTATCATTATTATAATCCGAAGAGGTATACTTTCTTTTTAGTTTAGTATACATGTTTTGCCTCTTCCTCATGCATATGATAAGTGTATATAGTAGTAGTAGTAGTAGTAGTAGTAGTTATTTTACCTGACTGCTCAGAAAGCATAAATGCTTGTTAGTAAGCAACCAGAGGACCGACGCACAGTGGGCCAGGGAGGAGCCAAAGTGCGCCAAAACTTTTTGGTGATTTATTTATTCATTTATTTATTCTTTTTTTCTTTTCTTGCCCAGTTGAAAGATAATACATTGAAGAATACCTCAGTAAAATATTTAATTTCGGTATGCACTATAAGGGTATAAATTTACTCTTTCAAACAGCAAAATCTTACATATTCACAGTTTTAGTGCAAACGTGACTTATTTTATAGCTATTGATATGAAATTGATGTCACATATTCCTGATAGTTCATTTCACTGCATGAATGGGTTAAAAATGGATAGAAACACAATCTTCATAATATATTATAGGGTAAATCACTGAAAAATGTACTAATTATCCATGTTTTTATAAATCCAGAGGAAATGTTTAGATTTCAGGGATTTCCACTTTAATTGTATTACCAACATTTTCTCTGATGTCTAAGCTTTAAGTTGATACCAGATTTGGCTGCCCTCTTTAGCCTGTTTCTATGTTATAGCCGATTTTCCTTGCCACATTGCCCCGAAAAATGTATTTATATTGGTCCGCGGTGTCAGAACAAGTGTCACGCGCCCCCACACGCCGTAATTTATGACGGCGAATCCTTCATGATTCAGCCGCGGACCAAAATAAACACATTTTTCGGGGCAATGTTGCAAGGAAAATCGGGTCTAACATAATAAACCGCAAAGGCCGCAGCCAAATCTGGTATCAACAAAGCTTAGACATCAGAGAAGATGTTGGTAATAAGATTAAAGCGGAAATCCCTGGAAATCCAAACATTTCCTCTGGATTTATAAAAAACATGGATAATTAGTCCATTTTTCCGTCAGTGAATTACCCTATAATATATTATGAAGATTGTGTTTATATCCATTTTTAACCTATTTATGCAGTGAAATGAACTATCAGAAATATGTGAGAGCAATTTCATGTCAATAACTTTAAAAATTCATGTTAAATTGAAAGATTTATAAAAATAAGTCACTAAAACTGTGAATATGTAAGATTTTGTAGTTTGAAGGAGTAAATTTTAATATACCCTTATTGTGCATACCGGAATTAAATATTCTACTGAGGTATTCTTCAATGTATTATCTTTCAACTGGGCAAGAAAAAAAAAGAAAAAAATAATCACCAAAAATGAGTTTTGGCGCACTTTTGTTCCTCCCTGGCCCACTGTGCGACGGTTTTAGGTTCTCTCCGAGGGACCTGGTAATGAGGATTAATGCTTTACCACAGGGCACTAGCGCATCGACTAGGTTTCGAACCCGGGTCACGGGATTACGAGACCACTGCTCTACCAACTGTGTAATATGAAATATGATTAGTGACTCAACTTGTATATTGGTTTGGTTTGCTATAAACAGTGTGGCTCGTTCATGAAATATGGGTGACAGCGATCGGGAAGGCTATAGGGCCTTAGTAGTATACCCCAATTATTAGCAGTTTATTTTGGGGAGGAGGGGTGGGTGGTGAGCACATGCACTTGAGGGGGCACAAAATCAACGCAAAAAAAAAAGAAAAATAGGAGAGAAATTGAAATTATTATGGTGTTTTGGGTTATATGCACCCTTTACCCTTGGTATTGTTAATGAAAAATAGTGTTATTAACAATTTAAAGTGTGATTTCTCTTCTAAAATTCAACTGTGTTGCTCCCTTGCTTTTGCTTCTTTAGGATCTCCTAATTTAATTTGCACCTATACCGAATATACTGGAAAATGGTTTAACATTCAAAGAAACCAACTCTCGCTGCTTTCCTCCTCAGCAAATAAGTGTCTTTAAGACATTGTGAAATACAGTGCCCTTACATTAGATAAAGTGTAGTGAATACCATTTTCAAAGTTTCAACATTCAAAAGAAATCGGAACTTTTGATGTCTTACTCCTGTGAAGTATTTATACTCTGTTTTCGTTAGTTTTGCACCCAGAATCTCTTTTTTAATCCAGATGTATCAAAAATCAATTTCACTTACCGGTAGTGCCATAGTTTCTTAATTAACAGCAAAAATTAATGTGGATTGTATCAGGCTCCGCGGAACGTTTTTTAAAGTGGGGGGGGGGCTAAAGTATTTACCATAAGGTAGAGCGGAGCGTAAATTGGTGTGGGGTCTAGGCGCAAAGCCCCGGGGGTCCAGGGGAGAAGCCCCGGGGGTCCAGGGGCGAAGCCCCAGGAAGCTCAGGGGTTTAGGCATTTAATTACGGTCAGATGGATATATTTTGATACCTTATTTGTGACACTGGTAGAACACTATATTTTTTTTAATGACGTAAATCATGGTCTGCAGCAATATTCATTCAAATGAGACACATGCTAAAGATTAGAATATTTAACGTTGACCCTTTATTTTTACGAGTAAATCTTATAGGTGAAAAATAAATGTCTGTTTAAAATATAAGACAAGCGAGTACCGTATCCTCTCTTCCACTCAGATAATTATAGTTTGTGGCAGATTTGCTTTGTTGAGCAATATCGCTAATAAGCGGAGGGCCAAACTCAGAAAAGAGAGGTTTGCCTGCCACTACCGCATAAACTAAGCACACCTTCTTTATTCGAAAGACGAAAAGCGGCCCTTTTGACGAAAAATAGCATTTTGTAAATTATATTTTAAGGGAACCTTGAACCACCATGAAATTATCTACGTTTTGGTACAAATTTCAACGAAATTGGGATTAATCAATATCAAAGTAAAAGAACATGTGTTCCTGGTCCTTTGTGCCCTTTTTTGAGCAACTTTAGGGTCCCTGTGGTCTTCTGTGGGTCTTAACCTGAAATCGTTTTTAGCATTCAATTTTACTTCGGAATCCTCATTTTAAAAAAAAATAGTGTACGGTAGCCGTCTGTGTATTAATGGAGAGTTATTATACCTGAGAGGGCGAAAGCAATTTACAAGTGTATTTAATTATTCTTCATTTCAAATACTTGTACAATGTGAAATTGCACAAGGGTCAATCCTCGGCCCATTGTTTTTCCTTTTATAAGTTAATGATATTAATAAGTCCTTGCACAGTCCGATACTATTCTATTATCTATATGTATACGATACGAACTTGACATTTAATAACAAAGATACGTCAAACTCAAAGAAGATGTTGACAATAATTTGCTAATTTAATAGAATGGTTCCAATCGAATAAACGCTCTCTTAATATTCAGAAAACTAAATTCATGAGTTTCGGTCCCAAGCGATAATTAATTCTAAACAATGATATATATATTGACCCGAATTCCATTGAACGAGTTGAGGGAATGCAATTTCTTGGTGTGATTATTGATAAAAACCTGAATTTGAAAAATCACATAAACAGTCGCAATCAAGTGTTGTCTAAAAATTGTGGTATAATATGGAAGTTATCTCATGCGTTTTATTACCTCTCAAAACAATACATTATTTTTGCCGTACCTTATATTCTGGAAATATTTGATGGGGCAGGGCCTCTCCCACAGCATGGAACCGTACATTTAATCTACAAAAGAAGGTTATCGAATTCTCACACAAATCATGTTGATTTCTGTGCACATAAAACCCTCTTTAATACCGTTGTTTCAATATTCATGTTCTAATACCGTTAGCAGGTTCCGCCGCTAATTTGTAATATTATGTTTTGTACTGCAGAATCCATTCACTCGCATAACACCCAAAATAATAAACATCTACGTCCACCAATTTTAAAATCAAGTATGCTATCTTCAATTACAGTTAATGGTTCGAAGCTGTGGAACAGCTAGTACACCGACCTACTTGAAGAATTCACCTTCACTGAACACTTTCAAAAAACGTTACAAATATTATTTGCAAGCTCAGATCATGGACCCTAAGTTTACTGCTCACGAGTAATATTGTAATGTACATTATCTCAGGGTATGCGTACATGTCCGTGTTGGCTTCGTGCAGTTTTTTAACAAAATGTTTTGTTATTGTCACTTCCTTGATATCTTGGAGCTACCGTCCATTCTTGTTATTTCCTTCGCCTTCTTTTCTCTCACTATTTGTTATGAGCTACGCTCCTATCCCCTTTTCTCTCTCCATCTCTCTCTCTCTCTCTCTTTCTCT
Organism: Mesocentrotus franciscanus; assembly: GCA_037976565.1. Taxonomy (NCBI): domain Eukaryota; kingdom Metazoa; phylum Echinodermata; class Echinoidea; order Camarodonta; family Strongylocentrotidae; genus Mesocentrotus; species Mesocentrotus franciscanus. The sequence continues at coordinate 514,012 of CP137675.1, read as the reverse complement.
CTCTCTCTCGCTCTCTCTGTTTCATCTGGACTTATTCGACCCACTTTCTCCCCTGTTTACCTAATCAACTCTTCCCTCTTTTTCTTTGTCTCCCTGCTTCTCCTCTACTTATTCAACCCACTTTCCCTCTTTGTTTACCTTATCAACTTTACTGTTTTTTTCTTTCTATGTGCTCTAACCTTTATAATGTTCTTCTTTTTAAATAACACCATCTATTCGTACATGAGCTATTTTGCCCACAGGCCTCTAGACGTTTGTATGCCTCCTGTTACGGCACAAATTGTCGACGGTGACAATTTGTGCCAATTTTGCAAAACCTAACGGCACAAATTGTCGCCGGTACAAATTGTCGACGGCGACCATTTGTGCCGGGTGTTGACGGCACAATTTGTCGACAGCCATGATTAAAGCACATTACATTGTCATTGAACGATCAAGTTCAAAGCCGTAAGTGGCATAACGTCATATCATGACCCAAACATACTTCAACTATTTTGTAATTGTATACAGCCCCAAGAACATCACCAATAACGTCATCACCAATGACATCACCACGTGTTATTGGAACTATGTCATTCGTCGGGATATCTTTATTCTTGCTACTCGTCATCGGTATTGTGGTGGTCTGCCGAGTTTGTAATACCAAGCCAAATCCTACACACATCGTGTCGGATGGTACAGAACTCACTACTATCAACAATGGATCTACAACCACCAACCCTACACAGTCCCCCGGAGTTCATAACCCAGAGACAGGTCAGTCCCAGTTTCCTGAAGATCATGAGTACCTCGAAGTGAATCCTAGAACAGCTTCACCAGACAGTGCAAATACCTACCAAGAACTAGACTCAACCCAACAAGAAAGCTCTTATCAAGATCTTAACCTTGCTTAGAATTAGGTAGAATTTTCCATGAAACAATGACCAACGAGAATTGGGAAATGTGATGAAACAAAGAAAACAAAACTCGGAAGTGAATTACCGGAAGCGTGCCATATGGCATGTGAACTTGATAACGCCCCTCTGTCAGCCACGCACAAACAAAAAGTTGTTCTTTTTTTGTATAGGCAATGGATGTGTTTGCAGTCAGTCAATCAGTGTATATAAGAAGGTTGAAGATATAATTATTCCGACATTGTTTTGTTTACCCCGGCTATTTACCCCAGTCTGTAGTATGCATCTCCCCCAAGTATTGTTGTTAAAGGTCCGCCAGCTATTCTTAAACGGAAGAGGAGGCAGATTTTTGTTTTCTTTTCCCTTTATTTTGATGTTTAATGTTTAATCAAAAATTAATAATAATGATAATAATAATCTAAATACAAAAATAAATTTCACTTTTTGTAGTTTTCAAATCAGAATCATTGCCTTCATGCAACCAAATTTTTTTATAAAGGGTCTATTCTTAATGTTATAAAATACTGTTTATACTCAGCACTGTTTTAGTCATCGTTGCAAAAGCTAGGAAAAAGTTATGATTTTTTTTTCATAAGGGTTAGAAATGTTAGTACAAAGAGAGCTGATTTATGGAAAGCCTTACCTTTTAAATTAATTGTTTATTATATTACTACGCAGGTGTATTACGGTTAGACTGTGATTATGTCTTTATAGATTTAATACAAGTTTATCCTGAATTCTTTATATTTGTTAAGGGTGTATACTTAATGTTTCGACGTATTGTATATATTCAACGCAGTTTTAGTTTCGTTGCAAAATTTATGAAAAGCATGAGTTTATGAGGCAGGTTTTCATAAGGGTTAGCAATTTTAGTACAAAAGAGAGCTGATTTGTTGGAAGACTTACCGTTAAATTAATTGTATATAATATTACTACGGAGGTGTATTGCTTTTAAACTGTAATTATGTTTGTATACATTTAGTTTATCCTGAATTATTTACATTTGTAAAGAGTGTATAATTAATGTTATGACGTATTGTATTATATTCAACACAGTTTTAGTCATCGTTGCTAAAAGTTATGAAAAGCATGAGTTTATAAAGCAGTTTTTTCATATGGGTTAGAAATGTTGGCACAAAGAGAGCTGAATTGTTGAGAGACTTTACGTTTTACTTAATTGTATATTATATTATTACGGAGATGTTTTGCGTTTAGAATGTAATTATGTCTTCATAGATTTGATAAAATGCACTTTTAAAGATAATGTTACAAAATTATTTTATCATAATGAAATATGAAGTGACCATGTATAGTCAGTATAGTCCATGTGTGTATAGTTCATAATACACATTCTTAACTCTTCTCAGAAGAAAAAAACACGGACTCCAAATTATGTCTGAATCTTCTCCACATGCTTGATAAAAACATAAATTATTTGAGGTTACATCCAAACGAATTTTCAGTAAGGGATAGAAAGATATTCATTGAAAAAAAATCATAATGGCTTAATTACTGTGGATGGAATTTTACCACAGCCTTAAAATGTTGAATCGTACCGTTAAGTAGAACTATGGCATTGTATGTATTTCTTTCTCCTTCTTTAAAACACATTTAATTCTGTCATTCATAGTAAACGAATATCATTTTTTTAAATACCGGCGTCTTTTCTATGAAAAAACAGTGTTGCTTTTTTCATAACATTGCATTATATCTGGCCTTAATCGTCATGCAAAAGTGACTGTTACTGATGGGGTATAGGTTTTCTATTCCATCTCGTAAATTCCCAGTTTTCATCCTAGTCTAGCTAAGCCGATACCGGTTGAAAGAGAAGGAGATACGGTTAAGCGCAAGATTTGTTGTGGATCCGATAATTCTTTCATGTAGGATGAGATGATACCACTGTATTCCCTTGAAAAGAAAAAAAAAGGTTGAATTAAATACTTCAATGAATTATATCCCATCAGTATCAGAATATATAACACGTTAATAGGCGAGATACAAATGATTTTGTTTTTTTGGTGTATATTTTATAATTTAGAGTAGGTTTTGCCTTAGTTTGTTACATACTTTACTCTTTTTAATTAAACTTAACTGCATGTAAGTAATCCGAAAGATCTGATGCACCTTTTTTCTGGTCAAACACATTACTTTCCTATCAAATGATTTGTTAATACATGATATTGGGAAATATTTGATATATTAAATGAACAAGAAACAATGAAATAAGGTCAACATATTATAGCATTATTATACACAGAAATATTAATGGAAAAATTAACATAATTGAAGAAATAATATTCATGGTCTTCCCGTTGTTATTTTTTCCGAGATATGAGTTTGAAAGTCATGAGAGATGAGAGGTTCTAAGTAATTTGCATGTAATGGTATAGTGTTGAGAAACGAAAGGATTGTATAAGTAAAACAAAGAGAACAGGAGGAGCGATCTATTATAAAAAAATTGTTCCTATCAGGATAAACTTCAATTTTGTTCTTCGTTTCAAATTAATTTCGTCCTAATATCACTCTCTTTTGCTGACCAGAATTCACTGAATCATTGTTGTGATGATAACAAATGAAATTCAATTATACCAAGTATTTCAAATATGGAAAGCACATGGACAACATTTTCCTAGAGATTGTACGACAAATGCTTTTAAAATCGACCGAACACTATAGGCCTGTGACCTTATCTTAACAGATACCCTAACCTTAAACCCGATCACAACCTTAACCCTTTAATTTTTCCGAAATATAAAGTTCCGAGTAAAGATGTGGCGGATCATCTTGCTATACACTTTGAGCACAAACACTGATCAGGTTAAATGACATGGGTTGAACTCTTTGGACACAACAAAGTACAATTCGATTGGATTTATTAGTATTAACAGTCATTCCGGGACGAAGATAACGATATATTTTATAAACTGATACTGGAAACATAATTAAGTATAAGCAAAGGCCAAGTCCCTGCCAGCAGTTCACAAAACGATACAGTGTGCTCATTGGGGTAGTTGATTATTTTCGTGTGACTAAACATCTTTTAAGGAGACCCAGCAAAAACAGGTACATACGACATATTCTCTGAAACAAGATAATACAAATTAAGCATTCTTCAGACTGCTAAAGGATGAAGACGAATGTTCACATCAGTTTTAAGATTTATCACAGATCAAAGATTATTATCATTTGATTTATATTCAAAATGTGAGAAAGTAGGGCTTGTATTTTAATATAAATACTGTAGTATCGTAGTCTTTATCAGCTAGATGGAACTAGGCCTATAAATCATGAGCAATAATCACATATCATACTCTTTTTCAGTTTCCATTTACAGTAGTGATACAGATTTCTCAAAGGTCTGGGTAAATCGTTCCAAAGCTTAGGACCGGTAAAACAGATAGTGTGTTAAAAAGAAGAAAAAAAGAAAAGAGAGACATAAGTTTAAGTGGTTGCGAATACATACCTGCAATTAGTTGATCTGGTACCATATTTATGAACATCTGATACAAGTTTTAAAAGGTATAACTGAAAAGGTAATTCAATAAATGCAATTTTTCTTTATCATGATTATTATCCGTACATAATCCATGGGAAATAGTTTCATGTACATGCATGATACAAAACAAGATGGTAATACAATTGAGAATTCAGACAACAAGGTGCACAGACTGTAACAGTTTGTTTATATCTTGTATACGGTATTTAGGAGATCTGAAAAGTGAATCACTGTTTGACCGTAAATATAAACTTATACGTATAATCTTCTTTTGAAGTGTACATAGCTTAGACTAGTTCAATATGTGTATTTGCCCATACCAAATTACAATAAGGGAGGTATGGAAAGTGGAATTAACAAACAATACAAGATTCTTTTGGGGGCGGTCGGAAATTAGTCAGGCGGGGAGGAAACGGCTCCCCTTGCCCCTTCAAATGCCCTACACTAGTGCCTCTCTCGAAAACATTGCACCTTTGGCAATCAGGATCTCACGGCCAATTATAATAATTCGAAGTCAGCAAATTGGAGTGAAACTAACAAATGCATTTGCATAAGAATAAACAAAGTGTCTAACAATTGCCAACATTTGTCATGTTACAATGACGTATTATATGATATTAATTAATGGATGAAGTATGTAATGGTGATGGTCCAATCACAAAATTATCATACAATTTTTAAATATTAATGCTGATTAACTGAACTACAGTATGTTCATATTCAAATAGTATAATATAATCTAACATATTTCATTTCAAAAGAACATCATTACAGTTTAACAACAAATTTAACTTTTTTTGCAAAAAACACTGCTTAACAAATCAAAGAGAAAACAAAATGCATCCTTTCGATGTGTATCCAAGATTTGTAAAGCAACCTGACCGGCACCTTACAGTGTTGTACATGTATTTTTTAAAGCAAGATTATATGCATGCCCTCCTTGCCAATATTCAAATTACACCTCGTGTTTGATCTAGCTATGCTAAGTTATCATGAAAATTATGAAATGACCGCCATTGTAGGAAAGAGAGGTATGAACAGATTTATTCATTCTTCAAAAACGTCGAGAAAATAAAATCATAATATTCCAACTAAACAGAAAACTGTGATTGAATATCATGTTTTTATTTGAATTAATATATCATCATTATTTGCAAGAACTTGCTGGCCATAGATTCCTAGAAAATATTTTCCATACTAATGTTTAAAAAGTATAGAGTCATATAATTAGATTTTTTTTAAACACTGGTCTCTAACTATTTAACGTTAAGAGTTAAACTCGTCCCACGTCAGAAATTTAAAAGATTATCCGGCATTAAAGAAACCCCTAAATATAATTATTGCACCGATAATTATCACTCAAATTGACTATCTATATCGTTTCTTGTTATTAAGGCACATAAATATTGAAACATAATGTGGAGCACTAACATGACTAAGTTAGGCGACAATCTGCTGGAAAAATACCAAAAAATATAATTAATTCGACACCCATGTGGCTATATTGGACAGAACAAGCATCAATTTGGTCAAAAGTCATAAGTTGAAAACTAAGTTGAAAGCATTCATAGGACACATATAATTTTCCACCGTAACTAGATATAGGTCCTCTCTCGAAAGTAAAAAAGGTTGATCGTTGGCAAGCATAATAATAATAATATTCTGCTTTTAGATAGCGCATAATACATCAACGATGTGTCTAAGCGCTTTACAAATATATTATCAATGATGATGATTTTTTTACCATAAAGACGAACACAAAATCAACATACGTATTATCCATTCGTTTGTACCCTATGGCACATTGCATTTCCGCTGAATGTTTGGCAAAATAGTACGACATAACATTTGCATATAAAGTACATCATATAAATGCTTAAAAAATAATGTGTGCTTTTTATAGCAGTCATTAAATTATAAATCTTTTTTTTGTGCACATAACAATATTAAACGGTCATACTTATTTCTCTTTATTATATCCAAATGAATATGTACTTTAAGTTTAAGATTTTGATACTCAAAATTGAACATTTTAGTTTAATATTTCAGAGATACATTTAATGTACATTTACGTTATCAGCCAGTTATTATTCTTTCACTTTTTCTGTAGCAGAAGTTTTTTCAATCATAAGGTCAATTTTCGCCATTTGCCGACATAAAATTCTGGATGTGGTGTTAGACCTCATCAATACTGATGATAATAATAGTAGAGTCTTGTATATGCCACTTCTGGCGCTCCATTATTATTATTACCCTGGCTTAATTATGTCTGCCATTGCAGCTTTTTAAGGAATTTATTCCTGTCAGTTGACGTTCACATTTACCTCACTTAGGTGGAGTGTGGCAACTGTAGATTAATGTCTTGCCAAACGACAGGGATTCTAACCCCGCACCTTGTGCATGGTCACAGTCCGGAGACCGATCCACTGGACCACAGTACCTTACACCTCGATCGTCCCCTGCAGTGACGACCTTGACTGAAAGATTATTATATAAAACAGTAAGTGGCATTAGCATGGTTCCCGCCATTGAGACGGGGGTGTACTAATATCATAGGCGTCGCCCGTATGTATAAAGTGCATGGGCTGGGCGTGTGGTGGGGTGTTGGAAGAGGTTGTATCGTCTTCTTCTCGCAATACATTCCCTTCTCCCCCCTCCCCACCACCATCCCCATCTCTCTCTCTCTATCTTTCTCTGTCTATGTATATGTCTACCTATCTATCTCTATTTCTTTTATTATCCCCCTTGTGGCCTGTACCTACGCCAGCAGTTCAGAATATCATACAAATGTACTAATGCTCCAAGGGGAATAAGGTGGCGGTTGTTCACTGGTTCTAGGAGAGATTGACGAAGTCTCTACATCGCTAGGTATCATCGAAGAGCTATGAGGGGTTGATGGTGGGACATGGTCATAATCGTAATTGTCATCCGATGATCTTGAATGGTGTGATGCATGATCAATATATGGTGGTGGACAAGCATTATTGTCAGGAGAGTAAATGGATGGGGTTATTATCCCACTCTGTTCGGTGCGGGAATTGTGCATGTCTGGAATGAACCTGCTTCTCCGTGAGTTACTTTGCTCAATCTCATTATCTTGAATAGGTGGGCGATGGCCACTGGTTGGACTGTAAGGGGGAGGTGATATCATTAATCCAGAGGATATAGTATTGCTTGCATCTGCCGTGGAGGGACTATAAGGAGGCGGTGAAGACATTTGTCTATTGGATGGAAAGAGCAGTATTTGCTGATTGTCAAAGTTTACATTTAAAGAAATGTTTGTCACATGAATAGGAGTCTCTTCGTTGTACGAAGAACGATGATCGTTCAGTTGTACAGTCAGTGGGTATTCAGGAGAGGACCATTTGGTGTTAAGTTGCTATGGTGACTGTCCTGATCAACTTGAGTTGAGTTCTGTGACTCGTCATGAAAGGAAAGTGGGTTTCTTATATTTTCAGCTACATGTCTTATTCTGGACCATAGAGAACATGTTAATTTGTTCCCGCGTTTAACGCGTATGATGATGGCAACAATCATGATGAGCATCACAAGACCAGCAAAGGAGAGAAACCCAATCAGAACTGGTGATATTCGTGTCGATCGAGACTCAGTTTGGCCTATACATAAAGAAGAAAGATTACAAATTATCCAATGATGAGAGAAATAAAACAATGGGATATTTATAAATAAACTAATTCACTAATAATCTTTTTAATGAAAAAATAAGTGCTGTTCTTAAAATATTCGAAGATTAGAATATGTTATTTAAAAATTGTAAATTGTAAAATTTACAAACTTTCCAACTCCTTTTGCTCTCCAGGACCTACTCTTTAACTGATGTACAAGATTGGAAATTCTGTGAGGAGTCATAATTAGAGGAAATCCAGGCTCTGCAGAGGGTCCTCGCCCTCAAGAGTATTGCAATCGCTATTTTAGAGTGGGTTCAATTATTATTCGGAGTAGATTCAACTACAAAACGAAACTAGAAATGCAATCGTGTCACAACGATATGCGTGCAATGACGCCATGTTTTTACGTGTCAAACGAAAGAGCTTCTCTCGGACTATCCAGAGCAATTTGTAAGAAGTCTGTAGCTTCTGTGATAGTGGAGATGGGTATATTAGGTGGAAAGAAAGGCCACCAAAATGGCCCGAAACGGACAAAATGGCGCTTGGACGGTCACGCATGTCGCATGAGTATTTCCGGAGAACAAAGAATTCAGTGACCTTGAAGGAATGCTAGAGATTGCTTGACCGATTTTAAAAATCCGGCTTCGATATGCTCTGCATTTGGCCACTTAGAATGTGCCTGTAAAATTTAAAGGAAAAAATAAAGTTCGTTCTGGGGGCCAAAAGCGTGAACCCGATTTGCCCCATAGACAATGCGTGTAATGCATGGGTGGAAAACGTACAGGATCTGTATTATGACCGGACTTAAATTGTTTTTTTTTTCTCTCTCTTTATGTCTCTTTATAGGCCGTAATTGGTATCATTGGAAAGAGAATTTCATAGTTGTTATTGTAAACCACTCTCTTTTTCTATGATAATCCTATCGAAACACGTGATGTAAAATAGATTTATAGGACAAAATGGCGTCTTAAATGGCCCCATTGACCAATTTCAAAAATCCGGCCACGAGGTGCCCTGCGTATTGCAACTCGGCATGTCCATGCAAATTTTCAAGGAAAAAAAAGGACGTTAAAGGGGCGAAAAGCAGTCTGAAAAAATGACGTCATAGCCGATACGTGTTAGATTCGGGCGGAAACTCGGCGGAATTCGTGTAGTGACCTTTGTTTAAATGCGATTTATTCACAATTTTCTGTGTGAACATATACTATACTTGGTATCGTTCGAAAGGGCACTTTATTGCGGTCAGTTTGACACCATTGTTATCTTCGCGCAATGTATTGCACGCATTAAACGCGCTATTACGTAATGCATAGTAAATTCATCATTTTGGCGATAACTTTGCGCTGACACGTTTGAATTTTACCAAACTTAACAGACAGTTGTCACGTATATAGATACATATGTCTGCCAAGTTTCATTGATGTAGGTATAAAGATCGCCAATTTAGAGCAAGTTGAAGTTATTTCTCAATTTTCTTGAAAATCGCGATTTTGGAGGGCATTTTTCGCAAAGTCGGTCAGTGTTAGGGTATATAATTTTGTGTATGGCTGGAAAGGGCATATGTTCAAGTATCTAAATCCAAAAAAGGGTACAGGTCTGCCAAGCCATGATGGAGATACGGCCACAGAGAAAGCCAATTCCCAGAACTTTAGAGGGCGCTATTTATGTTTTGCATAGCCATTGGAGCGTAAAATTTGGCATGGCTATGTGCAATTATGAAATAAAGATACTGCGAGAAGATGAGACGGAACGGAATTGGTTAAAGAAAGTTATTGCAATTTCTAGATTTGTAGGGGTCTATTTTTCAAGAATTTGAGAGATTGTTGACGGAGACGGTTTCAGATTTGAATTTTGACTATGAAGATGGCATTTTGAAGGTCAAGTTATCTGTCGCAGATGAAAGAACATCTCTTAGACTATCTAAAGGAATTTGTTAGAAGTTTGTAGGATCTAGGATAGTGGAGATAGGAAGGAATGAAGAAAGGCCTTAAAATGGACCAGAAACGGACAAAATGGCGCCTGGATGGTTATGCATGAGTGATTTCGAAAATCGAAAAAGTAGGTGACCTTGATGAGATGTTAGAGATGATGCGTATGAAATTTGAAAGGAAAAGGACATGAGAAAAGCACCTAACTAGGAATAACAAGCACTACGTGCAAAACGAATGGGATTTCCGGACGATAAGGAAAACAAGAATATTAATGGGGCAGAATGTGAACGAAAACAAGGCAATGACGAAGGTCGTCATTGCAATTATCCCCTACATGCATGGCTCATAGAGATTGAATTTCCAAAGAGTGTATACTCTGAGAATGTGACTTTGAATGTGACTCACCGCATATTACACCAGCATCATCAAAATGTAAGCAAAACGTAGGATACCAGTCACTAGATAGACATGATGAAAGACTGGACTCTGTTCCGAAGCACCTTAAATTCTCAGTACAATTCTTCCTCTACCTCGTCCAAAGTAAGCATCAGAGACAGCTGTCGCATGATCAGTTGGGAATCCTACTTGGCGACAGACAACAGCAGCATCATCATCATCCCATCTTGAATCACAGATTGTACCCCATTCATTATCATGATAGATCTCTACACGACCTTCATTACGTAATGAGCCATCCACTAGACGCACATCTCCCTCCTTAGACACTATAATGAAGAATAACGGTAATCAGCACAAGTTATTAACACTTGAACAACCAACATTTTACAATAATTATTGTGAGAGTGATGGTAATATTCACGCCATATACCCCTCATATCATCTAAGTCATTGACAAAAGGTCAGCTTGATCGTAGCTGTCAGGTTAGATCCGAAGAGCCCCCTAAACAAAACCCAATGTCGTATCAATTCCACTCCATCGGCCGTATGACGGAGCATTACAAAACACACATACATGTACAAACAAACGAAAAACCGACGAAAAGTTCGGTCGGGATGGGTTGTCAGACGCTCCCTTAAAAATGGGGTCATTTTCTATCCCTTAAGGCCACTGACCAGTAAGAGGTAGGCCTATGCCTGGCTGTTCATTACGATAATAGAAGAAAAACAAAATTGTCCATTATGAGGGGTGTAACACGCTGCTTAAAGAAAAAAGGACCAGCAAAGCAAGCTTTGCTCCCCCCAAAATTAGTGCTGTAGCTCTTTTTTACCATCTAACTAAAATTAGTTTATTCAATTCAATTCGAATTTTACATATAGCAATCTTAAAATTTGTAATTTTCTTGAATGGCAATTTGGGGGAAAAATTTCTTTTTGCTGTCTTTAGATTTTAAAGTTTGTGTTGCTATTTCAAAAGTAACAATTTTTTTGGTCAGGATTATATAACACACCCATTCGCTATCTTCACGTATTTGTCTTCACCGTTATATTAAGTGTCTGTCTCACTAATACATGAGTGGGTAAATTTCAGCATGGAAGTCACCCCACTCAGTGTTATTTAGGGTACGCGTATGCTTGTTCCCTCTCTTTGAAAGCACCCTCCTATCTGAGGACTGCCAAAATTTCTGAACCCCCCTTTCGTGGGTTTTCGCGGGCTTTTCCTGCCTTGAAGACCCCCTTAAATCCAGAACACTGCTCACTGTACCCCCTATCTATGATATTCAAGATATTTTATGACCCCCTTTTTAAATTTCTAAGGAATCCAAAGAGAGAAAAGTAAAAACACCCCCTTTTTAAAGAAATCTCCGGGTGAAAAGTCAAATACACCCCCTTTTTTTACAATTCTCGGGTCGGACTTTGTCGCGCGAAAAGTACCCCTTTATCGGAGATTTTGGGAACACGAATGCGGTCCCTCCGACCCCGGAGTGGGGGGTCACAGAGTGTAGATACCTATAGCAAGCTCGCCAAACAGGGGAAGATCGATGTTCAATATGTGTGTAAATTTGAATTGAATTGAATGAACACTTTTGAGTTATTATGGTCAGTTCGGATCAATCGCAATATATAAGACAGGGCATAAGTTTGTTTGCCTGTTCGGAACAAGTGAAATCAAAGCATAAGATTTAACTTACCACATTCAACTCCTGCATCTTCAGTATGTTTACAATTGCTTGGCATGGACGAACTTGGGCAACTTTTTAAGTTCTCTTCATGACCGTTACATTTGACATTATCAAGTGAAATATATCCACTGCCCATACCGTAGTAGGCTGAATATCTTGCAATAGCACCATCTGTGCTGTAGCCAAGCTGCCGACAAACAACCATGGCATCTACATTGTCCCAAAAATCATCACACACAGTTGTCCATCCTAAGCCATCGTAGACCTCCACTCGACCTCGAGATGATTGACCACCATTCATCAACCTAACGTCACCCTCTCGCTCTGTGTTTGATGAAAATTATAAACAAAAAATTCATAAAAACAAAATATCTCCCTAAAAAATCTCACCCCCCCCCCAACCCTTGTATGCGTATGGCTACAATCAGAGAGTTAATGTTTATTAGCCTACCAACATAATGAAAATAAACAGTTGCCATTTCATTGCCATCGATCAGCTTCTGATGCCAACTTTAATCGGGTAATATCATATTATGATTAAAATCCTAAATTCTCTTTTGGTAGCATGCAAACCTTTCCTATAATATAATCTAATGTATCTGCCTTTAGGCCTTAATTCTTTATTCAATAGGCAGAGTGCATATAGCCCACGAGAGCAAAAGCCTCAGTATAGCTACTATACCAACAGCCCACAAGCCTGACAAAACAAAGAAATATAATGTTATGTAGGAAAGATAGACAATTATTGTTGGTCTCGTGGGCTGTCGATCTAGATAACACAAATGGGTAGAAGACCGGACCGTATGCCACCGACGTACATTATCGGTCTCGTGAGCTGGCGGTCTCCTGGGCTGCATCCGTTTCAATACCGTTTCATTCGCTTCTTATTATTTCACATTAATGTAAATGATATGATTAATATGCCATCAAGTAATTACGTTTTATCTTGTCCACAGACATGCTGAAGAACATGCCAGAGGCTGAATGTTTTGAGCCTATATATACCGTGTTTTAGGTTCAAGTGAATTAAAACGAACTTGGGAAACGAGAGCAGCTACTATACAGTAGTATGATGTGGTTATCAATAATTAGTCCAACAACTCAAATTTTGTAACAATAAGCTGTATTATCAAAAGTGTTGAAGGAGTCATACTCACGAGTTTGAATACATCGAGGCCATAAAGTAAAGAACAAAATGCACCAAATAATACTTCTACACGGCTTCGCCATGTTTGGTTATAATTATTTCCCACCTGAGCGATCGAGGCTTTTGTTGTGCAAGCGAGCTACCTGACGGCTCCTGACACGAATTTTGAATAGAAATGTTTGTGTATCTATTTCAAATAGGTTCACTAGAATGGATGCTTAAATCATAGTCTAGATTATAGTCCTTATTTGTAACAAGTATATACTTTCCCAATCAATAATAATTCATCCGGCATATCTGCCTACATTCAAGTAAAAATACATATTTTCAAACATTTTATTCATGCACGTCATGATGTGATCCCAAATAATCCAGATCATTAAATAGGATCTTTTTTTCTCCGAAATAGTCTCATTTCATATGAAATATGACCATTATTACTATTATCATTATTATTACTATCAGATATCATCATCATCTTCTTCTTCCTAATCATTAGTTATAATTAAGTAGCAAATAGTATAATCTTGACATAGCGCAGGTAATGAAGGCTGTGCATGATGAGCTGTTTTACACAGACTAGACTATTCCATTCCTTTATGTAAACATCGTGCGAAGGAATTCTATAGACTGTCTGTTTAGTGCGCAGGCTAGTGCGTCCAAGAAAAAATGAAACCCGATATCAAACGACTTGTGAGCGAACTACTGTATATGATAGCTGTATGAAGATTCTTCTGTGCTTTTCATGAAGTGAAATAATGTGCTTTCAAATGATACTTTGATTGTATTGTGCAATATTTCAACTGTGTGTTATGTGTATTCAAACCGTGCATTCAAAGGGAGAGGGTCGATCGCCGGTCAGGTTCCATGCATGTGTAGGAGGCCAAATACTTCGCTGACATTAGACTTGGTGAAGAAAAAAATTAATGGTGTACAAGTCTAGCACACAGCAATTACCCGTATAGTCCTATCAAAATACCCCCTAGTCTCTCGGAGAGTCTTCGGGTGAAGATCCGCCACTGCCACTACTACGGCCGGGTCTTTAAATAAACTTTTACAAATACTAGGAGCAAAAACCTATTTCATGGACGACAGGGGCGTATACACCCTCAACTTTCCCCCAAACCAATAAATAACCCTCGAGCAATGGAAAAGTGCTCATCTTTATGATTGAAAAGGATACCAGTATTGTAATTGCCTTATGTGCCCATAGTTCCTACCTTTTCTCCTTTACCACAATCTATTTTGCCCCTTTATTATTCAGCTTATTATGGAAATATCACCCAACTGGTTGCTTTGCGCTTTTAAAAAGCTGCAGTTTTGGAAAATATGAAAATTACCGTTCAAAACAATTGCAGATCGACATACATGTGAATACAAAATATGCCCTTCTTATATACCTTAACCCTCGACAACGTCTCAATTTTCCTTTATTTTATGATGATAGCATTAATTTTGCACTCATTATTTGTTTTTTTAACATGAAAACAAACTCCTTGTTGGGTTTTAAAGTTTGAGTTTCCTTCGGGTCATGTTAAAGGTAGTGTATCCCTATTGCAGCCAACATCAAATTCTGTAGAACTTTGCAGGAATTATGAATATGTCACGTATGTCCTATCTGTGAAATTTAAAGGGAAATCCAACCCAAATAGACAACTACTCTAAAAGAAAAAAAATCAGTGAAGAAAACTGATTAAAATTTCAATTAAATCTGACTAAATATGAGAAAGTTATGAATTTTTGAAAGTTGCAATCACTTTACGTATGGGCACTTCAAATTGGCTGAAGCGGTAATGTCAATGTGATGTAGTGTCGGACTACTTTCTCATCCGTCTGTTCCAACATATAAAATGACTTTTTTGTTTAATTCTTCAAAATATCATGGCTCAGGAGGGTCTATTCTTTTAGAGGACCTATAGTAATATGCTATCTATAATATATTTTGAGTAGTGCCCCAAGGAAGAAGGAACTTACGAGAAAAACAGAAATTAGTGATATTTTTGTACACGTCAAATGGGAGAGTTATCCACGTCCTACGTCACAATCCACTGACCAAAGTACCAATTTGAGATTCGCTAGAATTAGTGATCTCATATTTCAAACATTCATAACTTCCTTACTATTGGTCCAATTCATTTCAAACTTTTGCCATTCTATTTCTGTTGTTTTTCTGCTTTCATACAAATCAACTTATGACAAAGGTTGGATTGCCGTGTCCTACTATTCAAATTATGCAAGGACACCCGTCTACTTTCTAGACTTCACTGTCAGACACTAATTGAGTGACTGACTTCTGTTTCTTTGGTAATAACATGTATAAAATGAGCTGTAAAGGGTACATGAGATTTGTCTACATCAATAACCCACTTCTTGTAATGGCCAAAATTAAACTGATTGAATCTTTGCGCAGCACAAAACCATTCTGTACAAGGATCCGAAAATCAGACTATTTAACGACCGCGATCGCTAAATTCGATTCGACAACTAACGGTCGTTATTTTCCCACAAAAAGACATTTTCAAGCCCTTTTGTTTTGAGGAAGTTCTAAATTAGTATATCTTTCAAATGCCGTTGTAATTTAACCTTTTCATTTTTGGGCCTGCAAATGGGACATAGTACCTTTAAGACATGTTCATGTGTGATCCTAACGATTTCACAATTTTACATTAATTTGACACAAATTGAGTTTGACATGCCTTTTTCAAGACGATGTTGCTCAGTAAAGCGTATAGGGATTAATGTAGTCACTAGTCAGTGTATCATTTGAAAGCATATTACTTCTCCTTTTTGAAAATTAAGAATGATATTGATACTGCCCTTATATGTTCACAATAACCGTGTGAGTTGGGGTTTCATTTTTTTTCTGGGATGCATGCATTACACATCCATGGATCTACGGTTTTTAAAGATTTATAAATCAGGGCAATCCAACCCGGCCTTCAGCTTATTCGAATGATTACAGAAAAATAAGATAAACTGAATGGCGAAACTTTTAAATAAATCAGACCAATAATAAAAGCAATCATAAGAAATGTTTTGAATATGAGATCACTACAGCTATGCGTATCTCAAATTTTGTCAGTGGATTGTACGTGACGCCTAGTTGGGGATAGCTATATAATTATATAGCTTTCGTTTAAGTTGTGTACTTACTGTTTTTCTCCCAAGTGCCTTCACCCTTTCGGGCACCACTCAAGTTTATAATGGAGAGTATATTATTACAGGTCCAATAAAAATAAAAGACCATCTGAAGTCCTACACAGGCCCCGGTGAACGTTTTTCAAAGTGGGGGGCTACAGTATTTACGATCAGGTAGAGCAGAGCGTAAATTGGCGTGGGATCCAGGTCGCAGAGCCCCACGGAAGCTCAAGGGTTTCAGTAGGCCAGGGGCGGCGGAGCGTCATTCAAAGTGGGGGCACCAACAAAAAGGGGACTTTCTGGGAAAAGGGGCACCTACAAAGGGAAACCTCAAACCGAAAATATACAATTTAAGTTGGTATATATTGGTATATACCCTATACATTGTTATTACATTATCAGGAATGATTTCAATGTCTATTTGTCTCTTTACATGGTCCAAGATACTGTTTAAGCATCATACATATACTTTGCAGTTGGGCGTGATGGTCTGATTATTTGCGAGCGTGCAAAGCGTGCAAGCAAAAAAAATTGAGGTTTCTGAGGTCGCAGTGCAAAAAATTACATCTTATAAAGAGGAAAATGCAATCCTGACGGGGTTTTAAGCACAATATTATCATCATGAAAGACTTAAAAGATATTTTATAAAAACTTTGCTTTGGTTGAAATTAAAGAAAGATTTTCTCTTATAAATAATCGTTTTAAATTAAGAGCACATTTTATGGGGAAAGGAAAAGGGGGCACATATCCTAAAGAAAAGAACACTTATTAGAAAAGAAAAAGAGCACATGTCAAAGTAAAGAGGGAAATTACTAGAGGTGAAAATGTGGCACTCCTCGCACTCAATAAGGGGCACTCACCAGAGATGAAAAAAGGCACTTATGACAACGGAAAAGGGGCACTTATTACAAAGGGAAACTGAGGGCAATTATCAGAAGGAAAATGGCACTAATTAGAAAAGACAAGGGGCACGTATCAAAATAAAAGGGGCACTAATCAGAGATGAAAAGTGGCACTTATTACAGAGTTAAAGGAGGCACCTCTCAAATTTGAATAAGGGCACTCATCGGAATGAAAAGGGGCACTTATAAAAATGACAAGAGGGCATACAAAGGAAAAGAGCACTCGTCAAAATATAAGGGACACCTCTTAGATTTAAAATGAGGCAATTATAAGAGTTAAAGGGGCACTTATCAGAGATAGTAAGGAGCACTTCTTGTACCTGAAAAGGGGCACTCACCTGAGATGAATCGGGACACTTGTGAGAATTGAAAGGGGCACTTATTACAAAAGACAATGGACATCTATGAGATTTTAATAGAGGCATCTATCGGAGGTGTCAGAAGTGGCATTTATGAGAAGGAGAAGTGGCTCTTATTAAAAAAGAAAAGGTTCCTTTATCAGAAGGAAAAAGGGCACTTATTACTTATTAGAAATAAAAAGGGCATGTGTCAAAATAAAAAGGGGCACTTATCAGAGGTGAGAATTGGCACTTATTACAAAAGAAAGGGGCACTTGTTAAAGTAAAATGAGCACCTCTCATATTTGAATAGGGGCAATTATCACAAGTGAAGGGGGCACTTATAAGAATGTGGAACGGACAACTATTAGAAATTTTAAAAAGCACTTATTTGAAGTGAAAGGGGGGACTTTTCCTATGTAAAGGGGCACTTTAGGGGTACCTGAAAAAGTGAGGGCACTGTGCGAATTTCGAATAGCGCCTACGGCCATGCAATGGTATCTGCGACCATGAAAATCTCGGAATATGCAGTTCTGATATATAATTTCCAAACGGGAATAGAAAATCAGTCTATTTTAGTCAAGAAACATTGTTTTGAAGCTAAAGTAATATCAACCTTGAGCCAGGAGCTATATACAACATAAAGCGTTTATTATTCACAATTTCATCACTTTAGACTCGATTCCCAGATAGCAAAATGTTGTGGGGCCCATCTGGGTTTTATCTAGTTACAACTGGGCTGGTATATGGGCCCCAGATGGGCAGCCCATCTGGGGCCCACTTGGCCCAGATGGGTCTACGTGGAACCCAGATGGGCCCGACACTGGGCCCAGCAATCTGCACCAGGGTTACCAAGTGACCCCCAGATGGGCAACCCATCTGGGGCCCATTAGATGGCCCGTGAACCCAGATGGGCCCCAGATGGGATTTACCACATAAAACCCAGGGTTCTATATGGGCTACAAATGGGCCAATTGCGCACGTTGGGTCACGAGGGTTCTAAATGGGCTTCATATGGTTCAAATGGGTTCTGTATGGGCTCTATATGGGCTAAGTGGGTTTTAAGTGGGCTCCATATGGGTCAAGTGGGTTCTATATGGCCCCATATGGGCCAAGCGGGTTCTATATATGGGATTAGTATGGGCCAATGTGGTTCTAAATGGGCTTCATATTGTTTAAATGGGTTCAGCTATAGCATTTAACTGGTCAACTACAACTAGGACCAGTTATATGCTAATTCAATTTCAGGGTAACCATTTTTAACTGGTTGGATTTAACTGGTCCAGTTGTACCATTTGGCATAACTTTCAACCAGTAGAAACCTCCAGTTAAAAGACTTAATTAGTAAGTTGTGGCATAATTAGCACTATTCATTTTGCCAATGGCAACAACACATTGTCTGCAAATTCCAATGAAAAGGCAATGGTATGAAGAAGACATGGTTAAATTGCTGTGAATGAGATTATTCCATATACTTGTATTTCATTGAATTTGTTTTAGTTAGTGTTTTCCTTATTAATGTTTAATTAAATGTAATATATACAAAGTAGTGAAATTTCCTAAGAAATAGCAATTTACATTTTGTAGTATTTTCGAAATGAATTGCATATCACTAAATCATCAGTAATTAAGAAATATTCTGTAAATTCAGATAAATTGTATAAAAACATAGATGTGCACGCACCCCATATTCATTATGCAAATTCTGGGTATATTTGTGGGTTTTGGGTGGGAAGGCCCATCTGGTATACAATTCTGGTTTTTAGCTGGGCCCGGCCGATGCTCGATGTGCTATTTTCACCACCAAAAATACCACATGGGGCCTATACATGGGGCCCACATGTGTTGGTATACTGTGGGTTCTGGGTGGGAATGCCAAACTGGTTTTTGTATGGGCCACGTGGGCTCCATATACTTGTTCTGGGTGGGAAGGCCCATCTGGTATAAATCTGTTTTTAGCTGGGCCCAGCCGATGCTTGATGTGCGCTTTCACCACCAAAAACCCATGGGGCCCACATGGGTTGGTACTTGTGGGTTCTGGGTGGGAAGGCCCATCTGGTATACATCTGGTTTTTATATGGGCCACGTGGGCTCCATATACTTGTGGGTTCTTGGTGGAAGGCCCATCTGGTATACATCTGGTTTTTAGCTCGGCCCATCAGAAGATGCGACATGCGATTTTCACCACAAAAACCCACATGGGGCTTATATAAAATTACCATGGTAACCATGGTTCTTTTGTCCAAATTACCATCCACCATGGTAACCATGGTTACCATGTGTATACATGGGGCCCATATGTGTTGGTACTTGTGGGTTCTGGGTGGGAAGGCCCATCTGGTATACACCTGGTTTTTAGCTGGGCCCAGCGATGCTCAACGATGCGATTTGACCTCGAAAACCCACATGGGGCCCACATGGGACCCATATGTGTTACTTGTGGGTTCTGGGTGGGAAGGCCCATCTGGTATACATCTGGTTTTT